>OZ005649.1:280110398-280485398 GCA_963930645.1 Salticus scenicus | reverse complement strand
AAGTCTGAACAGTGAAAAATTGGTTACGTTATTTTATGTCCGTTGAAATATAGTTTTTATTTCGCAATATTCTCACTGAACAATTTCGAATATTTATTCAGTAATAAAGAAAACCTATAACAAACGTTGTTTTATGTTTGTACTTTTTCTGTTATTTTTTCGACGTTTTAAAATAGGTGTTTTATTAGTTTTTGTTTTCCTTTTTGATTCTAATAAAAAATATGTTTTTCAACGAATTAATAGGTACTTTTTATAAGTCATTATTTCCGTCAAATGACGTTGAATCTCTTCAACTTGATATCGATACACGATTGTGAATTGGCAGGATGTGCGTGTTTTAATTTTCTTTAGAGTTTTAGAAGAAGGTGTGCTGCGAAAGAACTTGTAACATGATAAAGCTTTCAGCAAATTATATTAACAAGTATAGTAGATGTTCTTCGACTTTCGGAAACCGTAACTAACGAAGGAGTTTATATTGTACGCTTTCTCCCGTTCTACATGCGAAATCGCCAAGTATATTGTAGCAAACCTTAAAAGCGTCTTACGATACGACGCGTGCCATTTTGAAAGTGAATGTGATGTGAATGAAGATGAAGTTATCGCTTTCCTGTTAAAATGGTACGAAAGTTTTCTGTAAAACAATAATTAATTAAACGCAACTTAAAACTTTTTCATCGAAAGTGTAGTGAAAGGTAAATGACATTTTACGTCATTTCCAAAAAACTTGCTAGCTGGTAATTTCCTTAAAAGCTCAAAGTTATAATATCCTTTGGTTTTGGGTTTGTTTACCAGCTAGCATAATATTAAAAATAAATGAGTTCTCGTCTAATTGTGGATGCTGTATATTTATTTAAACAAGATTTTTCAGGGAATGAAGTGAGTGTTTCTTTTTCCCTTCTTTAAAAGAATGTTCCAAAATTTTTTTAACGTATGGATTTTTTCTTTTTTAAATTATTAGCAATATTTTAGAAACGAAAATTCAATGGATATATAGAGCTAGCAAATTTTCTTGGATTTCAACGTTTATAAGTCATAAGAAAAACCGTTGAAAACTGATATAAAAATCACGACAGTATTGCGATTCTGAACAACCATTTTACAACTGTTTTTTGTTAAGTTATAAAAAAAACGACAGTATTGCGATTTCGTACAACCCTTTTACAACGGTTTTTTTTACGTTGTAAAATGTATTAAAACAACCGTTGAAAGATGAGGAAATCAACGAGACATATTTTCAGATTATTAACGTTACGGAAAAACGATCATTCAACGGAATGCATTGCCGTTTGTTCAACGTTGAAAATACCATACTGTGCTACCTGGGATTAAAAAGGAACTATTTAGTCGGAATGGTTTAAGCAATATTTTGTAAAAATATCTTTGAAAAATTTTGTAAAATTAATTCAAATGTGTTTTCTAAGCTATTTTGCATTATTATTTTAAACTTTGCGAGCTGGGAAACTTTTTATTTCTATATCGTGTTTTATTTAACACTAGCAGGCTTTGCCCGCTTCGCTGGTCACTATATTAAAATGATTTCTTTTTAATTGAATAATTGAAACGTTTAAATAAATATATTTCGATTAGCGACAATTTTCGCCACAGCTTTAGTATGGGATCTCCTCAGTGATATTAAATATTTTTTTTTAGATTCTCGAATCTATACAGCAAAACTATTATTAAAACAAATATTCTCGAAAACAGTCCAATAGTAAAGCTTATTCTTCGACTATTCTGGAAACAGTTGAAGCTGTTACTCATATAGCAAAATTCACTATTCGATGAATGTTCTGGTATACTCTGAAAAACAGTCACTTTTTCCACGGTAGTAAAGGAAATAACATCAAATACTCCGGAACATAAATCTTCGCAATCTCAAGAAAAATGTTCGTCTGCTTAGAGCTCAATCCTTAAAGTGCAATCAATCAGAATAGGTCCCTGAATTCGCAGTGAGTAACTCTCTCGCATAAATCAACTCACACCAATTTATAACTTTTTGCGATGATTCCATCGAGAATCCCATCCCCGATGATTCCATCGAGTCGGAAAGTTCGAGATCTGTGCTCCCGTGTTTCGGAGATCTTCGAAACTTGATGAATTCTTAAGTACCATTTTACATCAAACTTGGTTGCCTTCTCACCAAATTTGGTCACCCACTCACCAAGTTTGTCGCCAAGGCTGACACAACTGAAAGTGAATGAATGAACTGCCCTTTTATTTTCACTTCGCCTGTAAAACTGCTTTCATTGCAACAGTGTTAATGATGCGGGGCAAATAACTAATCCCTAATAACAATATGCTATGAGCACTATTTCTGCCGCATTTTAGACAACTAATATTTTTATGGTTATATATATTTCCCATTATTCTTATTCTTATTTATTTATTTAAGTATTAATTTAAATTAAACAAATATTTCTGCCGGACAGCGTGCAGGTACAGTCACACACAGCAGCTCGTATATTTGTATTATAAATTAGCGTAGTGATTGGTATATAAAAAAATAAATAAATACTATGTAAACATTATCGTGCTACACAACTTTATTGAATCTCTCCCTTGGCGGCTTTTGAATTTTTGTCACCATATTAGTGATGATTTTTTTCTTTAATATAATTTCTTGTAAAAGGGGGAATCGTATTTTGGTGATACTTTTATTGGATATCTTTTCGCTAATTTGTATGAATTCTTCATATTCTGTTTATATTTTTAACGGGTTTTAGGCTGAAAATTTTGCTTGAAATATTTTTAAGCTATTGTATAGCTTTTATCGCGGGCTTTGAGCGCGGCGACCGAATCGAAAAATTCCGTAACGAAAAAAAAACCTAACACAGTTCGGCAGACTTCGGTAGACTTCGGCTGTACGAAGCTCGCACGGATTGAGACGAGCTGCTCCGAAATCGGAAGAAAACGTAAGCAGCTGTTTGTGAGAAAGTATATAGGTGTATAGGTAGGTATCTATCATTTATGTACAACAGTGAATAGCTGTACGCGTAAAATTTGTGTATAAAGTAGATCAGATAAAACTTGAATATCCCCATTCGACTTGCAGGCCTTTAAAACCTATTAAATACCTTTTCTCTATTAAAATTCGTTTTCTTATCGGTCACCATGCTCAAAAGGTGTAACTTGAATTAATATCAAAGAAAAATTTTGAATATCCCCATTCGACTTGCAGGCCTTTAAAACCTATTAAATACCTTTTCTCTATTAAAATTTGTTTTCTTATCGGTCACCACGATTAAAAAGTGTAACTTGAATTAATATCAAAGAAAAAACTTGAATATCCCCATTCGACTTGCAGGCCTTTAAAACCTATTAAAATTCCTTTTCTCTATTAAAATTTGTTTTCTTATCGGTCACCACGCTCAAAAAACGTAACTTGAATTAATATCAAAGAAAAAACTTGAATATCCCCATTCGACGTGCAGGCCTTTAAAACCTATTGAAATACCTTTTCTCTATTAAAATTTATTTTCTTATCGGTCACCACGCTCAAAAAGTGTAACTTGAATTAATATCAAAGAAAAAACTTGAATATCCCCATTCGCCTTGCAGGCCTTTAAAACCTATTAAAAACCTTTTCTCTATTAAATTTTTTTTTCTTATCATTATTGTTATCTTATCATTATTGTTATCTTATTCATTAATATCAAAGAAAAACCTTGAATATCCCCATTCGACTTGCAGGCCTTTAAAACCTATTAAATACCTTTTCTCTATTAAAATTTGTTTTATATCGGTCACCACGCTCAAAAAGTGTAACTTGAATTAATATCAAAGAAAAAACTTGAATATCCCCATTCGACTTGCAGGCCTTTAAAACCTATTAAATACCTTTTCTCTATTAAAATTTGTTTTCTTATCGGTCAGCACGCTCAAAAAGTGTAACTTGAATTAATATCAAAGAAAAAACTTGAATATCCCCATTCGACTTGCAGGCCTTTAAAACCTATTAAATACCTTTTCTCTATTAAAATTTGTTTTCTTATCATTATTGTTATCTTATTCATTAATATCAAAGGAAAAACTTGAATATCCCCATTCGACTTGCAGGCCTTTAAAACCTATTAAAATACCTTTTCTCTATTAAAATTTGTTTTCTTATCATTATTGTTATCTTATGATTATAATTATCTTATTCATTAACATCAAAGAAAAAACTTGAATATCCCCATTCGACTTGCAGGCCTTTAAAACCTATTAAATACCTTTTCTCTATTAAAATTTGTTTTCTTATCGGTCACCACGCTCAAAAAGTGTAACTTGAATTAATATCAAAGAAAAAATTTGAATATCCCCATTCGACTTGCAGGCCTTTAAAACCTATTAAATACCTTTTCTCTATTAAAATTTGTTTTCTTATCGGTCACCACGCTCAAAAAGTGTAACTTGAATTAATATCAAAGAAAAAATTTGAATATCCCCATTCGACTTGCAGGCCTTTAAAACCTATTAAAATACCTTTACTCTATTAAAATTTGTTTTCTTATCATTATTGTTATCTTATTCATCAATATCAAAGAAAATCCTTGAATATCCCCATTCGACTTGCAGGCCTTTAAAACCTATTAAATACCTTTTCTCTATTAAAATTTGTTTTCTTATCGGTCACCACTCTCAAAAAATGTAACTTGAATTAACATCAAAGAAAAAACTTGAATATCCCCATTCGACTTGCAGGCCTTTAAAACCTATTAAATACCTTTTCTCTATTAAAATTTGTTTTCTTATCGGTCACCACGCTCAAAAAGTGTAACTTAAATTAATATCAAAGAAAAAAAGTTACTATCCCCATTCGACTTGCAGGCCTTTAAAACCTATTAAATACCTTTTCTCTATTAAAATTTGTTTTCTTATCGGTCACCACGCTCAAAAAGTGTAACTTGAAATTATATCAAAGAAAAATCTTGAATATCCCCATTCGACTTGCAGGCCTTTAAAAACCTATTAAAATACCTTTTCTCAAAAAATAGAGTTAGATCATTCAAATTTGGTACATCGAGGTTTTCGATACCTACAAATCGATTGCGGATATTTTTGATAGATTCTCATTGCGGATACATTCTCATTTATTCAATACGAAAAAAATTTGTTTTCTTATCGGTCACCACGCTCAAAAAGTGTAACTTGAATTAATATCAAAGAAAAAACTTGAATTAATATCAAAGAAAAAAAAATACTGCATAAATAAAGTAAATAAATAATTGTAATTGCATAAGTTGATAAAAAAATGCTATGCAATAGCTTTTCCGCGGCAGTCCTCGAGTGCCACACGTATTTTTTTTTTTTTTTAACTACATCCCCCCCCCCTATAAAATTATCTATTCAGAGAAAAATAGATCATTTATGTAACTAATATTTAGGTTTATTTTCTTTAAATGGCTATTTCTAAATTAAACGTCTTGGCGGAAAACATTCGGTTTATTTCAACACCAAAATTTAAATATCGCCCAGTATGATATATAAGTAAAACTGATAAAATAAATTTATAGTTCATAGAATTTATTGTAGTAAAGAAACGCTACGCAGTCAAATGTGACGTCATGGGCAGTTTTTTTTTTTTTTTTTTTTTTTTTTTAAATAACAACTTGACAGGGAAAAATAAATAGAACAACATATAATAGTACCATAAACTATATTAACACTTTATTAATGTGTATAAAATTTTCAAAGTGATGCTGAATGTAAACGTATTTTTTTTTTCTGACGAAAAAAAAAAAAAAAAAAAAAAAAAAAAACGATCTCGTTAATTTCTTTTGGCAAACAATTATATTAAGGATAAATTTTTAATGACTGTTATTGCAGCTATTATGAAGTTAATATTTTCAAATTTTAATTAATTAAAAGAAAACAAATCAAAAATTTGAAAATCGGGCTTTGAGGTGCACAAGGAACCCTCGGAGGGCACCTTCATGTCGAAACACGTGACTGTCCGAGCTACCGTCTTTGCGCTACGCTGTCCACACACACACAAACATTGCCATACATATATATAAAGATTTTCTAATTTTCTAATTTATTTTCCTCGTTTTAAATAAGCGCACTTTTTTTTCTGTCGAAAAAAAATTAGCAACAATTAAATTATGGATAAAATTAAAATGGTTAATTTATCAGAAATTAGAAGGTTATTATTTTCACATTTTAATTAATTAAAAGAAAACTATTCAAAAATTCGAAAATCGGGCTTCGAGGTGCATCAGGAGAGGTCATTACAAACCTCCATGCAAATCTGTGTAGCTCAGCCATCAGCCGTTTTCTTAAAAAGCTCTGGAAATACATACACAATGACACACACACACACACACAAACATCTTATTTTATTATATATATAGATAAATGAGTTGACAGTCTTCCAACGTTTAAATCAGGTTATATTTTAAATACATGAATTATTTACTTTATTTAATATTATTTATTTTATTAAAGTATTAACTATATAGAGTTCGCAGGCTATAAATCTCTATTTTCAGTTGAAAATCAGTTGTAATGGAAGATTTACAAAACATTTAGTGGAAGTTCACAGGCCACTATATTTTGTTATTTTGATATTTGTGGGCTATCAGACTTCCAAATTCTAACACATATTACATTGTAATTCATGTGTTTTCATTATTATTTTTATTTATTTCGTTGATTAAAATAGGGAAAAGCTATTAAAATTTTTTATTAAAAAGATTAATCAGTTTTTACAAAAAAACTAGCATTGAATAAAAATAATAATAAAACTCGCTAAATTTGGTTAAAAATTAAATGTTTTAAAGGAAAATAATTAATTGAATTAAAGGCTAATCATGCTTTCGAAACCAACGTTCTCTGAAGAGAAAATTTAGAACTTACAGGTAAAATATTGAATAAAATTCACGCTCAGAGTTTTTCATAAAATTACATTTGATATATATATATTGGTCATGGTACTAATCCAAGCGATGAACTAATCGATTTATCCTTTCTTGTAAATATTTTCTTTATGTTATATCTTAAAAACATATCATAATTTAAATATATATAAATTTTCGTCATAAATAATCCCCTGCGAAAAAACTTTAAACAAACGTTTTATTTATATCTGACTAATCTCTTCTTAAACAAAGCTTACATTTCGTAATTGTTTTTTATTTTCTAATCTTTTTTCTAGTTAGTTTTGTGCATCTAGTTAGTCTTTTCTAGTTTTTCCAACCTAATACAGTAGAACTTGGATAATTCGAAGTTGAAGGGACCAGAGAAAAATTCGAAATATCCAAAAATTCGAATTACATATACTATTTTGTCAAAAAGAAGAGATAAATTAAAAATATAAAACTCTATGATCAAAGATTTAACATATAAAATTTATATCTAAGAATACTGCATCATTAAGCCCCTCCCATTAAATCAATATTTTATTACGAGCTTAATTATTCAACACATTTTTAAAATAGTCACATATTTTTTATTGCTTCTTTAAGTACAATCTTTGTGTCATAGCATATGACTCCAACCCATCAATTGGTACAAAAACAGAATCTCCTACAATAGACATGACTTTCAATTAAAAAAAACCCTCGAAGTTCATGTATATGGACCAAATCTTGTGATGCACAACACTGTAAAAACATGTCCTATTTGCTGCCAGAAATTCTCTGTAATTTGAGAAAATTCGTTCTGACAACGTAACTTTTTCGTAAATTACGCGTATTTTCTCGAATTACAGAGATTTTCTGGCAGTAAATAGGACATATTTTTTACAGTGTAGGTAGGAAATACGCGGTATTTCCTTATCCTTCTTTTGAAAGACTGTTAAAAAAAATAATGAACTTTAGCCGAGAAAAATCTCAGGAAGGAATTTTACTGTAATATTTTAAAGGAAATCGTATAAAAAATTCGAATTATCCAAAATTGAATTCGAATTATCCATGATTTTTTAACATTATTTTAATACAAAATTCAAGGGAACGGCTAAAAAATTCGAATTATCCAGAATTTCGAATTAAACAAGTTCGATTTATTCAAGTTTCACTGTAATTATTTCCATAGGCACATTTTTTTTTTTTTAATTTCGTCACAGCTCGTATTAATTATGAGCGACATTCTAAAATAAGACATAGATGTGGTTATCATAGAAAAATAACTACTTTTATGTCTTATATAATAAATATCTAATGTTGAGTATCACAAATAGCTTTTTTTCCCACCTTATAAAAATACATTAACAAAGTAGAGGTTTGTTCAAAGTATTGTTCAAAATAACCGAATTTACATTCATAACTTATGTATATATATATATATATATATATATATATATATATATATATATATATATATATATATTAACATGCTCGATAAATTTATCAATAAAAAAAAAACACCTTTTTAAAACTTTTCTTTTAAGATATCAAAATTTTCTTTATTATTAGAATGTGATGCACTATAAGATCATAAAAGTTTATATAAGTAAAAGAAACTCTTTACATATTCCAACAAAATTGAATTATCTAGGCCGCAAGAAGGTACAAAAATTGCCTTAATTCTCATTACTGAAGAGTTTCTAGTAGGTATCCGAAAATAATCAATTTCTACACTTTTTGTAGAAAAAGGGGAGTTCACGACAGACACGCTGATTAGGGAGGCCATAAATTCTATTTGTGTCAAAATAATAAAATGTATTCTTCCTAAATCTTTTACTTCAATAATAAGGATAAAATGGTATGAAATTTCTGCAAAAACTATCTTATAAATACTTTTTGTGTATAAGGGTTATTTTATTCAAAATAAAATACTTTGTAGAATGCAATAATAAGAAGTTCATTTGATGTATGAAAAGCGTTTTACACTAAATTCTTTATTTTTTTTTACTATACATTTAAAATGTATGTATTAAGACTAAATTTAAGATTTCTGAAATACTGATAAAATGCTTCGGCTCAATTTGTTATCAAAATGTAGTTTAAAAATTATTGTAAAAGAAACACATTTTTTATTTTTATAAAAGCCTTAACAAATGTTTAAGTTCGTTAAAAGAATACATTCGAAAAAAAAAAAAAGAGAGAATGAATGAAGACACAACGATCGATGTCATTTCGTTATTAACTGACCCAAGAAAATCCAATAAGTATCATTCAAAAGAAATCTAAGTGTAACTAATAAAAATGACGTGAAATTTTGAATTAGGAATCATCTACATATCAAAATGAGTGCCAGACTTGATTTTTTTTTTTTTTTTTTTTTTTCAATGGTAACATCCACTTTTAACTTCACGTTTAATTTTTGTTAGTCTACTAGTGCAAAAAAGTATACAATTTGTTAATTTGTCTTTAATTTTCATAGAGATACGATTAAAAATGTGGTAAAGGGTTATCCGTAAAACTTAAAAAAAATAAAAAAAAATAAAATAAATTTCATAAAAAATACACTATAAAACAATAATCATAATCTAGTGCTACAATAATGCGCGCCATATCTGTGTAATTTTGCAGATGATATTTCCTTTAAATATCACAACGCTGAGAAATGTTAGTCCTTATATACATATATATATATATAATAACTCTTGAAAATTAGTGGAAATAAAACTTGATTTTCTATTAAAAAAAAAAAAAAAAAAAAAAAAAAAAAACTTGAAAGAAAGTATTTATAAACCATTGCGCAAATGCAGCAAAATGAAATATAAAACCAAAATAAACAAAATGGTAATAAATGTAAAGTTATCCCAAAACGCATGGGGGCCTTCTCAGGGTATTCCCCCCACCCCACCCACTCCCATAAGGAATGAAAAATGAGAAGTTTCTGAAGAAATGTGTGTTTTTAGCCAAAAATACATTTCTTGCCACCGACTTCTTACAAATGAAAGTTAAAATATATGACAAAAGAATTCAAGATTAGAATTGAATTAATACAAATGATTAAAAATGAAATAAATTTTCAAATAAAGTACAATAATAAATATATCGATATAAAAATACAAAAATACAAAAATATAAATATATAAATATATATGAGGACAAATTTATAAGACAAGTAGATTGAAGAACATTGACCCCCACCACCCCACCCCCGACCACACACACCACCGCCAAAAAGAGAGAACCCTCTTTGGCTGGTATGGCCACTTACCAGTTCTTAAATGTCACTCAAGATTAAGAAAAATATTATAGAAGATTATATTAAAGAAGATTGAAATGTTTATCCAACAGAAAAACAGGATCGCGGTTGACAGTTAAAATGTTTTTGAGATTTTCAAGAGCTAAATTCAGGTCTAAATGGTTATTGAAAATTATTTTAATTCTGTTAATTTGGGTAAACATAATATTTTTTTAAACTCTGTGACTCATACAGGAAAACCAATTCGTCAGATTCCAGACTTTGAAACAAAATTTCTGCCTTTTATCATAAATACCAATTAACCAGTTTTTACCTGTTTTTTTTAATTTTAAATCCTGGAAAGAAATTTTATCTTCAGTGTCAGTTCGTTTTAATATTTGGTCGGAGGAATAGATTTCAGTTGCATATTTTGCAATTTTTTTGCAGTTTATTGCTATTACGTCATCAATATATCTATAAAACTTAATGTTTTTAAAGTTTCTCTCAAAAATATACAGAAAAAGGTTGCCGAAGGCACTCGAATAGCTGGTTCCCATCGGGATACTGCGAATTTGTAAAAAATAATCTATACCGTTAAATAAAACATTTTCAAAGATACAAAATTTAATAAGGTTAATCCAATGAAATTTACTCTATCAATAAACATTTTCTCATTTAATAGTTTGTGAAAAACTTTATTGGATTAACCTTAACTTAATGTTCAAATAATCGGGTTTTCATTGTTAAAATACAAAATATATGGTACAAGTAGTACTAATAATACTGAATATTTTTTGCATGAAATAAATGTTCAGTTGAAGTACTGTAACTACATGGTTGTCGTAAAGCATTGTATTTATTAAAAACACTCTTTTCTATGAAGAAATATATAAACTGCACACCAGCACACATATATCTGAATGAAAATGACTATTTTTAGAAAATATTGAAAATTATAAATAAATTCATCTCATACGGGAGGGATTAAAAGAAATACGACTTTATAATGTTAGTTTATCACGATATATATATTAAACGTGTTTCAGAATTTTCGTGATATACAAATAAATTATATATTTTATCAAACATAATCACCAAAAATTAATCATATTCAGCGTGTAATAATTTAGCAATTGGCAAAAAGATGAAAATGATTTTAATTCATCGTTTCATCAAAATAATAGTAAGAAAATAGTAACGTTTGAGACCACATTTTTTTTTTTTTTTTTTTCACATAAAATAACATTGGTAAATTCAAATTCTACATTTATTAAAGAATATTAAAAAATAAATAAATAAATAAAAATGTATTATTTTTAAGCTTATTTAAAAATAAGAATTTAATGATAAATTTAAATTAAAAAAAAAAAAAAAATATCACATACTTATTTATTCTTTGTGAGCTGACATTTCGTTTATAGTATAGAAAATGATTTTGTACTTCGTAAACAGTTATTATAAACAATTTTCCACCACTTCGTTTTTCCTTTTAAATAATTAGTGATTAATAGTGAATATAAAATTATGTCGGGTTATATGTCTTATTAATTAAGAGGAAAATACATTATAATAATTATGTGAAAATGCACTAAGATTTAAAAGGATTGACAGGAAAAAAAATGTTTCTTTATTTACATTTTTTAATAATTACTGTTTCTAAATCACATCAATTAAGGTATTTTACAGTAGGATGACGATTTAAGGGGGATAGTACCTTTGAATGTTGAATAAAACAATTTTGCAATATATATATATATATATATATATATATAATGAATGTTTGGTACATTTTAACGCATAACTCACTGAAATCGAATGAAAATTACGCCAGCAGTAATTTAAAAGAAAACAAAAAGAAGAAAGAAGAAAGAAAGAAAACGCAAAACATTAGCTATGAAGGCTAATGTCAAGAAACACTAGCTTCAGATAGGTTATCTACATTCATGCACATAAATAATGTACCAGTAGCCGTAATGAATGAAATTAAGCCAGTTTTCATTGAACTGTCTTCTATAAAATAGTTGAATTTATTTTTAATTATTATTCATATTAAAAATAACATCTTTAAACTTGATTTAATCAGTTTCTAGATTGTACACTTTCCCACAAGATTAGAAAAAAAAAAAGAAAAAAAAAAGCTATGAATGTAGAAATACAAAATTTTGCAGACATATTCTACTCATTCTATCCATGAATATTCTATAAAGTTGAATTATGTGAAATATATGATTACACTTCAGTAGACAGCAAACAATAATCTGAAAATTGAAAAAATAAATCACTATTTACTTTTTTAATTTAAAAAATACTGAATTATTATATATCCATAAACTATGAGATTTGCAATATAAAGTTTTTACTTAGCTTGGATTCGATGTAAAAGTGGGATTTCTAGAATGTATAATTAAGAAAATATCTTGCGGGAACTGATGTTAAATGAAATTAATAATTTTTAATTTTGTGCTTATAATTTGCGTTATTTAAAACATATACATACATTCAAATAATTTTTTTAAAGTTAGTATTTAATACTATACTATACTGTTGATTGTCAAACCAGGTTGCACTTTATAAAGAGCCGTATCGTACTTCGTAACAAGGATAATGTAAAAGATATATTCGTCAAAATTATTTGTCAGCAATGAATCCAAATGTACTGACTTTTATTTATACAACGTTTAAGAAAATATACTCTATAACAAAAAAAAGTGACGCACCAAGAAGGAGTAATGCAAACTGGACACAAATTGACATACTTACAGATTTTGATGGAATCAAGCACCAAATCATCGCTGTCGTCGATCCTACGTGCACCTGGTGCTTCAGTGATTTCAAAGACCCTTAATAGGCTGCTTAGTGAAATGGGGTTGAGCTCAGTCTCCGGATCTCTCTGCCACCCAGGACGTTTGGGGCATCAGAAAAAGGGTCCTACAACCAGCTCGGGATTTTACCACTCTAACGCACCAATTGGACAGAATTTAGCACGATACTTCACAGGAGTACATCTGCCAAATCTATCAATTAATACCAAGCCGAATAACTGTGTACATAAGGGCCAGAAGTGGATCAACGCATTATTGACTTGTTTACTTTGTGAGGCACTTTCTCTTGATTAAATCATTTAAATTTTCTGAAACTGTAATTAATTGTTGTTCTCCACATGTACATCACATCTACCAATTTTTGTCCCCACTTCTTCTTGGTGGGTCTTTTTTTTTTTTTTTTTTTTTTTTTTTTATAGAGTGTATATCATTTAACACAAATGAAATGATTGACTTCTCATCGAAAACTGCACAATAAAGGTGACGATAAAAATTCCACCGCAGTAATTTATACTATTTATTGTAAAGGAATTCGCTTTAAAATGTACTATACTTATTGACTTATGAACAGTCCTAAAAGAAATGCATTGAAGAACAAATTGTGTCTCCCAATTTAGATTATTTTTCCTAATTTTATCTAAAGGGCCAACGGCAGAAATATGTATTTATCAAAAATTAATATTTTGTATATATGCTGTGTGAAAACTAACATCAGCATATCCACAGAGAAAAAAAATTAAAATTTATAAAATTTAATTAAGTTTTTCTGCACACATCTTAGTTAATGCTAATTGATTAGAATAATCAATGAGAAGACATTTCCATTGTATCATTTTAAGACGGTTATTTTTATTTGGAGAAATCATTAATTATCAATGTTCTAACTTAACAAATTAATTGAGTAACTTTAGGAAATAATATAATAAACAATATATATATGTATCACTTAATGTATAATGAATGATTTTGACTGCTCAAGAATGAGTAAATAAAAATATCTTGCGAAAATAACTAGTTTGAGTAAATGATTTAAAAAAATACAATAAAAATATTTTTATCTTTAATTAATCTTTCCAAAGATATGCGTAGTACACAGAATAATTTAAGATATCGAAGAGTTATTTTCTTCTTTAAAAATATGTCAAAAATGCTGTGAAAGAGTATACTATTTTGTTATTAGAAATGTAAATTTTATTATTTAGCGAAATTAATAAAGTATAAATGTAATAGAATCATTTTTTTGGTAAATTATAAAGTTTAAATTTTATAAATAATATTCTAAGTAAGAAAAATCTAAAGAAATGGATATATATATATATATTTATTTATATATAAATCTTTTGCAGTTTCCTTAATAAAATAAGACAAAACAAAATTTTTTTACAATGGTTTCTTTAAGTTATGATTTCGACTTTTACACACTTTTTACAAAAGAAAACAATTTTGAAAGCGAGAACGTTTTTGAATTGACATTTTCCATGAATTTAAACATTTTGAGATATGCTGAACGCGAAAAGGAAAAAAAGAAACATAATGTTTATCTATCTGTTTTCCTTTCGTCTACCTGTTCCCAAAATTTTTTAGATGCATAGAAGCCAACATTTTAATTCATTCCGGAGTATTTTTAGCTCTTATTTTCGCACCACTTATTCATTGAACTGTCTTCTATAAAATAGTTGAATTTATTTTTAATTATTATTCATATCAAAAATAACATCTTTAAACTTCATTTAATCAGTTTCTAGATTGTACACTTTCCCACAAGATTAGAAAAAAAAAAGCTATGAATGTAGATATACAAAATTTTGCTGACATATTCTATTCATTCTATCCATGAATATTCTATAAAGTTGAATTATGTGAAATAGATCATTACATTTCAGTAGACAGCAAACAATAATCTGAAACTGGAAAAAAAATATCACTATTTCTTTTTTAATTTAAAAAATACTGAATTATTATATATCCATATGCTATGAGATTTGCAGTATAAAGTTTTTACTTAACTTGAATTTGATGTAAAAATTGGATTTCTAGAATGTATATTTAAGAAAATATCTAGCGGGAACTGATTTACACAAAAGTTTTCCCTTAATACACACCTTTGATAAAATAAGCAAAAAAACTTATAAGTGGTGGTATAAGTGGTATACTTATAATACTTATAAAAAATATTTATAAGTGGTACGAAATAAAGGCGGGGCTAAAAATGCTTCGGAATAAATTAAAATGTTGACATCTATGTGGGGGCTATATTTCATTAAAAAATGGCTGGATATCTAAAAAAATATATTGTTAATAAATATATTGTTAATAAATTTTATAAGAAAACAAGGCATTAGGAGTAAGTATATGCATGTACATTAGTTACATATCGGCGACTGGTGACGTTGTGAAAAATCTAGATTAACTGGTAATCTATACCTGAGCTGTAATGACGTTAAAACGATCGAAATTTGGCATATGAGGTGAGAATAATGGAGACTGTGATTCTATTAAAGTACATATTGGTAGACATGTTTCAATCTTCAGATGAAAAGAATTCAAAAATGTTCATGGTCTCCACAGCTATATCCTAGCTTTTAGAGGCAATCTTCACAGATTACTGATTTGATGGATACGATATTCTTGTTGAAAAACTTTCAAACAGATTGTTGGTTCATATCAGGAGATAAATTGTCTTCTAATGATATGCATAATTGTTGCGATATTTAAACTAACGTTTTAAACTATCAACAACTAGTGTCTGTAATCTTGCAAAATTTACGAAATGTAATGCCTAATATCCAAAATTTCAATATTTTTAATTTGGTTCAGAATACTTGAGTAGTGATATAACAATTAGAGTTCAGTGTAAAGATTTTACTAAGAACCTATGTATATGAAAACCTATAACTAGGTAAAGGTATAGAATATAAACACTTACGAAAAGCTTAAACATTCCTTTTGTTACTAACTAGACTCAGCATACTAGTTTTCAGTTATGTAAGTAAAAATAATTATTACTATATTATAATTCAGCACTATTTTATTTTCTTAATTGTAAATAACCTTACAGATGCAATAAGGGGCTGTTACAATCTCAACTAATAACAAATTTATTACATATTTTAACTATGGTTTATTTTATACCAACATTAATAAATATTCAGGACAGAATATAACAGTAGTTATAATTTATTTTGTAAAGCTACTTGTCACTTTTGCTAGAAATAGGTTTGTTATTTGACGTGATATGAAGATAATAATAAATACTCGTTCTTTCGTTCACAAACCAAAACTATATTGAACATACAATACACAGATTTGATATGCGTTAAAGACATAAGTTGTGATAAAACATTGCGACTGAATATTTAACATAAACAATATAATGCGAAAGTAATAATGTGAAGTAATTATTGCGAATAATGCGAAAGATAGCATGCAAGATACCGTGCGGATAAAAAAGACTAAACTGTTCTTTTTCGTTTCTGTTCGAGTACAGTTGAGATGTTCGTACCTGTTGAACAGAAAAGTAAAGTTGAGATGAAAACAGTTAAATCAAAAGTGTCATTGAGTGCGGAGTTCGATTATGTTAAGAATCGAATATGACTGGATGGTGGAAATCGAACATGACTCCCACCCTATCAAGGCGCTAGTCCTGATATAAAGGGAGAACGGAAATTTTGTTAACAGTTCTTTTAATAACATAGTCTTTAGTTTTTATAGACACTACTCTGACCAGTCCGTCGCTACCGGTGTGAACCTTTGTAATTCGACCAATTGGCCAGGATAAAGGTGAGCAGCTGTTGTCTATGATAACTACTAATTCTCCTTCCTTGATATTTGATACAGGATGTTGCCATCGGTTCTTGAGATTCCTGCTACAGGATAATGGTTCATCTGCAGGTGAAAGCATGACAAGGTTAATATTTTAAAACAATTAAGTAGTAATTTCAGATTTCATAATAATTTCTGTATCAAATATTTACGAAAAGCTATTTAATACAAAAATTTTAAAGAAAATTATTAATGTTTCTTTTTCCAAATAAGTAAATAAATAAATATAAATAAATAAATAAATAAAATAAAACAAATATTTATGAACATTAGATCATATTCATTAAAGCTTTAAATAAAGAAAATCTGGCTCTAGATTAATTTTCAATGTTAGGCATATTTTTAAATTCCTCTTAACATTCTATTCTTAAATGCTTTTTCTATGCATCCTCATAATTTCACCTTTTTTTTTTTTTTTTTTTTTTTTGCGGAAATATAAAAAATAAATAATAGTAATATATGATATTTTAAAGACATTCAAGACCTTTACATTTCATAGATGTAGAGTTAATTCGTATTAAAACACTTTTACCATTATGATGTATTCCCGATACAAGAAAAAATATGTTTAATTGGTAGCAAAAATGCACTTTTTTATTCATCTTAACATGGTTGTCACAAATGGCCACTCTCGTTAAGTATAGTCCAATTCTTATTCATCAATGCATCGAATTTTCTCGTCTTAGATTATAAAAACGTAAGAATATTAAAAGACATGATAAATAAACCGAGAAAATATTCCAAAAAATAACTTTAAATATTAGTAAATAAAAAGTAATAAGATAAAAGTAAAACAAAATTATTACGGGGGCATTCTTGAGACAGAGTAAGATATTTTTAAGATGCATTATGCACTGTAAATAAGAAAGTTTGTAACATACATAATAAAGGCTTTTTTAAATAAACTTTAATCTTCCACAAATGTTTTAGTCATACTTCTCTTGTTCCAGAATACTATACAATTTCCTACTTCCCCTTCTCATCTCATTTCCATGATGTTTTTTTTTTTTTTTTTTTTTTCTATTGTTAGGGACAAAAATGCCTCACAGCTGAAAAATTGTCAGTTATTTTCGTTGTATTGTATATTGTTGTGTTTCATAGGTAATTTTTTATTTATATGATTTTGTTAAGTCCTTTCTCATTTTTTATTTATTTATTTACTTTACTTCTATTGTATTTAAATTTCCATAAAAATTGTAAAGAATTATTTTTCTCTTGTATTATAGTTCCAGTTCTAAAGTTAAGAGTGTTTCATTATTAAATTTTCTTTTCAATATATGATATTAATAATAACAACAAAAAGAAAAGAACAAGTAGTTGTCATAAGTGGACTCTGCTGAGTTCCCCATCATACGTATGTTCGTATAAATTTCTTAGTGCAGAACATACTATATTCATGTTAAGAGAAATTAATTTGATCAAACGATTGACACAGTGGTAGAATGACACCCCCGCCTAATATACTACCCACCATTCAGTTTGATATATTCATCTTATTCTAATCTATTAATTTATTTTATTGAGGACAACTTCGTTTCTATTTCTAATGCAACAATCCCAAAATGCATATTTATATGGAATATCGCCCAATTTTTCTATGTTGATAAAATTTTAATTTTCGAATAACTTGCGAAATTTCCCTGTTAGAATATTTGTAGTTAATGATGTTCAAACAATTATCATAAATGTAATTTTGAAGCTGTCTGATATATTTATGATCGTCATAACGGACATTTATGCTAAATTTCGCAATAGTCTACCATGTTAAGTAAATCGTAAATTCCAAATAACTTACGGAATTTTCAAATTAAAAAATGCATATTGAGATATGTCCATGCCAGTATCCGAAAAAATATTCGAACAGCGTTTTGATATTTCTACGATGAAAATAACCCTGAAAATGGACGTTTATGCGAAATTTCGCCCTATTCGACCATATTAAGTAAACAGTAAATTTTCAATAAATTACGAGGTTTTATAATTGGAAAATTCATAGTCAAGGATGTTTATTCCAGCATCTTATATAATATTTTAAAAGTAGTCTGACATCTTTACGATGAAAATATTCCTCAAAACCGTATTCTGCCATGTTAAGAAATTCGTAAATTTCGTATAATTTGCGAAATTTTCAAAGTAGTTTTATCATAGTTATTGATGTTTGTCCCGGCATCAAAACTGATAATTAAAAGCTGTTCATACATCTTTACGATAAAAATATTTGTTTTCATGGACGTTTAAGTGACATTTCCCAGATTCTCTCACGTTAAGAAAATCGTAAATTTTGAATAACTTCTAAAATTTTTTGATTAGATTGATGAAAATAAATAGGGATCTTGTCAGAGTCATAAATAACATTTTAAAACTTGTTCAACCTCTCTGCGATTATTTGTTTGGGCGATATCGCGTACACAGACTAACAACTAACACACTAGCGGACTAACGGACTAACAGACTAGCAGACACCCTACAGACGGACACCATACCCATTTTGATATTTTCAGATTCCTCACACATGAAAACGTATTAAAAAAAAAAAACGAGGTCGAAAAATTTCACGTTTATCTAAGTTCCCCATACCTGTATCATAATGGGGAACTAAAAATGTTATAACTATACAAAGACTTATGACTTTGTCATCTTATTACAATAATCTAATGCAAAAATTCTAATCAAATATATACGTACAGAATAATTGTTATATTCAAAATTATCAGAAAATATCTGTCTAATTTACTCTACATATTAAAGTGTCAACATAAATGTTTAATTTATTTCTATTTTATAAAGTGAACTATTATGTAGAGTTTTTATACTTTACATCTATAAATAAATAATTCTTTAAAATTTTAAAATAACAATACATAACTGGAAATTTATGCAGCCCAAAAGTATACGTCTGTTATCATGCGTTACGTATTGTTAAAAATGTATACAGGAATAATATTTTCTCTCATTTCTTTATCCTTTTTTTTTTCTCGTACATTTCTAGTTTATTTGTATCATAAACAAATGCATGACATGCGCATATATAAATAGCTGTATATACTTCCGAATAAGCTTGTCCAAAAAAAAAAAAAAAAAAAAAAAAAAAAACTTGTAATCTTGCATTTGTCAATGTATCTTCTTGCAAATTTTAAGACGACTTTTTATGATAATGTATAGTACATATTCGACGCTAACTTATTTAAGTATTTTTGAGTAATATATAAATAAATAAATATATTAAAAATAGAGAAAATATAGTTATGTGAATACAGCTACTGAAAATCTTGTATACATTTCTCTCTCTTATACATTCATTCATTGATTTAAGAGTATTTTTTTTTTTTTTTTTTTTTTTTTTAATGCAGTAAGAGACCGGAAGAAATTCTGATGTAGAGAAGAATGGGAGACGTTATGGGGAAATATTATTATTTTTAATAAAATGAGGGCAAGTTATGGGTAATATTGTTATTAGCTGTATTTACTGTTACTTTTTACTTATTATTTATTTTGCTTATATATTGTGCAAATATGTCAAGTATGTACGATTCAGTTTTTTTAAGGATCTTGAAGTCATTTTAATGTATAAAATATACGTCAAAAATTTTCTTCTAAAGTTTTTTCTGTAAAAATTTTTATAGATGTTTTATAAGTAGTTAGTTAAATAGTTTGTATAGTTAGTACGTGAAAGCAGGAGGTTTTACCGTTCATATTTTACTGCCCAAAACATTTAACGTGGGAGTTACTGAAAGCAAACGTCGTACAGTGAATCAGATTAAACTTTCTTGTGATTGCTTTGAGACTTTAACTCCACTTACTAACATTTTGAAAAAAAAAAAAACCTGTATAATTTTTATTATTTGGGGTGTTTTGGTAAGAAAATGGCAAACTGGAAGCTGGAATATGTAAAAAAAAAAAAAAAAAAAATAGCGAAGAAAAAAGAAAGAAACATTTATTGTTTGTTTTTATTGATTTTCTTTTGTTTTCTGGGCACAAATCCCCTCAAATTTCCTCCTTACTACCAATGTTCCTGTTTTAGAACTTTCTACCTCTGTAGCTCCTCAGGTCAGAAGACATTTACCGCTTAAAATAATCATCGTTCCTCTCGAAATCAAACTGATGGATATAAAATTATCAAACAATGATAAAAATGAGGGAAGGGGTGTATCTAGAAAAAGGTGGGTGATTGGGCAAAATGGTGGTCATATTAGGATTCAGGAGGTCATTTTACATAAGAATTTGCAAAAATTGTTTCAAATCTCGATTTTTTTCTTTTTCTTTTTTTTTTTTTTTTGCAGAGCATTTTTAGCTATCGATATTGGTGGAACAGATGCAGATTTCCAATTTCTTAGCGAGTCAAGGGAGTGAATGAATGATATTCAGATGTCGACCTTATAGAAGAGTTTACACAGTGTTTTCGAGCTATTTCAAGGACATGGATTTAAACTTCAGAATGCCTAGTTTTTAGTTTTTGAAAAGAAAATTGATCTTTGCATCTGGAAGTATAATTCATTTGGTCGAAGTATTAAATTCCTAATTATTCCCCACCATATGTCAATATTTGAGATAGACATAAATATTAATTCATCCGTGAAACTCCAACCTCAGTCCTAGAAAAGATGAATGCTTACAACTTTTAAGTAACCAAAATTATATCATCTTAAATCAATCGGTTTGGTATGTTATAGGTTTTTTAAGGCCGATTGAATATGCTACGGTCCTAGGCCAACAAATCAACCGGGAGACTGCGTTTGGTATACAGTGGTGACGTATACTACGTCATACTAAATACATCTGTTTTATCCCTGATCTGACTGCTCTTCTGAAACTAACTTTGTCGATCTATTATAAAATGTGCTGAATTTCTTCGAATTATTAAAAAAAAAAAAAAAAAAAACAATATTTTTTTTATTAATATTGTAGTCAAAATTAAAAGTTAAATGTTCATATAATTAAGTCATTACTGATAGAACTCATAAATATTACATATGTGATAATAAGAGACGATCAGATTTCAACTAGGTAATTTAGTTGGTAGTGCATCAGTGTGTTTTCAGACGCGAATGCCCTATATGCTGTTGATAAATGTAACTTACACTTTTTGATTTGTTACATAAAATTTGTTGTCATTAAGAAATCCTAAACCATTCTTTTGTTTAACAGGGAGTTTAAAAAATAGTATTAGTTATGTTTGAAGCAGAAATTTTATTGATATTAACATATTTCTGACAAATAAAATTAAAATATTTTCGTGACCAAAAGTGTACGTACAAATTTTTATTTTTATTATTTATTTATTTATTTATTTATTTATTTCTATTTTTACTTATTTTTATTTTTTTATTTATTTTTTGTGGTACGTCTAATATTACAGTATTAATCCGCGATATCACTATAACAAAAATGTGTAGTATAGTAAAAAAGTAAAAATAAAAATAAATAAATAAATAATTGCGTATATATGTAAACTAAATTTATACATAAAAAAGAAAAAAATCAAACCGTGATTTTAGGAAGAAAATTATTTCTGTTATCAATCATTAAGTTCTTAATTGCCCAGAACAAAAACACTAAATACATGTTCGCAAAAATTAATGATAAATTTTCTCAAGCAAAAATGCAAGAGAAAAATATATTAAAGGGAATCTCATCTCGTTTCCTCGTGATTTTTTATTCTTATGGTTATTATATTATAATACGATAAAAAGGAAAAAAAGAAGAAAAGAAAATCTCTGATTTTTATAATCAATTTATAAGGCTCATTTTCCTCTGAATTAAAAAAAAAAAAAAAAAAATAGAAAGTGGAAAATCAAGTTAGCTTTAATACAAATTTATTCAATTTTGCTCCTTTGCAAGGTTTTTGCGACAGAATTTCAGTATTAATATTGTTGGGTTACAATGTCAGTATCTTTTGCAAACAATTGCAGTAGTTTTATTTTATTTCAGTAAAATACAGTAAGTGAATCATTTTATTAATTTTGTTGGTTTCGTTCAGCAATATATTAAACAACTCAATAAAATTTTTGAACTGTTTTGTTAAATTTTATTTTAAAAACTAGCTTAAAGCTACAAATAAATTTAATCAGATACAGTCGACAATATATATATTGAAGCACACATCCACACTTTTATTTATTTATTTATTTTTGTTTGATCGCTAATTTTTATCATCAACTCACTTTTCACAAAAGCATAAAGACTAAGAACATGATTCAACAAATATATATATATATATATATTGTAATATGATAAAATGAGAAATCATTGATACAGAATTTGGTTACATAATTTCGGTGGTTACATATTTTTTCTATTTTGCATACGGGGAACATGGTATCTAAGAAGGATAGGTAAGTGTTGACTAATAACTTTAATTGTGCTTTCATGTATGCAAGGAAACGTAGTTGTTTACTTTAAGGTTGACTTTGGTTCGATACTGGCTTACAGAAGAGGATAATTAAATTTAATGTCCTACGGAAAAATCTGTTGTATATACAATTATTTTTTGTGTCGTTCTGTTAGAAAAAAAAAAAAAAAAAAATGTCAACGTATATTTTTGCTTAGCATACCAGGTTTTTCTGGGAAATTTTCTGCCGTGGTTTTCTGTAATATAACTGTATTTTATTTTTATAGTATTTGTGCTAGAATTTTCTGCCTGTTCTGTCATGATTTTGTGTGCTGATTATAGGCCAATAAAATTTGTCGATTACCAAAACGAAATGTTACGAAGCTTGAATACGTAAGCATCATGCAGCTTTTCGTAGCTGCACTCGGAATTTCGGTTGGCTTACTCTTGTTATCTTCTTCAACATTTAAACACATTGCAGAATATAATGTATTTTCTTTTTCCAATTTTTCTGTGAAAATCATGTTTTTTCTCAATGTCTCTGGGTTGCAAATGTCTGAGTCTTTGCAAATGTTCTAATTTTACTTGATGCATTCTTTGGTGAGATTTCGGATTATAGATATTTCAAAAATTCAAAAATTTTGCGTTCAAAAAAATGACGGAATTACTTTCAGATATATTTTAATATATTTTAACTTCACTAAAAATGCTGAAATTAACAGAAACTTTTACATTATAAAGTTATGTCTCTTATACAATTTGATAAGAATAACATTTATAATTCGCTTACAGGACTACACAGAATAATTCAGATATATTAGAGACCATGTTAAAAATAATATGAAAAGCATTTCAAGATATGTTTTTCTCTTTTCTTTTTGTCTTTCATTTTTTTTACTATGCTAAATATAGCTGCGCTATCTCTTGCATACAGAAAACAGATAATTATAATAAAACGGAAAACGTTATACAAACAACACATACTGGCAAGAATTGTTTCGGTTCGCAACGAAACCACAGCCCATCGTCATGCAAAAAATGCAAGTACGACTACAGAAATTGATTAAATGAAGCATTTATTACTTAACAGCAACAAAGAAAATAAGTGAGGAGTGAGGAAAGCAAAAAATGAGAATGAACAGAAAAGTCATGAAAATATATATATATATATATATATATAAGTAACAGAGAAACTCCTGCAAAACTAGTTATTTTTTTCATGAACCTCCATGGAGCAAGAGAAAGTTTAGTAAATGCGCACCGAAGGATTCTGGTTTAATAGTAATGAATAAGAATTTTGAAAAACCACTATAAAGTTCAAAGAAACCCAATTTAATTTTAATGGGTCAAAATAAAACCGCAACCCTCTATTAGGGGAACAATGTAGTCACAGGTACACCAAACATGGTAACATTGTGCGTTGTTTGCTGCATTCTGGTCTATTATGTTATTCTGGCGAAGCATCGTAGTTCTGGCGAAACATATGCTGTGAGATTTTTCACAGTACAGTGTTAATTGAGTCTTTCACTACTTTATAACATCAGTCCGTCGATGCTTTTTTTACACCGTTATCTATTAAAGATAAATATCATGTGACTATCATGTGTAGACAGAATAGAAGTTGAATTGGTTATGAAAAATAAATAAATAAATAGAGCATTAAACGTAAATGTATCAAACGAATTTTTCATATTATAACAGTTTTTGGATGCAAACTTTTTTTTTTCTTTCTGTCATTTTGCAATAACATTAGGATAT
Organism: Salticus scenicus; assembly: GCA_963930645.1. NCBI lineage: Eukaryota > Metazoa > Arthropoda > Arachnida > Araneae > Salticidae > Salticus > Salticus scenicus. Next base: position 280,460,609 of record OZ005649.1, on the reverse strand, counting down.
AGTCGGGTTGTATCTGTCACTATGCTATGTCTACATCATGAAATGATTTTACATCACTGATGCACCAAATTACACTTCACAGAAAACTTTCTATAAATCCATTTTTTAAAAGATTGTTTTCTGAGGAAATTTTATTAGTAAATTTTTTAAACATTTTACAGTTTTAAAATGTTAATCAATTTCATTAGTTGGGGGGGGGGGGGAATTGGACATGAAAAAATATAGAAAGCTAGTCTACTTTAGGTTTCCCAAACAGCTTTTATTATTCACCAGAATTATTTCTGAGATAAATCTTCAAAACCTGAAATTATACCTCCTTACACGTGGTAACACGCACGCACACACACAATAAGAATAAATGAATAAATAAATAAAATAATTAAATAAGAAAGAAAAGTTTCTGAAATAATTTTAAACTAGTTTTAAATTTAATTAGTTTAAAATATTCCATTAACATATGTATGTATTTTCGCTACATATTTTTCAATACATTTCATTATTTCTTTATTATACTAAAAAAAAAAAAAAAAAAAAAAAAAAAAATCTTTATTTTTTCCTCTTCGTCAACCTCATTATTACAAATACTATCGCTAATCAACCCTTTCTGAAAAATTTCATTCCAAATAATCCAGGCTGTATATTAACCGTCGTCTTTCTTTTTTTTTTTTTTTAAATCTGGAATTTACTTCAGTTTTCCCAAGCATCTTTTGCCAACCTCACTATTAAAAGTCCTACCTCAAATCAACCCTTCCTGAAAAGTTTCAGTAAAAATACTTCAGGCAGAATATTAGTAGTCCTCTTTCTTTCTTTCTTTCTTTTTTTCTAGGTTTTACTTCCATTTTAAGTAAACCTTAAAAAGTAATACCAATCAAGGCATCTCAATTTTCTTCTTTACTTTATATTCTGGTGCCCTGACAGAGTCCGTGACATGAGAAGAAATTTCAGACCGATAATACCCGATTTTCTTCTAAGTATTTGAAATTTTTTCTATGCCTCGCACTATGTTGCAATATTACCTAGATCTCATTTCTTTATCATTTAACTAGTGTTTGTTAAATAAACGAAACATTTTTAGCCTAAACTGGTTTAGATATAGAAGGAAAGACACAGATATAAAAAAATGTATAATAATCTTCAATTTGTACTTAAATTTAGTTCTATAATAATAACTCGCAGCACAAACTGAAATGCACTTCCAGCATTTTTTAAGTACACTCCCGTTACATTCACATTTTATTTTATTTTATTTATTTATTTATTTATTTTGTGTGTGTGGGGGGGGGGGGTTAGATTTATAAACAAATGATGAATGATTTTCATACCACAGTCTACACGAACATGCTTTTATGAATGTGAAGTCAATATGTTCATTTCGTTTTAGTTAGTACAGCCTATAGATGTTAAACTGTACCTATCAAAAATTTCTACACTTTATGTAATCTATTTACATTCTCTTGGATGTCCCTGTACATGAACCATTTAATTGAACTCGATGGAAACTTAGTTTAGCATCTCAGCTTGATAGAAATTTAGAATTCCGAGTTTGGAATTTCTGGTACACTTTTTTTCTTGGGATACCCAATTACAGCCAGACACACAAACAGACCAACAGGCTAACCACTAAAAATTTGATCGAAAATTTGACGAAAATGCAATATTTTTTCTACTGTGCATATTGGTGAGAAAGTAAAAAATGTTATATTTATTAATTGTAATTTAATCAAAATGGTAATCAAAGATATATTAAACCTTTAATTTTATCATAATTTTATTTTACAGTGTATATCATGGAATAAATAAAATTTCTTAATATTTCGAAAACATACATTCTTGTATAAATTATACATAATCAAATGCTATTAGGCTTGCGCAGTTTTTGTTATATATGTGAATTGTATTTAATGATACGAAGTAATTATTCCCAATTTAAAAATATATGAATATATTTAGTTTTAATTGAGTTATAATCAATTTAAAACTGAATCACATTCTTGAAACTTGACATCAGAATATTATCAGTTTTACTTTAAAGATTTTTATTTTCCTATTGAACACATTGCCATTTCTTTGTACTCTAATACGTTTGATTCTGTATAGGTTGTAAATTTGAAAGTGCTTTAGATGTAAAAGTTAATTGTCGTTAATATCATTTTCCCTAAAGAGAGATAACATAACCTAAAAAGGAAAAGAAAAAGAACTAAATATAAATTATGCAAAAATTAAATTTAAGTTTTGTATTTTTAGTGATTAATAAAATACCTCTCGGATTCAAAGGAATTTATTAAAAGAAAATAACTATTTTATATCCATTTCACGTATCAATTTCTCTTAACATATTTACATGTTAAAAAAGTTCATTTTAATTAATTGAAATATTGCAGAATACATTATCCTAAGTACTGAGTTTATAAATAATAGCTTATGTGAATATTCTTTTAATTAAATTCGTAAAATGAATGCTAAAAAAAAAAAAAAAAAAAAAAAAAAAAAAGCGTTTTATTTAAATATCTATATCCTTCTAGCAGTTAGACATAATGATCTAGAAATATTAAAAAAAAAAAAAAAAAAAAGGAAAAACATTGCTTTTATCTTCGGAAATGAAATACATACTTCTTATTGTTAAAACAATTATTCTTTATATTTGTCATGGATTTCTTCGAAAGTGATATTCATTTTACATTAAGAGTTGTGAGACAATAATAAAATCTGGCTCATTATTCTCTTTTACAATATAAGCATTCACTGACAACACATGCTTCGCACGAGGCAAAACAAAGCAGTGACATATTTTTGACAAATCTGCTGGAATGATTTTAATACAAATTTAAAGTTGGTAAACCAATCCCCATCGGGACAAAAGATGACACAAACATAGTCTTATTTATTTATTTATTATAATTTTTTTTTCAAACATTATGGCTTTCAAAACTGTTATTTTTATATTTTGAAGCTTTATGAGAATGAAAAAAAAAAACATATATATATTAAAACATTGTAATTGAATGACCATAACGTTGAGTGTTCAAAACAGACTGCTGCTCCGTTGTTGAGCACAATGATTTCACATTTTTCAAGCTGGGACCCCCATTGAACAATATGCTTTACATAGCTAAACAATCTGTAATAAATAAAGTTGTTTGTGTTAGAAGTTGTAGCTTGCTTATATTTCAATACAATGAGCCCTAAGACATTTTTTTTTCTTTTAGATTATTTTTGCGTATCTTATCTAGTGCTGCTAGATTGTGCGACTTTTTTTATTAAATTGTCACCAATAACTTTGACAAGTGATGTTCGATGTACAGTCGGTAACAAAAGTGTCCGAACACTAGTAAAAATTCCTATGTAAAAAAGTACGCTTAAAACATTTTTGGTAAATAAATCCTTGTCGAATCATTATCTTAGACAGACTAAGAACAGGATCTAACAAAGATTTTTTTAACAAAACAGTATCAAGTGTACTTTTTTTACATTGGAATTTTTGCTAGTGTTCGGACATTTTTGTTACCGACTGTACATAATATACGATTAAACGTCAATTATGTAAATCAAATATCTCTTCTCAAAATTATTGGTGTCTATTGAATAAAAAAGTAACAAAGTCTGGAGCTATTGATCTCATCTACAAATTTTTGACGCAATAGAGATAGCAGTTACAAACAGTGTATTTTAAACAGACCAAGTTCAAGTACGGTCATCCTTATATCGATATTTTTTGTAACTGAAAGCACTGATTAGTTGGCATGTTAATTAGTGATTAATTCATTTCTTAATGTATGATTTTCTATGTGAATAGAAACAAATAATCTTTTTTATTCATGATAAAGAATAAACACATTTTAAATGTCAAACAAATGTTGGAAAGTGTCATTTTTCACGGGATATTAATTACATTTCAGCAAATGATTTTTTTAAATGTTTTAAAATGTAATAATTTTATTATTATTATTATTTTAAATGATGTGTATATAATAAATTTGGATGGCTACATAAAATGCTTCTGATTGTAAATAAATATCTAAAATAAAAAATAAAATAAAATAAAGTTTTCTTTTTCAATTTCAATTTTCTATTTATTATAAAGGGAACTGTTTTAGTCGAATACATAATATACACATCCTTCATGATCTATAAAATGTTTGGGCACTGAAAAAATTTTAATTAGCTTTCAGTGATTAATATATTTTTCAAAGTATTTCATTAATTTAGGATAACTAGCATTATTATTTTTTATACAAATATTTAGTGAATTATATTTCTATCTAAAAAGTGTATATAGAATAAATCCAGAGAATATGTAGTCATTAAAATAGCGTACTGAAACAAATACTATTTCTATCAATACAAATTAACTTAAAGAAAAATAATAATGTTTTACAGGTGCATTAGTTGATTTTTTTTCTTTTACATTACATCCATTTAAAAATATTTTTCACTGTGTGGTAATCATGGATAAAAGCTAAATTAATACATGTGGATCCATTTTTATTTTAATTTAACATTATTTATTCCTCATATTTTCTACATTACTGTGCATTAAAAAGCTTTTAAACGGAGTAGTAATATAATTTGCTTAATTGAAATTAATTATCTATTTTTGAGAGGTGCATTAAAAGTAGTTTTTTTTTTTTTTTTTTTTCCAGAAAAAGCATTTTTCGAAAAGCAATTCAAAAAATAAAGTAAAACATATCTGTAGTCACTGTGGACATTTTCATTTTCATTTTTTTTTTTTTTTTTTTTTTTTTTTTTTTTTTTTATTAGCATAAGTTAATTACATTTACTCAGTTATGAATAAATGGATTAATATAATATAGCAAAAAAATGAAAAGTAACACAATGCATATTTACTGTTACACCGCATAAATAATTATTTCCAGTATTAATGTATATGACACATAAAAAGGGAGTACTAACCAATGTTCTGATTTACCTTGAATAGATTACTCTTTCTCATTAAGAAAAAAGAAATAATTTAAAGTTTAGCTTAAGTATAAAGCAGTCTACTAATACAGTAATCGGTTTTCATATATATATATATGGAAACTTACAGAAAATTACCAGAGTACGAACAAAACTTAAGCATTTAAGACAGCTCGAAGCAGTTTCTCTCTTTACAAAATAATTTTTAAAAAATCAACATTAACTTTAAAATATGAGTCTTTTTTATTCTATTTCTCATAATTACAGAAGCAAAATGACGTAGCAAGTGGTAAACATATCTGTAGTCACTGTGGACATTTTCATTTTCATTTTTTTTTTTTTTTCTTTTATTAGCATAAGTTAATTACATTTACTCAGTTATGAATAAATGGATTAATATAATATAGCAAAAAAATGAAAAGTAACACAATGCATATTTACTGTTACACCGCATAAATAATTATTTCCAGTATTAATGTATATGACACATAAAAAGGGAGTACTAACCAATGTTCTGATTTACCTTGAATAGATTACTCTTTCTCATTAAGAAAAAAGAAATAATTTAAAGTTTAGCTTAAGTATAAAGCAGTCTACTAATACAGTAATCGGTTTTCATATATATATATATGGAAACTTACAGAAAATTACCAGAGTACGAACAAAACTTAAGCATTTAAGACAGCTCGAAGCAGTTTCTCTCTTTACAAAATAATTTTTAAAAAATCAACATTAACTTTAAAATATGAGTCTTTTTTATTCTATTTCTCATAATTACAGAAGCAAAATGACGTAGCAAGTGGTAAACATATCTGTAGTCACTGTGGACATTTTCATTTTCATTTTTTTTTTTTTTTCTTTTATTAGCATAAGTTAATTACATTTACTCAGTTATGAATAAATGGATTAATATAATATAGCAAAAAAATGAAAAGTAACACAATGCATATTTACTGTTACACCGCATAAATAATTATTTCCAGTATTAATGTATATGACACATAAAAAGGGAGTACTAACCAATGTTCTGATTTACCTTGAATAGATTACTCTTTCTCATTAAGAAAAAAGAAATAATTTAAAGTTTAGCTTAAGTATAAAGCAGTCTACTAATACAGTAATCGGTTTTCATATATATATATATGGAAACTTACAGAAAATTACCAGAGTACGAACAAAACTTAAGCATTTAAGACAGCTCGAAGCAGTTTCTCTCTTTACAAAATAATTTTTAAAAAATCAACATTAACTTTAAAATATGAGTCTTTTTTATTCTATTTCTCATAATTACAGAAGCAAAATGACGTAGCAAGTGGTAAACATATCTGTAGTCACTGTGGACATTTTCATTTTCATTTTTTTTTTTTTCTTTTATTAGCATAAGTTAATTACATTTACTCAGTTATGAATAAATGGATTAATATAATATAGCAAAAAAATGAAAAGTAACACAATGCATATTTACTGTTACACCGCATAAATAATTATTTCCAGTATTAATGTATATGACACATAAAAAGGGAGTACTAACCAATGTTCTGATTTACCTTGAATAGATTACTCTTTCTCATTAAGAAAAAAGAAATAATTTAAAGTTTAGCTTAAGTATAAAGCAGTCTACTAATACAGTAATCGGTTTTCATATATATATATATGGAAACTTACAGAAAATTACCAGAGTACGAACAAAACTTAAGCATTTAAGACAGCTCGAAGCAGTTTCTCTCTTTACAAAATAATTTTTAAAAAATCAACATTAACTTTAAAATATGAGTCTTTTTTATTCTATTTCTCATAATTACAGAAGCAAAATGACGTAGCAAGTGGTAAACATATCTGTAGTCACTGTGGACATTTTCATTTTCATTTTTTTTTTTTTTCTTTTATTAGCATAAGTTAATTACATTTACTCAGTTATGAATAAATGGATTAATATAATATAGCAAAAAAATGAAAAGTAACACAATGCATATTTACTGTTACACCGCATAAATAATTATTTCCAGTATTAATGTATATGACACATAAAAAGGGAGTACTAACCAATGTTCTGATTTACCTTGAATAGATTACTCTTTCTCATTAAGAAAAAAGAAATAATTTAAAGTTTAGCTTAAGTATAAAGCAGTCTACTAATACAGTAATCGGTTTTCATATATATATATATGGAAACTTACAGAAAATTACCAGAGTACGAACAAAACTTAAGCATTTAAGACAGCTCGAAGCAGTTTCTCTCTTTACAAAATAATTTTTAAAAAATCAACATTAACTTTAAAATATGAGTCTTTTTTATTCTATTTCTCATAATTACAGAAGCAAAATGACGTAGCAAGTGGTAAACATATCTGTAGTCACTGTGGACATTTTCAGTTTCATTTTTTTTTTTTTTTCTTTTATTAGCATAAGTTAATTACATTTACTCAGTTATGAATAAATGGATTAATATAATATAGCAAAAAAATGAAAAGTAACACAATCCATATTTACTGTTACACCGCATAAATAATTATTTCCAGTATTAATGTATATGACACATAAAAAGGGAGTACTAACCAATGTTCTGATTTACCTTGAATAGATTACTCTTTCTCATTAAGAAAAAAGAAATAATTTAAAGTTTAGCTTAAGTATAAAGCAGTCTACTAATACAGTAATCGGTTTTCATATATATATATATGGAAACTTACAGAAAATTACCAGAGTACGAACAAAACTTAAGCATTTAAGACAGCTCGAAGCAGTTTCTCTCTTTACAAAATAATTTTTAAAAAATCAACATTAACTTTAAAATATGAGTCTTTTTTATTCTATTTCTCATAATTACAGAAGCAAAATGACGTAGCAAGTGGTTACTCAAAGCAAACTAATCTCACAAGTTCTTATCATTCATTGGTTATCAGTTAAAGAAATTAAATCACATTTACGTATGATTATTACTTAAAAATATATCAAAATTTTACTTATTATAAAAGCATCGAAATCGATGAAATTCATGAGCATATTGAAAAACATCAAAATTCATGCCGAAATGGTAAGAATGTAGCCATAATAAATTCCCAGCGGCATCAGGGGAATTATAGGACTTGTGTATGCGAATTGTGGTTATTTTGTGAGTAAAAAGCATATTGCTAAAACGTCTTTTTCCTAATTCGAAAACCACAATGACTAATGTAAACTAGTATGTTACGGTTTACACGAAACTTTTTTCCATACATTTTTTAAACAAATTCACGTTCGACAAATTATTTGTGATTTCTTGGTCCATTATGAATGCAGACGATTTTCATCTCAGAGTGTTAATAAAGGAGTCTCATAGGACACTAAATGTCTATTGGAAGTGAATTTTTACCGTGCACATGATATACTTCCTGTTCTCGAGGAAAATTGCTGTATAGCAGCGAATATGCTCCCAGTTTAATTATAATGACTTTTAATTGTTGGCCTTTCATATATGATATTTTGCTCGATTATACGCAATAGAACCTGATATAAAGTCTTCCCTGAAATTGCAGAAATCGCTGTATAGCAGCGTCTCCTGTTTAGCGATTGGCATCAGAAAGCGATATAAACTAATTAGTCTCAAGATGCATCTGTAACGAACGCATCTATAACGGTGTTTGAATGCAACACCTACCATGTTGGAATCAGGGACACTAACCGCTACACCGTGTTGGTGACATTTTAAAGATCTAAGGTAATAATTAGATTAAATGAAATTGAAACATAAATAAGCATTTTATGCAATATTTTGAAGTCTCACAGGCAGTTTTTTCAATGATGTCTGAAATAGTGTTCAGAAGGTTTACTTAGATAAAATGTTTTTTCTTGATTACGTAATAAATGGATTTTCAATTAAAAATATAATTGTGCTTGAGATTGGGAATGTTAATTCAGTTGTGGCTATTGGTGAAGTTTAGGAACTTTGTTGGATAGAGGTATTTTGGTGATTTTCAGTTAGGATAATTATGCATTGTGGATCTACAGTATAATTTATATAATTAGCAAATGTTCTAAGTGACGAAGTTTTTAGTTTAGTAACATCACAGTGTAAGAGAAGATTTAGTTTAAATTTACTCTTCACCACCTGTTGCCAGAAAACTGATATAAATCTAATTTTAATTTCACTTACTACATTTTAAGCAGTAATTGAAATGCAAGCGGTGTAGATGCTCCCTCTTTTCTAAAAGCACTAAAAACTAATATTGACTTTAATAACTGAGCACTTTTTGTTCTATTTCTCCTTATAGGAGTAAGATAACATATGAAGAAGTTACTCAAAGCAACTTAACCTTACAAGTTCTTAATCATTGTTTATTAGTTTAAGAAATTAAATCATATTTACATACTTTAATTACTAACACACACTTATTTTATAAAGGAGAAAAAATACTTAAATTTGACCTACACAATAACTTATTTTTCATCTGCTGCGTTATATAAACACTACGATAATATTATTAAAGAATGCTAACGAAAAGAAACATGCAGAAAATGATATTAGTAATATAAATTATAATAATAATTAAAAGCTAATTTTCCAGAGCTAAACTGAAATATTTATTTGAAAATATGTAAACACATTGTGGTGTAAATTCTATATTTTTATTAATCGTATTTATAAACTTTAAAAGACAATAATCACTACTGATTTTTTTTTTTTTTTTTTTTTTTTTTTTTAATGATTATCAAAACCAATTAACACTATAAAATTTAATCTTCTAAAGTAATGTTGATATAAAATAAAAAACATCAGATTTTCTAAATTACGTAAAACCGTATCAAAAACGTTTAATTTCTGATCATATGTAAGCAGAAGGAATTATTTAGTTCGTATAACTTCGATGAATGCTCCTTTAATTTATTTTTAAATTTAAATGACAGACATGTACTAGGAACATTTTATTCATTATCAATACTTAACAGTTAGCAAAAAACGTAGTTATTCTCATGGGATTTATTGCGAAATTATTTTCGTTATGTTTGACAGTTTCCGTCTTTACAGACACACACGCACATATATACATATATATCTCTGCCGACAGAGGGCGCCTTGTCATTTTAATAATTCAATATCTCAAATTCTAATTATCAGTAAATTACTTATAGGGAGAACATTGGGAAACCGTAGGCCCCACCGGGTTGCGGATTTTCCACGATCAGAATTTTCCATGTCCTTTATATGGTGAGCGAACAGGCTATTTCAAATCATGAAACACAAAGGGGCGCGAAAATTTGCTACAGTTAAAAATTTCAAACTTATTTGTGGTATGAGCGTGGAAGCTGTTGTAAGTTCTTAAACGGGGATAAGGCACCGCAGGCGCCACCAAGCTGGACTTTGCTGAAATCAGAATTTTGAAAGATCGTAACACCGTGAGCCATCAGGCTGTTTCAGATACTGAAACGGAAAGAGGGCGCCGCAGGCGCTACCGAGTGGTAATTTACTGCGATTCAATTTTTCAATAAATTTTCTTTCTCTATATGTTAATGAGCTGTTGAAGGACATGAAACGGGAAAAAGGCGCCGCAGGCGCCACCAAGCGGGAGTTTCGTAAAGTCGAACTCTTCAAGGATCGCGAACCAGCTGGTCGCCGAAGGCGGCTAGTCTAAATAATAAATGGAAAGGTTTGTCTGTCTGTCTGTTCTTTTATACGTTCAGCCCCTACTGAACGCAGAAGTACAAGAATTGACATACGGATGCTCTGGAGCCTTTCCGAGATCCTCCTGAAAAGAGAATTTAAAAATTTTAATTAGTTGTGGAGATATTAATTAAAATGTCCACTCATGTCTAATCTAAAAGTGATCTCAATGACTGAGAATTCACCGCCATTGCATAAAAAAGATATTTTTTTAGCGGAGTTAAAAGCAGAAAAAGTGGAAAATAAATTAGAAATATTTGTCCGATCGTTACGATTTCAATACCAATTGAGAGGGGCATTTTTTCTGAATCTATGTGTGCAAGCGGCTTATCGGTACAACAGTTAGATTTTTTTTAATTAACTAAAGTATGAATTTTTGTGGTAACATCATTTCAAATGCCAGACGACCGTCTGCCATGAAAAAGGAAATGATTGTAACCCATCAAGATGTCACGTGTTTTATAGCGGGTGGAAAAAATTGCAATTTTCAAACTTTTTCAAATTTTCATTCACGTTACATTTGAATTAATATTCGGCCTAGACAGCATTTTATAAAGCTACTGTTCAATTTTCATAAAAGTATGTGGATAAACAAAAAAATTAGATTAAATTTTGTTTTATATTTTGCAGTATTTTAAATTGAGATATGCCGTTGAGAATTCATAAGGGTGGTGAAGGAATACGCGCGCGCATCGCTCATATATATGCATACGTGCGTGCGCATCGCGTACGGGTCTATGCTGCCGAAGGCAGTGGGAACCCGGTGCGACATTTTTCCCGATCACAGTTTTTTTTTCACATGATAAATATTAATGCAATTTTGAGAATTCATTAATTATAATGATTCTTTTAAAAATAGTGACCAGCGAAGCGGGCGTAGCCTGCTAGTATGTCATATATGCCGGAATAATGAGGGTGGTTTTGGGGTCCTTCATCCGTTACTGGGATCATTAACTTGCATACTTGCAGTCTGGGTACAACAATCACTCATCAATAGGCTTTAATTGACTTTATTTAATTCCAAGGCATGACTGGAGGCGGTTGAAGGCAATGGAGTTAGGGGTTTCGCAGGACATTATTACAGAGCTTGCCGTAAATCCTTTCCGAAACTCGGGACCGGAATGACCCAAGACCGGTTTTCTCGTTAGTGAATTCCTTTTAGCAGATGACAGTTTTCTTTCTAATATCTAGTCTAATTTTTTTGAGTTTCATATCTTATACCCATAATTTTTGGTGTAATTTGGCGTATTTCTAACCTCCTCCCTATTTCTTTTATTGATCACTTAATTTAATAGGACGCCTCTTCTTTATTCCTTATTGGCTGTACTTTCGTTTTTCCCAGACAGTCTGCAACCTTAACCCGCCAAAGTCGCCAAGTCATTAATACGATATTTATTGTTTTACATCTGACATAAGTAATCAAACTCTAATTTTTAATCATAAATCTTTTATTTATTTTAACATCGCTAATTTAATTCGTTTTTAAATCTTTCCGGTGCCAGGTACTTTTTCATTATTCATTAAATTTATTTATAGAATATTTCTAGACATGAAAATGCTTATTCATTTTAAATGATTAACGTGTTTATTTATTTTTGAATGATCGCGATTACAATTTCCGTTCGTTACTTTTTGTGCTTTTAGAGTAACTTACAGCTTAATATGAAATCTCTTTTAATTCCTTTTACAATATTACTTTGAAATACAAAAATAATAATTTAATTCTTACCTTTTTTTTATCTTATTATATATATATATATATATACAGGGTGACAAGAAAAAACTTGGACACACATAATACGTTATAACTTTAATGCCAATGAAAATATTACGACCAAACTTCAAAATAAATATGAATACATTATTTTGTCTAATATATTTACAAATTTTTAAAGTGGCTTCATTTAGCCTTAATACAGAGCTTTAAACGTGTCACAAAATTTTCGGCTATGGCCCGCAACTCACTTACTGATATTTTATCCCATTCCTTGCATAAGGATTTCTTTAGGGATGCCAAAGTTTTATGAGGTTTAGCACACACCCTTGTCTCCAAGATGGATCAAACAGAATAATTTATTGGTTTCAAATCTGGGGAATACGGTGGACATTATTGAGCTCCAATGAAGTCAGGAAAATTTGTCTTGCACCAATCTTGAGTGCGTTTAGATCTGTGTGCAGGTGAGGAATCCTGTTGGAAGGTCCATCTTTTGTTTCCAAAGAACTTTTGCGACCAAAGTAAGACAACATCTTCTAAAATGAGTTTGCGATATGTTTGTCGATTAATCTTTATCCTTTGATCAACAAAAACAAGTGGTGTTTTCTCACTACCACATATCCCACCCGAAACCATTACAGATTGGGGTCGTTGACGCCGTTCAACAATGCAAGAATGCCCAGATGCTTCTGCTTACCAAACTCTATAATTATGGCTATTGTGAGTTTGTTCAATCGAGAACAGTTTCTCATCTGTGAAGACAAACGTTTTCCATCGATCACCTGCGGCCCGCTTAAACAGTTCTCTACACCTTTGAAGTCTTGTGCGTTTGTTCTCTGCTGTTAGCTTTTGAGTCTCTTTCATTTTGTAAGGGCGAAGACCAAGCTCTACGCTTGCCATCAAACGTGCGGTTTCTCTGTTGATCTTCGTCTCTCTAGCAACCTTTCTCATTCAAATCCTAGGATTTCGTTGAAGTCGGTTTTTGATAACTTTCCTGTTTCTTGATGTGTTAGCTGTGCGCTTTCCTCCTCTTCCTGGCCTGTCACCATCATGTCCGAGTTCTTTAAACCTTTTGATTGTGTATAAAACCGTCTGCTTAGACACTTTCAATAGTTGAACAATTTCACATTATTTCTTTCCTTGCTTATGTAATTTAAGTATGGCATATTTTTTGTTAACCATAATGGTTATCAAAACTAACTTACTTATACCTGTTTAGCAGCTTTCTAGGATCAATACATAAATGAAATAAATTTATAACTTTAGTGGTAGTTACAGATATTTCGTTTGAAACTTCGTCCAAGTTATTTCTTGTCACCCTGTATATATATATATTATATAAGAAACTTTTAAAACAAACATTTATGTGTATGAAATTAAAATAAAAGTTTAAAGATTAGAAAAACCAACAAGAGATTATAAAACTAAAAAACAAACAAATAATATAGTTAATTAGGCAAACACACACACACACACACACACACACACATATATAAATATATATATATATATATATATATATATATATATATATATATATGTATATATATATAGACCATAGTTAGTGTAAATATTTTACGTGGTCGTGTGAATGGCAAGGCTTCTATCTGTATCAAAATCGGAACTTGACAATCACTCTACACAAAATGTGATTATGATGATTAATAATTTCATAATAGAAAATTTTAATTTTAGGTAATGTTCTACAGTGAACTTACAGTCCCACTGTTAATAAAGTGTACGATATTTTCTCACTTAAACTCTCGGGGTAGAGGGATGGGGGGAAGTCAATGGAATGGGCAGTCACTCACTCGGCGAAGGATAAGAAATTTGATGGTCTGGCTCAAAATTCTACCTAGGTGGTGAATCCCAGACCATCGCCTTTCGCACACTGGTTAATTCCAATGGGAAATTAAACCCATTTTTGATTTAATTTCAACATAGGTGTTTAAAAACATATGTCAAAAGATACAGGGAGACAAAAATGCTATCAGAATGGAGAGAGGAACAATATCCAAATTAAAAGATACCCAGTCATTATCTGCTAAACACAATGCAAATATAAATTTCAAAATCAAATTACATGAAAATTTCAGGTATGGCAATTTTTTAGATTGTCAAGGAAGGAGTAGAAAATGTAATCGTGCATGTATAAAGGCAATCGGGTGAATAAGTTAGAAATTGGAGAGAGAGAAAAAATTCTTTATTATTTTTCATTTACAGGTGTGTAATGTTTATTGTTTTGCAGTAAAATAATCAAACGTGTTTTGTCCCTTTTTCCCTTTTAATCCAAGTATTAAATATATAATAATCAAATTGCTATAATAAATAATTAAAATTTAGATTGGTAGCAATTATTTAATTAATTTATAGTGTAATGTCTGTGTTTACCAATTTTCATTTTTATATTTTATAGGTGGGGTGGTATTATAATTAAAGAAATAATATTAAAATAATCAGACCGTAAAACGTAAACCAGTATTATATTCTTTTCATTAAAAATATCATAAAAATGATTTTAAAAAAAATAAATAAATATATAACCCTTTAATCAAGGAAAATTTTGTACATAAAAAAAGAATGTAACTTGTACTTAAAATTTGTAAAGAAAATCTAGAAATGAAACGAATTTCATTAAAAGTACTAATAAGATTATGATAAATTAAATAATCTTTTTAAAATTATAAAACTCTTTTATCTCTCTCTATATTTTTTGCCTTTATCTCTTAAACTAAAGATAATAGAAAAAAAAATGAAGGAAGAGTGAATAAAAGCTAATTCTCGATTATCTTTTAACGTGTTAAAGAACATTTGTCAAACATTAGAGTTTTCAGTTAAGAAGAAAAAATGAAATTAAGTTCGCTTTCAATTTTTTTCTAAGGACTAAAGATTGGTGATTAAGAAAGAATTAAGAAAAAATTATAAGATAAATTATTGATTTTTTTATGATAGTGCCGTAATTTTTCATTGTCTACATGATAAAATTTTGTAATCTTTTTGAATATGATTTGAAAAAGATTTTTATTTTAATCATTTAAAGAAGTAATTTTTTTCTGTAATCAGTCTTGACAAACTTTTACAAGGTGTTATACTTTTATCATTTTTTCTTTTTTACATGATAAATTTAATTTAAATCTAGGAATATTTTATGAAGAAAATAGATATTAACTATAAAATGCAGTCTTTTACCTTAATATCCTTTATTTATATGGTTTCTCTATCATCCATCTAAGTAACGAAATCTTTCATTTTAAACATTTCCTATTTTTATTTAAAGATGTTTAATGTAACTGCTAGACGCACATTTCTTCTCATTACAATGCTTCAGAAATTTAATTTGTCTTAAAAAAAAAAAAAAAAAAAAAAAAAATGTTTTCCAAAAAATAAGTTTTAAATTTTATCTTGTTTAAAATATGTAAGGTGGGTTAAATGATTGTATTCTTTTCAGGATTGAGGCCAATTGACTATATGTAATCGAAGCCCTCCGTTGTTTGCTTTCCATGGGGGTATTTCTAAGGAGTTCTATCACATACATATGCAAGTTTCACAGGAAACCACGAAAAATTCTGAACGACTTGGTCAGCGTTCACAATCTGGGATCGAATCCAGTACTTTTCATCTAACAAATTCTAAGGTGTTAAAGGGGTTTATTTTATAATTACTAAAACGTGGATAGATATAATAAAACTACGCATAATTTATTAACTCGTTTTAACTCATGATTAAGTTTGCCTTCTAAAAGTATTTTTGACATAGATAAGTAAATAATTAAAAATTAAAAGAAATCCATTGCATTTTAGAAGGAAGTTAAAAGAAATGAAATATAACTTCCTTTTTCACAATTTATACTCCGTCTTAAAAATTAAAGGAAGAATTCAGCATTATCCCTCTTTTAAAAGTGAGATATGTAATAAAAATAATGTATGCAGTATGATTAACAATTTATTTTCCATTATTATTTTATTTATATTTTTATTCCTTTAAATTTAACTTTTGTTAAATATTTTTTTTAAATCTTTTATGAAGAACTATTTCTTATCAGTCACAAATTCATTTACGAGAAATGAATTCATCTGCAATTCCATTGCATTCCAACTGTGGCAAAATTATTTTTGTAGGTAAAAGAGAATTTTTTTATAATAACAGAGTTATCTAACAACAAAAAACACGAGATTTTAAAATGTATTTACTGAAATTATACAAGCATCAAACTAGGACAATCGAGAATATGAAAACAACATTCTGCAATAACGCGTCATTTTTTCCCGTTGAATCAAATTTTTCTTTTTCTTTACTTATTTGTCATAATACTACGATTTTTTAAGTTGTATGAAGACAGTTTTGCTATAAAATATATTAAAGGAAATTTTATTCATTGGTGTGAAAGCTAAAATCTCGAATCCCAGAAGTAATATAGAATTTTAATATATACATATATATATATATATATATATATATATATATATATATATCATACCTGCCAACATTCTAACTAATATTCCGTAAACGTATTAGTATCCGCCTTTTATTTCACGCTAGTCTTGTTTTTAGAGTACTTTCATTCTTATTTAATCATTATAGAGTAATTTTATTACATTTTAATCGTTATTACATTTAGAGAAAATTATTCTAAAAATAAAGTGGTGTGGAAGAAAGGACGGGTACGATCAATTTTACGGAATATTATTTATGATGTTGTCAGGTATGATTATATATATATATATATGTGTGTGTGTGTGTGTCTTTATACATATTGAAGTCAATGTCTGTGTGTGGACAGCGTAGCGCAAAGGCGGTAGCTCGGACAAACACGTGATTCGACACGAAGGTGCTCCTTGTGGGATTCTTGTGCACCTCGTAACCCAGTTTTCGAATTTTTGATTAGTTTTATTTTAATTATATAAAATATGAAAGTAATAACCTCATAATAGCTTTAAAATTAACTATAATAATTTTAACTATAATTTAATATTTGCCAAAAAAAAAAAATAAAAAAAAATAAGAGTTCATTTTTTTTTTTTTTTTTTTTTTTTTCGAGATAAAAATAAATACAATTAATTAAACGTGAACAATAAAAAATTAAAGAATATTTCATAATGCAATTAAAAAAAATTGATGTCATTATCACTTTAAAAATATTATAAATACTGATAAAGTGCTGATGTAGTTTAGGATACACATATGTGTTGTTCTTAAAAGATTTCTTATTTTTTAAACTACAACTTTTTATGTTTTTACAACCAAGTTTTGTTAAATATGTAAATAAATAAATGAGTAATGCTGCTCTTGACGTAACATCTGACTGCATACTGTTTTTTTCTAACTTTAAGCTCTATGGTCATAAAACTTTTGTTAATTTTTATCAACTTTATTTATAAATACTCATGGGCATTTTTTTTTCTTTAATTTTGGCGCTGAAGTACACTGAACATTTTTCGCCAAGAACTTTAATTTAGCAACAGTCATTTTAAACCAAGTAGCGCATCAAAAACATAAATAAATTATAAAATATTGCAGAAAAAATAGTCACAAATGATCATATATATATGTATATATATATATATATATATATATATATATATTCTCAGAAGTTAATTTTATTGAAATAAATAAATAAATAAATAAAAGAAGTTTTACAAATAGAAAATTTATTTCAACGGGCACTTTCTTACACCTAAAAACCATTAAAAATATAAACACAACATGAAGATTCTTATAAATTAAAGAAAAGGAGCAACCAATAAAAGTATTAGCAAAAAAGGTGCTAAAAAATTCTCTTCTTTCATACAAGTAAGTACATTAAAAAAAAAAAAAAAAAAGAAAAGAAAAAAAAAAAACGCCAATAGCGCGACAAAAATTCAAAAGCCACCAGGTAAGAAATATAACACAAATGTGCAAAGTGAGTTTTATTTATTTATTTATTTTATTTTTTTTATCAATCACAAAGTTAATTTAGCATACAAATAAATGAATTGATATATATGAGAGCACTTGCAAGCTATCGGGCACAAATGTTTGATTAATTCGAATTAATATTTAAGTAAATAAATAAAAATAAACGTATGTTTAATGGGAAATATATATAACCACAAAAACATTAGTTTTCTAAAATCTATCTGAAAAAGTGCTCACAGCATATTGTATTACTGGGCATATTGGCGTGAAACTGCTGTCATGTATAGTCAACATGATACATAATGTCTATATATTAAACTAGTGGATCTGCAGATCAGGAGCCTCAACGTCCTATTTACATCAGACATTATTCAACAGGTCATTTTTATTTTTTCCTTATTACAATATATACAATCGTATATATTGATTCGATCGACTTGTTACCATAATCAGATAAATCAACCCCCCGCTGTATCTCTATTTGTATATCTTATAAAGTGTTACGGAATTGTAAATTATTGCATATATTTTTGTATAAATTCTTTGAAAGAGGTCTAGTAAAGTTAATAAAGTTAGTAAAGTTGTGCATTTCTAGTCGTTTTAGCGTTAAAATAGCCTAATTTTCCCTTAAAAACACTTAAAAAAGCTCCAATAAGGGAAGAAATGGATTCGGCGCCAAATTTGGCGACTGTTTCCCTCCTTGGCGATTTTGTTTGGCGAATTTGGCGAGAAAATCCTTATTAGGGATATACCAAATTCGGAAGCTGTAATCTCATTATACGATACGAGAATTTTCCACAACAGTCTGTGCTCGATAGAAAAGTATAAAAGGAGCATTTTTTTAGCCAAGGCGGCCAATCTCAGATCTGTGTCAGTTTCGTCAAATGCTTGCTTTGCTTTGAGCCTCTTTGAATGAGACTTTCTTCATGTGTTATTGCTAAACAGTACTGTTGTTTTGCTGTTAACGGCTGTTGCTTAAGCAGTGTTTACTGGTTGAATTGAAGTTGATACTTGGTTTATAGACCTGTATTTTTCTGGAACTTTCTGTGAATACATCACTGAATTTTTGCAACTTTCGCCTTTCATTCCCGGACAACTTACGGACCCCCAAGTACGCAACAATATGTATTCTTAATAAACGACGGTCTTGTATTATTTCCCTGAAATTCATAAATACCAAATTTCATAACCTCCAATTTTCATACAAAAAAAAAATTACATAGCATATGGGAAATATTTTGCGTAACCTTTAAACTAATTTCCAGTTCTATGCCCACAATTATCAACAAGAAAACATGCTTTTAAAATTCTAATTAAAATTTCATTATATTTGATGGGGTGTAACCATGTTAAAATAAACTTTTAAGAAATATTGACAATAGACCATAATAGTACGAAATTATTTTATGTATCCCGGAAAAGTAGCCACAGTCATTATAAACGCCAATAATAAGAATAAGCCTAATTAATTATAACTCATTAATTTTTCAAGCTAATTTGACATCATTTGGATGATTACAGTACATACTCGGAATTATATTGTGTGGTCCCATAAACTATTTAGTCTATACATAACCTTTTTTAAGAGTAAACATAATTTTAAGCATCTTTATAATGTATGTTAATTTTATTAAATTCAATTTAGCATAAACGCATTAAAGAGCGCGCTTAAATAAAAGTTTGTCCATAGGCTCTAATGTTACGAAATTATTTCTTGTGTCTCTGTAAACAAACCATAAACATTGTATACGCCAGTAAAAACTATTCAGATAATTTTGCGTTTAAAATTAATAATTGTTCCAAATTTAACATTGTTTGGATAACTACGTGACATTGTCAGAACACTTTTGTAAGGTCCTGAACATTAATTAGAAAGCTTAAGAGCACATATTTTCTTCAAACAACATGAGTTTAAGCATCTTACTCACGTACGCTAGTTTCATTTTCTTCATTGCAAAGTAATGATATTAAAATGCGTTTAAAAGAAATTCACCCCTTACGCCGTAATGTTAAGAATTTTGGCATGTCCCTATACACAGTTTATAATTAATATAGCAATAAAAATTATACAGCTACTTATATGCAAAGCTGGAACGTGTGCGCCAATTTCCAAGTCAATCGAAGAACTTTTGCGGCCGCTATTGCGGTGCATACAAATTCTTCCCGTAGGCCGTAATAATAAAAAAAAAATTTGGCGTGTCCCTGTACACGAACTACAAATGGAATGCACAAACAAAATTATACAGCTAATTTCGTGGGGATCATGAACACGTGTTCCAAATTTCAAGTCAATAGCGTGATATTTGCGGCCGTTATCGCACGACAGACAGACAGACAGACAGACAGACGGAACACAAAATCCTTTTGAGTCTCAACAGAGGGCCTCCACTGACGTTTTGGCAAAAATTGGAAGTCAATAGCTTGATTTTTTGCGGTGGCTATCGCGGTACATACAGATTCTTCCCATAGGTCGTGATGATAGAAAAAATTTGGCGTGTCCCTGTATACGAACTACAAATGGAATACACACCTAAAACTATACAGCTGATTTCGTGGGGCTCATGAACATGTGTACTAAATTTCAAGTCAATAGCGTGATTTTTGTGGCTATCGCGATACATACAAATACCTCCCTTAGGCCGTAATGATAAGAAAAACTCTGGCGTGTCCCTGTATACGAACTACAAATGAAATACATACCAAAAGCTATACAGCTAATTTCGTGGGGCTCATTAACATTTGTACCAAATTTCATGTCAATAGCGCTATTTTTGCGGCCGCTGTCGCGATACATACAAATTTCTCCCATAGGCCGTAATGATAAGAAAAATTTTGGCGTGTCCCTGTATACGAACTACAAAAAGAATACATACTAAAAACTATACAGCTGATTTCGTGGGGCTCATGAACATGTGTACCAAATTTCAAGTCAATAGCGCTATTTTTGCGGCCGCTATCGCGCGACAGACAGACACACAGACACAGCCCAAAACCGTTTTGAGTCTCAACAGAGGGCCTCCACTGACGTTTTGGCAATAACGTGACGATAAATAACCTGTATAGAGCGTAAAGAGTATTTTATGTATAATTGCTATTTAAATATAAAAGTCTACTTCAATATTTTTCGATACTCTTCATTTCAATATTGTCATCCAGTAAGCCCCAAAAATGAAGTTCACGGGTAGGCTTTGTCGCAGGCACCAGAGACGAGATGCTGCGTGGGGAAGTCTCTGCCGAAGGCAAAGAGGACCCTAAGCTAAGTTTTTGAGCAATTTCAATGTACTTTATTTTTCATTTCTATTTGTAAATCGGAATAAAAGTGATGATTCCTTTTTTTTTTAATTATTATTTATTTAAATATGCGTGGACAAAGCCTCCTAATATATATATGTATGTGTGTGTGTGTGTATACATTTGTAAATATATTTATAAATGAATTTCCGTTAACTAAATACATTAGACAAAAGTCTGAAAGTAGTTTACTTATTAACCCTTTTAAGGGCGGTGAGAAATATTATTCTCACTAAATTTTAATTCCCAGGCACAATAATTCTTCCTAAAATTTTTATTATTGGAAATTGTTATTATTGGATTATTTGATTTATTGAAAAAATAATTCCTTTACATATGTTCTTCTAATTTTTCTTATAAAATCTGGTACTTTTTGATTCTCAATGAGCGTAAGTAAAATTTTCAATAAATACTTAAATAACTATTTATTTGCATTAAAAGACAAAACATTTGACATAACAAATATCTATGTGAAATGTTGAATATACGGTAGAATGGATTTTATTTATGCAAAATAAATAAATAAATATACTATGTGCCTGTGTGCTCACGCAGTGAATCAGTACGTATATTCATTTTCCTATATGAACGCGGAATTCTTAGCCGGCAGATTTCATGTAAAGCAGTGTCAACACCAAGCAGCGACACCATGAAAGAGGGTGTCAGTCGAATTCAAAAGGAACTCTAAAGAAGAACATGCAGCAAACTTATTTCTATATTAAGACGTTAAAGTCTGGATAATCATTCGACAATGTAAAAAAGCTCAAATTATTAAAAGCTCAAATTATGATCTAAATTTTACATATTTCAATACAAATAGCTACTACTTCAATAAATAGAAATGATTTCTAAAATCCAAGACTCAAGTTATTTGAGTACAATTAAATGAAAAATAAATGATTTTAATTTTTTAATATAATTAACCATACAATTTTAATTGTATGTTGAATGCATAAAAAGTAATAGCAGTGCATTTAAATTATTCCTATTTAATACTTTACGAAAATAATATTTTTTAAAGTAATTATTATTTAAAATAATTTTTTATAGAATTTTAAAAAAGAGCACAAAACCTTAAAAAAGTTTTTTTTTTTTTTTTACTAATGAACTTCATAAAACATTTACTTTGATTGCATTAGAATAAATATAGTTTAAAAAAACTAAAAAACACGCTTTTAAAGCACATCAAACTAAAAAGTGAAAAATAATTCTTAATATAAGCTGAAAACAATAATGAACGAAAAATACTAGTATAATAGTGAAAAAAGCGTGGGGTGCTTTGTGCCATATTTTTCGTACATCGAGCAACCCACGCTTTTTTCACAATTATACTAGTATTTTTCGTTCATTATTGTTTTCAGCTTATATTAAGAATTATTTTTCACTTTTTAGTTTGATGTGCTTTAAAAGCGTGTTTTTTAGTTTTTTTAAACTATATTTATTTTTCACTTTTTAGTTCGATGTGCTATGAAAGCATGCTTTTTTAACTATATTTATTATTTTATTATTTATCACATAAATAGCTACAGTATGTAAGTTTTTGGTTAAAATTTACACACAATCGAAAATATCCCCATTCGTCTTGCAGGCCTCTTAAATCTATCTGTACCAATTTTGAACGGCCTAACTGTATTTCTATTTGTTTTTGCCCCATAGCCCCCCCGCCCCTCCTAATAATTTTACAAATTCAAAAATATCCGCATTCGATTTGTAAGTATCGAAAACCTCTATGTACCAATTTTGAACGATCTGACACTATTTTAATTTTTTTGCCCCCCTCCCTTCCCCCCCCTTCTTGCCCCTCCTAATAACTTTACACAATCGAAAATATTCCTATTCGACTTATCTGCAGGCCTCTTAAATCTATCTGTACCAATTTTGAACGGCACTAACTGTATTTCTATTTGTTTTTGCCCCATTGCCCCCCTTACCCCCCTCACCCCCCTACCCGCCCCTCCTAATAATTTTACAAATTCAAAAATATTCGCAATCGATTTGTAAGTATCGAAAACCTCTATGTACCAATTTTGAACGATCTGACACTATTTTTATTTTTTTGCCCCCCTCTCTCCCCCCCTTCTTGCCCCTCCTAATGACTTTACACAATCGAAAATATCCCCATTCGTCTTGCAGACATTTAAAACCTATCTGTACTAATTTTCTTCGGCCTAACTGTATTTCTATTTGTTTGTGCTCTATAGCCCCCCCTTACCGCCCCACCCCCTACCCGCCCCTCCTAATAATTTTACAAATTTAAAAATATCCGCAATCGATTTGTAAGTATCGAAAACCTCTATGTACCAATTTTGAACGGTCTGACACTATTTTTTATTTTTTTGCCCCCCCTCCCCTCCCCCACTTCTTGCCCCTCTTAATAACTTTACACAATCGAAAATATCCCCATTCGACTTGCAGGCCTCTTAAATCTATCTGTATCAATTTTGAACGGCCTAACTGTATTTCTATTTCTTTTTGCCCCATAGCCCCTCCTTACCCCCTTACCCCTTCACCCCCTACCCGCCCCTCCTAATAATTTTACAAATTCAAAAATATCCGCAATGGATTTGTAAGTATCGAAAACCTCTATGTACCAATTTTGAACGATCTGACACTATTTTTATTTTTTTGCCCCCCCTCTCTCCCCCCCCCTTCTTGCCCCTCCTAATAACTTTACACAATCGAAAATATCCCCATTCGACTTGCAGGTCTCTTAAATCTATCTGTAACAATTTTGAACGGCCTAACTGTATTTCTATTTGTTTTTGCCCCATAGCCCCCCTTACCCCCTCACCCCCTACCCGCCCCTCCTAATAATTTTACAAATTCAAAAATATCCACAATTGATTTGTAAGTATCGAAAACCTCTATGTACCAATTTTGAACGATCTGACACTATTTTTATTTTTTGCCCCCCCTCCCTCCCCCCCCCCTCTTGCCCCTCTTAATAACTTTACACAATCGAAAATATCCCCATTCGACTTGCAGACCTTTAAAACCTATCTGTACCAATTTTCAGCGGTCTAACTGTATTTTTTTTTTTTTTTTTTGCTCCATAGCCCCCCCCCCCCTTGCTGCCCCACCTGGGGGCTGAATTTCTAAAATTCCAGAAATTGGTTTTTAGATAGTTGCCTTAGCTATTATTTAGAGTAAAAATTTCACGTATATCTATTTTTTTTTTGTTTGGGATATATAGGATTATGCGAAATCACGTTTTACGCAAGTGAAATCACGTTTTGCCCCCCTCCCACCGCCCCCCTTGGGGACCGAATTTCAAAAATTCCAGAAACCAATTTTTAGACATTTGTATTAGCTATATTTTAAAGCAAAAATTTTACGGATATCTGTTTTTTTGTTTGAGATATGAAGGATTTTGTGCAATCACGTTTTGCTCCAGGAGAAGTTACAAACAAACATACATACATACATACAGGTGAAGCTAATATAAGCGTGTTAAAAATTAACTGAATTCTAATTCATATAATTAAAGAAATGCTCTCTTTTCTTTTTAATTTTCCTTTTTTATCTTTTTCTTTTTTTAATAGTAATTAGATGGCTTTAAATTGAGAAGAAAAAGAAACGCGAAGATTTTTATTTTTTATTTTAAATCAAGTTTTCAATTTTTATCTTATCATTTGATTAAAAAAATAGTGAAAAGAAATTGTCATTTAAATGTATTCAAAAATCAGCTTGCTAACCAATTCGTAATGACGTTTTGTTTATAATGGTATAGTTAGATTTTGCTTAGGAGGTCTCTTACGTATTAAACCTGATATCAACAGATTTTTTTACTTTCTCTTATCCATAAGGTAGAGAAAATATTGTTTTTTACTTTCTCTTACCCATAAGGTAGAGAAAGTATTGTTTTTGGGTCAAAATTTCGAACGCGAGGTTTTGTTATATTTACACGTTTTGAGGTCCTCTGACTACGAAAATTATGTTTTTAGCAAATGGTCTGTGTGTATATCTGTGTGTCTGTCTGTCTCTTATCAGCATATCTCAAAAACAAATTATGGCAGAAAGTTCAAACTTGGTATTCTAAAGGTGTATCATATAGGGATGCTACAGTAAGCTTTTCGTTAAGATCAAGCAAATGGTTCGTGTACAGGGACAATCAAGAGAATTCTAATATATTACGTCTATGGGGGAAATTGCAGGTAAGTAGAGCTTGACGTCTATAGACTGCACTAAACCAAATGAAACGAATATATAGTTTTTGTAATGGAGATAGTTAACTGGAAAAAAAAAATGTATGTAGGAGCCTCGCCCCCCCCCCCTGGGGGGGAGTCCCCCCTCGAGGGGAGTAAATTTTCATGATGGGTATCTTTCAAAAGAGCTCGCCAATACCTTTAAAACGAATAGTTGAACCATCGATCTGCGATAATTTAAAACAAAGTTATCGATTTTTTTTTTTTTTTTTTTTTTTTTTTTTTTTTACTTTTAACGAAAGAAAATCGTATATATATATTTAATATATGAGAATAAAATGGACATTTTTTGGATATTTGGTGTTATACTACTCCTCTAATATGGAAATCGTCTGCATTATTATAAAAGATAATTTTTTTAAATAATAATTTTAATAAATTATTTTTTAAAAACGGAATTATTTTTTAACAACCGAATTAAATTCTATATAAATGTAGGTGCATTAATGAAACGGGGGGTTGAGGTGGGCGGTAGCCCCCTCACACAGAACTAATTATCATATAAAACTCTCCCGAAGCCTAATTTGAATTGTTTAACAGAGGTTTACATAACAGTACTCGTTATCTTACCTCTTAATCTCCAACCTGTATTTATAGTATTAAATTTCAGGGTAAGAGAAAGTCGTGTGAGTCACACCAGATTATTTTCAGTAGAAAACTTCATCTTGACAATTTTTTCGGGTTAATTGGATCACATCAGCCCGGAAATTACTACATTTGAAACATTTCTCTCAATTTTTCATAAAGTCATAAGCTGCCAAAATATAGGAATGCTAATGTTAAATGAATGTGCAAACATTAATTCATATCTTTTCGAAAAATTATCATATTCAAATTTCATTTTTATGGTTTAGAATGAAGTGTCCCAAGTATGCTGCATGCATATTTTAGACTATAAAACATTTTTGTAATTATGAAAATTATTAATAAATTCACGTTCCAAAAAATTACGTATTATGACCTATACTAGTTTTCGCACGAATAGGGCAGGCATATTAAAATATATGGGTTTTCAAATTTACAAATCATTCCTATTATCATTATTTTTTGAGTTACAATGATTTTTATTTCCTATTACTTTTAGTGGGGGAAAGTCACTTGTTATTGTTTGCGTGTTCCATAACTTTGCATGCAGAGGAATTAAAATAGTTATTTATGTAAGTTTATATGTGCACATAACATCCTAATTAGCATTACTTTAGTTATGTGATATTTAAAATTGCCGTACTTCTTTTTCGATTATTATCTTAATAATACGCATAATACTTTTCTGTAAGAATCTTAATTTAATATTTTTGGATATAGGGATGTATCACTAATACATTTTCGTTTGTAAGAAATATCTGGGTCAATTAAAATATATAATTATAAGTTAAAAAAAAAATATATATATATATAAACGATGTTTTTAAATTTTCAGTTGAATCATAGCCATAGAACTAACTACATTAGCACTTCATAAATGCGTATGAAATCTTAAAATTGATAATGACATCAATTTTTGTGAGATGCATAATTTAACTTTTTACAGTTTTTTAAAGCTCGCGTTTAATCAAATGTATTTATTTTTTCAACTCGTAATTTTTTTTGGCAACAATTAAAATATAGCTAATATATTAATGACTATTTATAAGGTATTAGGAGGTTATTATTTTCATATTTTATTTAATTAAAAGAAAACTACTCGAAAATTCGAAAATCGGACTTCGAAGCATTGTGTTGCCATCGGGTTGTCAACTATTGTCAAAGTTTCAAATGTCTAGCTAATAAGGAAGTTAGATAAAATCCGATTGCAAGATTTGTACCGGACAAAAAAAACAAACACACAAACAAGAATAGAAGTTAATAAAAAAAATGGTTATATTTAAAATTGCCGTACTTCTTTTTTGATTATTGTCTTAATGCGCATAATAATTTTCTGTGTGAATGTTAATTATTCTTTTCTTTTCTTTAAATATAGGGATGTATCACTAATACGTTTTCGTTTATAAGAATTATCAAGTGCCAGTTAAAATATATAAATTATGCCTTTCATTCCGAACATGCTTGCTCTCAGAATTTTGAACATAGCATCAAAATTGGGTGTTACCATTAAAAAAAAAAAAAAGATTAATGTTAATGCACATGCGGAATTTACCTTTTAAATTAATTACTAGATATTAGTATAAATCGATCGTTATCAGCTGCGTGTTTGTACGATAATTTACGGAAAAATAAACGCGGGGAGATTTTTTTTTCCTTTTTTTTTTTTTTTACTATCTATTAGTTTATGGTACAGTACAGGGAGTAATTTATTTCTTGGTGATTTTTAAATAAAAACTGTTTGCCCTTTTTATTGTTATTATTTTTTATGAATTAAAATTAAGTGTACGCATGCACACATACACAGGCATACCAATTATCCGCGATTGTAATGAAATGCTCGCCCTCTGGTGGGCTAAGGTGAAATTATCATACCACTGATAGCTTTCACGCTGAAACAATGATAGAACAACAAGAAAGCACAATAATAAATGCACGTGGCAATTATTACACGTGGCAATATTTCCTAACAACTGCAGTTGAGCAAGCGCTATCTATCGATCATTACAAACGCGGATAGATAAAACAGTATTTTTTATTAAAATACGGAGATAATTCGTCAATGAAATTTTAAAATAAAGACAATAATGTTGATAATGATAAGTGGAAAAAAAAAAAAAAATACGTAAAAGGAAAATTAAAGTAACCAATAATACAAAATGTTACTTCTCGTATTTCAAATTATTTGTAAATGCAATGATTAATGAGAGTTTCTTAACTTTTCGGATTTCGTTATAATCTGTATTATGAAGCTTTAAAACAACAATGTTTAAATAATTGTTTTATTTTATTGGGTTGTTAGATAAATAATGTCTTTTTTTTTTTTTTTTTTTTTTTTTTTTTCATGTTTTTCAAAGTGAATTTATTTATATTAACAGCATAACAGCAAACATTAATCAATGATATATCGACCATTTTGTTGGATGAACTTTTGCCATCTTTCTGTAAGTTGAAAAATTCCACGTTCGAAGAAGCCTTGGTTTTTAGAAGCGAAGGTTTTAATAAACGACATTATTTATCGAACAACCCAATATTTTTAATTTAATATATATATATATGTATATATATATATTTGTGTGTGTGTGTGTTAGGTGTGTGAATATTACTTCCCACTTTCCAAATATACGTCGTTAGTAGTACTGCTTACGTGTACTATAAAATGGCGATGCTTGAAGTTGATAATACTTAATATCTGCTATCCGATTTTTAGCTTGAAAATGCCAAACTTTATTTTAAATTAGTACTATTTGACGATTACACGCATCTGTTAAAAGAAATAGTCGAAAAACTATTTCTGTAACTCTACTTTGAAGACAAAAATAAAAGGATTTTTGTATCGAGTAGTTAATGCAGATAAAAAATGGATTTGTTATGACAGGGTTTGTACGGGCCTTAATTTTTCCATGAGTCTTATAGTAGTAAATTTGTATGAAAATTTATAAAAGATGTCTATAAATTTTATATAAATTCTACTGTTTCAGAATACTCGTGTGAGACTCAAGAAAAAGAGACAGGTCTGTTCGAACACTGTATATGTAAATAGTTTTCGTAATTCTCCACTGAACGCAACGCAATAAGTTTAACACTGTCGAAGTTGCAATATACTCATTTTACATTTTTATTTTTATTAATTTATTTATTATTATTATTATTATTATTATTATTTTGACGTCTTTTATGTTAATGCAAATTTTACTATGTTATAGAAAATATATAGTATGAAACCATAACATAAAAAAAAAAAAAAAAAAAAATATATATATATATATAGTACTACATTGCACCAAAAACATATAAATATGGAATTTATTTTACGGCTATTTCATTATCTGTAGAATAGAAAATTAAAGAAGGAAAAAAAAAAAAAAAAAACTAATGCGCAAATAAAGTTTTTTTTTTTTTTTTTTTTTTTTTTTTTTTTTTAGACTAAGAATTATTTTACAACGCATGGGGAGTGTTTATTGATTTTATCATTTTCATCATTTGGGAAGTTTTTTTTTTTTTTTTTTTTTTTTTTTTTTTTTTGTACTGTCTGCGAGTGTAAATTCTCTGTCTGACAATTTTTATCACATTAAGTAAATTTGGCAAAATTTCAAAGATATACATCTTTAAAAGTGACACCTTCAAAGCGAAATATCTTTATTTCTTTGTTCTACCTGCAACATAAAGCATTTTTTTCTATTTTTTTTCCTTTATATTTAATATGAAGGAAAGTTTAACTGAAAACATTTTCTAAAAGAATCTTTCAAACACTTCTAGAAAGAAATCTCGATAAAAGTATGAGTTTCATATTAAGTTTTGAAAAGTTTTTTAAAGAAGGTGGTATTTTTTGTAATATCAAGGATACGTTTCAGAAAATAATATGTTTACAAATCACTACACCCACAGTTATATATTGTATTAGATATCATATTGCAATAAGAATGTTATAACGGGCATATGCCTAGAGTATCTTAAAAAAAATAAAATAAATAAAAAAAACTTATATAATGGATAAATAAAAGTTTCTGTTTAAATGCTTTAAACAAAGAAAATGAATAATTCGAATTTTGTTAATATAAATATTTTATTCAAATTTAAAAACTAAAAAAAAGTAATAAACTTAATTGGGTTCACCAAGTTTATCGTGAATAAAATAAAGAAAGAAGAAAAGAAAGAAGAAAAAATCGTTTTAAAAGCATAAATCGACCTTAACATTCTACAGCCTTTTTATTTTTCCAAAACTGCAAAATTTTGTGTAAAACTTACTTAAAGTACTTTACAGTTACTTAAACGTTAAACGGTTAAAAAGTAAGTTATAGTTATTGGTACAGTTACAGGTACTTCAAAGTTATTACTCATCAGCAACCCTTTTCCGGTGAATATGCAACTAAAGTTATTAATTTATAGATTCAAAAATTACTTTTAAAAATGCATTACATACAGTACATCTACAATATATTTTATTGAATGCTACTCTAAAGAATTAATTTAACCCGTTAGTAGTCGCTAATTGGTCGATTTGCCGCCCATCTTTTAGTGTTGCCAGATTTTTTTATTCAATAGCCACCAAAAATTTTTAGAAGTGGGATTTGATATACATAAAACGCGAATAAAATCGAAGAAACGTCGGTCACATCACTTCTTAAAATTATTGGTGACAGTTAAAGAAAAAGTGCGCAATCTGTAATAGGTGGCGCTGTCTATAGCGACTACTAACGGGTTAATCTCAATTTTTAAACATACAATTTTTTCTGTAACCGTATGAAAGCTTTAATTTGCCAATATCAGTGGTCCTCTAGGCTTGGGGGCTGTAACACTGTTTTCCAGGCTGAGATTTTCTCTATCAGCCAAGCAATTTCTTGGTCAATTTCCTATTTTACCAATTCGAAAATTTATATCTACAGTGACAGTCTCTCAGGTCTTCAGGCTCTGGCTCGCCACAGGAGTAACCATCGTATTATTCAGAAAATCAAATTAGATCTCCTGTCTAAGTCCGACACTTTCTCTTTAGCTCATGTCTCCGCTCACAGGGGCGTCGCGGGCAATGAAATGGCAGATCTCTTAGCAAAAACTGCCACTAAAAAGGAAGCAGTGGATTTCGTTCTGGCCCTCCCTCCCTCTTACATCAAAAGATATCTTAAAGCACGACTAAAGAAAGAATGGCAGCTATACTGGGATACATCTCCTAAAGTTATAGATTTACTTTTAACCTCCTCCCAAAAGTGTCAAATTATAACTTTGACCTTTCCCCAGCCATAACAGCCTTCTTAACGGGCCATGGCCCGTTCAAATCACATCTTTACAAATTTCATTGCTCGCAATTTCATTGCTCCACAATGTGAGTGCGGCGCTGAGGGCAATGCAAATCATTACTTTTTCTCATGCCCACTAACTCATGATTGTCGTATCCTTAACCCAGCTAATAAACCTAACAACTGGCTTTTTAATATCGTTACCCGGCTTCCCCTACGTCAGAAACTAACCAGAATCTATAACTTCTTAATGCATCTTTCCAATTTGACCAACTATTTTTCAATCTTCCAAGGCAGTTACCAACTTTTCTCTTGGAGGTCCATATAATTTTTCATCACAAGATTTTCCATGCGAGGGAGCAAGGCTCCGTTCTTCTTTTTATATTCTTGTTACCTTGTCGCCCTCTGTCGTGTGAATGCTTCGCTTTGGCGACCTCTGTAACATTTTTTTTCCATGTTTATGCAATAAACAAAGGAGGAGGTTTAACCTTTAGACACGGGCTCTTTTGAATCACCACAGTGCCATCGGAGCCCCTCTCTAAAGGTTAAAATCGCTCAAAACCGCTGCATAGTGGTGAGCGCCCACCTTCCGTCTTAGAATCTTAGAATACATTCGCAAAACCTACTTATTTCGTTTTCATTGCTCGAGGACCACCCGATGCGAGTGCGGAGAGGAAGGCTCTCCTGAACATGCTTACTTTGCATGTCCCCTCACAGCCCCATATCATTTACTCAATCCTCCAATTAGACCCAATAACTGGCTATTTAACATTTTAGAGCGTCCCCTTTTAAAAACTAAAATAACTAAAATCTTTGTGACCCTAATGGAACTATCCAATTTAACAAACTAAAAACTAATCTTACTAACTTTTCCAAAGTCCCATCACAAAATTTTGAACTTTTTTCAGCTGCCTACGAATTCTCCTCATTAGAAGCCTAAATTGTGTTATTTATTAACTGCTGCCCTCTGTCGCGTGGGATTTTATATCCGGCAGCAAATATATATATATTTTTTTCGTGTTTATGCAATAAACAACGGGGGAGACTTAACCTCTAGAAATGGGCTTTTTCAAAATTTCACATTGTTATGTGACATTTGTTGCCAGAGCCCCTCTTTGAAGGTTAAAATCGCTCAAAACTGTTGCATAGTGGTGAGCGGCCTCCTTCCGTCTTTGAATCTTTGAATACATTGGCAAAACATTACTTCGCCAATGGTTACAAATTTCATCTTGTGTCTTCATACTTATTTATTTATCATTATTATTATTATTATTTTGGCGTACATAAAACTTGGTATCGAAGCAGGAACAAAAAGCGTTAAATAATACCGTGTAATATAGTTACGTCGCTGTGAAGTAAAGTCGTTGAACATTATCTGGATGATCCTAATTCGTTCATATCTAATGGAGCAGGAAAATTTTAGCAAATGCGAACTTTTATTACACTGTGACTTACGAAAAAAAAAATCTGTTATGAACAGATATTTTCTGTTAGTAAACGTTTTTAACAACGTGTTTTTAAAAAAATTGAATTTTGTCAGTTTGGTATAATTATTACACTGTCGCATGTGGTATAATAAAGGTTTTTTTGAGATTTATTATTTGGATATTTATTCATGTAGTTTATGCTGGTTTGAATTATTTTTAATATATTTTAATCCTTTATTTAATTTTAAGCTTCATTATTTATAATATTTTATAATTTTTAGGAGAAAATTTAATATTAAATATCTTTACACAAAATAGACCGTTAAAACTTAAGGTGATATATAAAATTTAGTGCTTAAAATAAGTAAAAAACTTAAAATCTTGAATAAGCACCGTAAAATGCAAAAAACTTAATGTTTTGACATTGCAAAACATAATCCTTTTATTTTATTTTATTTTATTTTTAACGCAAGTCTCCTGTGCATTTTTATTACTATAGTCCTTGGCGCAAATTACGTTATGAAAGCGCCAGTCATAGAGTAAGGAATGATCTTGAAAGACTCCCTCTTTATTGTTATCTGTTTTTACGGTGCATTAGTTTAATGAATTGCAGAAACTAATTTAAACTTTACAAAAGCACTTTAATTAAAGCTCTTAATGATGGAAGACTAGGACTACTTTCTAGTATCGAAATATAATTCTTTGACCGGTGTTTTAACTTAAATATAAAATAATGTATTTTTTTTTTCATATTAAGAACAGATATGCCTGCGACATAACGGACGGCGAATTCCCCTACACTTCTTAATATTGCACTCGACAATAGATAAGCTCCGAGATTTATCTCTAATGGCTCTGCACCGAACTAAACCTCGAGTACGATTTAAACATGCCTTTTATACACTGGAGAATCTATTCACATTTACGCTCAACCTATGAATTAATAAATTACGCAAAATCCAGTGTTTCCCGTTTAAACGCATAACTACTGGCTATCCTTTGTAAAGTACTTTTTTAAGTGAGAGTGCAAACTTCTAACCCAACTCGACTTATTTTCATTTCCAGATTTACGAATTTCTTACGAGACTAGTATGGAGCCTCACAAAAGTAAGCACAATCGAAAATTAACGAATTATTAAAACTTGGTACGCTAAGTCTATCGATACCAATAAATTATGCAGGGTGATTATATTTAAACTCGCGCGATAAATATTATCATCTATCTAAAGTAGGTGATTGGATTCCTGCCAAATTCAATTGCCCATAAGATAGAGTTTTGAGTTGGTAAATGGATTGGGTGTATTGGGTTTTACATCGCACTGGTGATGCACTATGGGCAATTGGCGACAGTCTGGATTAACCACTAGAGGTGGTCCAGAGACATGCCATCACAATTTTGACCCTACACAGAGTGGATGTCGCCTCCTCTTCGGTAATCCTCAGAAGTACAATTTTGATGGGAACATGGAGGAAATTGCGGCCACGACAGGTTTTTATGTGCACCAGCCACCATTAGTGTACACGATGGCCATTGGCCTGCTCGAGTACTGAACCCTTTATCTTCGAATTACGAGTTCGGTGCTCTACCTACTGGGAAACCGTGGGCTGATTCGGTGAATGGAAAGATTAAAAAAGAATCGATACGTACGGTATGTAAGGACTAAGTAAACATTCATTAAATAAAAAGTCGATAAAGTGGATATATGTGAAATTTACTATATTTTTCTGAATAGTATCAACTAGTGGAAATTTTGTAAAGTAATTTTTTTCTGCTCACTTTTGAACGCAGCTAATAAATTCTTCAAATGACAAAATTGGTTGCCTCTTCGCTCTCCCGTTTTAGCTGGAAAGTAAATCTGGAAATTAACTAGGTAAAAAGCATAAGTTTAAGTATTTCAGTTTTCATTAATTTTTTTTTTTTTTTTTTTTTTTGAATTAAATAATATCTAGCGAGAAAAAAAGCAAAAAATAAATAAAATATTGAATGTAGATTAACAAATACTTCTTTATGTTTAAAAGGATAAAGTTGTGTTTGAATAACTGTAATATTTTCTGTAGCATACGTCAATGGCAATGTACAGTCGGTAACAAAAGTCTCCGAACACTAGCAAAAATTCCTATATAAAAAAAAAATACACTTAAATGCAGTTTTGTTAAAAAAATTCTTGTCGAATTCTGTTTTTAGACTGACTAAGAACAGGATTCGACAAGGATTTATTTAACAAAACTATATTAAGCGTACTTTTTTTATGTAGGAATTTTTGCTAGTGTTCGGATACTTTTGTTACCGACTGTACGTCTTAATGTATTTAGTCGCTTAGTGAATTTTTTCTCACAAGGAAGTAATATTTTAGAGTTACTTAAATATATGTATATATATATATATACATTGGAGACTCGTGAATGACATTTGTGCCATCTCCATGCGGGAAAGTAGAAGCAGTCCGTTATCATAAATAGCTCATTCTTCTGATGTTGTCATATTCAAATTATTTTCTACAATCGATCACATGAAGGAGATTTTCTTGATAGCGGACTATTTCTAGACAAAAATGTAGAGATGGCTCAAAACGTCCTATTTTGTGAAAAGAAATTTTGTGAAGGAAATTTTTTCAATAGGGTGCAAAGCAAAGTCATAATGAATACTATATATTCGCAACCGCTGGTCGCATATACATAAAAGATATACAAAATAAAAATCACGGATGTACAAAAACTGTTCTTTTAAAAATCTAAAAGAAATATATTTAAAACATATCATGATTATATATTTTATAGTACATTGAAATGTGGATTTACAATGCAATTTAAATTCACATCTTTTAACCAATTCAGTGGTAAATATGCAAATACCCAACCGTCATACGCTAATCATACCTTTGCGAATATGATGTGCTCAGATGTCACCGTGAAATAAAATATTCTCCGCAATAGTATTTTTTTTTTCAGTTTCTACGAGTCTAAAGTTTAAGTAAACGTACAATATTAACTTTAATGCGTATTTAGATATTTGAAAGGGAGAGAAACAAAGCCAAAATAAATACTTAATAAGTTAAGCATATAAGAATTTATAATTAGATTGTTTGTAAAAAACTGTATACATTTTAAATACTATTTGAAATACTACAACAAATTCAACAAAATTCATTTAATTATACTATTTTTATGATATTTACATTTTATATCTGCACAAGTGAATGTTCCTTTAAGGGCACTTGGCACCTTTGACGTGCCATTATTTAAGGTTTCATATAAAAGCGTATATTTCCATTTGGTATTTATAAATAAAACTATATTAGGTTTATTCAATAAAATATACATTTAAGCAACAATTCTTATGATTTTATACATATTTTTTTTTAATTTAAAATTTTAAAATTGAGTTTTCTTAGTTTACATTTTTTCATGAATTTCTGATCATGAAAATGCTAAAACATCTACAGATAATTAAAGAAAAGCTTAATAATTTTATTTGATGTTTAAAAGAACCTATTTTAAAGAATTTGGGTTGGATTATGAAATTTATTAATAATCGCTTGAGAAAAAAATTAAAAAGTGCACGTCTATGTAAAAAAATTGCAAAAAAAGATATGTTTGTTATATTACCATGTTTTTATTAACTTCGATTCTTGTTTGTTTGTTTGTGCGGTACAAATTTTACAATCTATTTTTAACTAACTTCCCTTCTAGCTAGACATTTGAAACTTTCACAGTTGTTCAGAATCTGGGAAAACACAATACTTCGAAGTCAGATTTTCGAATTTTTTATTAGTTTTATTTTAATTAATTAAAATATGAAAATAATAACCTGCTAATAGCATATAAACAGCCATTAAAATATTAGCTATAATTTAATTGTTGCCAAAAAAAATTACGAGTTAATTTCCTTTCGAAATAAAAATAAATATATTTAATTAAACGTGAAAAAATTATAAAAAAGTTAAATTATGCATCTTACAAAAATTGACATCATTAAAAATTTTATTTGTTGCAAAACTGATAAAATTTTAATTTTAAATTTCAAAACTGTGGAAAAAAAATTCTTTAACTTCCATTTCCAACTAATATACTAATTAAAAGGAAAATAATAAATATTCTATAATTTAAAGTCAAATTTGTTTTCAAATGTCTAAATAAAGTGATATAAGATATTATTATATTGCAGCGGAATATATGATATCTGGCGCCCTTGGAAGAAAAAAAAATCGCCAATTATTTGGCGAACGTATTTAGTTCCTTTCAAAAATTATGGTTATTTCAACAACGTATATTAAGAGAGAAATCAATAATATGAAACAATATATCGTACAATGAAATTACGAAAATATACATGTGGCATGAATATTTTCGTATTACGTTTTTGATCGCCAAATCCAAAAATCGCCAAAGACGGCACAATTTTGAAATTTAAAGTCAAAAGATTATCAATTTTACAGCAAAAGTAACTCAATCTAAGACATGTAGACAATAACTTATATATACAGTCGGTAACAAAAGTGTCCGAAAACTAGCAAAAATTCTTACGTAAAAAAAGTACACTCCATTTCGTTAAATAAATCCTTATCGAATCGTGTTCTTACACTGACTATAAAAAGGATTCGACAATGATTTATTTAACAAAATCGTATAAAATGTACTTTTTTTTACATAGGAATTTTTGCTAGTGATCTGACACCTTTGTTACCGACTGTAACTATATCCTAATATGGGGATTAAAATCAAAAAATATTTTTTGTTAAATTTTAATTATATTTTACAAAAAATCCAATGGATAATTAACCTAGGAAATCTTTTTTTTTTTTTTTTGCCCCACTGACGTTTAGTGACGTCACACTTCGCTTGCGTACAGCTATGATTCAACGACTTAACAGAAAATTTAAAAAACATGGTTATATAAAATTTTTATTTTTTTTTTTAATAATAATTTTTATAATAATTTTATTTTAAAGTACAGCAAAATACGTTCCTAATAGTTTTAAGTATGTTCTATTTAACATACAAAAAAATATTAAGTCTTTTCTGTAATATCAGTAGAAGTTTAAGCCTTTTGAAGATCATGAATTCATGAAAAATGCAAACTGAAAATACTAAATTTCAAAATTTCAAATATGTACTCAAAATTTCAAATATGTAAAACCATAAAAATCGTTGCCTTAATAAATAGCTTCATGAATAAACCAAATAGAATTATATTTATAAATATTAAATGGAAATATTAGCTTTTATATAAAACCTACAGTTGTATGAAGTTAAAAGCGACAATTCCAATTAAAGCATATATTTCTTTATTTATTTCGAAGTTATTTATTTTTTTTTTTTTATTATCATTTTTTCTTCCAAATAGGCGACCATGCTTTGCGTATACCTGATACTTTGGACAAATAAACTTTCATTATTTAACTTGTAGGTTTTAATTATACACTAAAAAAGATTTATTACGTCTTCAAAAATATTTCCCTTTCATAAAGAAAAAAAAAAATCTTTTATGTAATCATTTAAACAGTCTGACATAATAATATCATTTGGAACTCAAATGTTTTTATTCTTTAACTAGTATTATTCAATCACGCATGAAACAGAACGTGGTTATAAAGAGAAGATCTGTCACTGACATGTTTTGTTTTCGAACAATGGCTTCAAAACTGAATGAATGAATTCTTTTAAGATATCTATTGTTCTTATTCTCGAATTCAGACACTTGCACACTGACATTGTTTCCATTTGAATTATGAAATCTTTCATTTTATAATGACATTCAGATTCTCATGTAACTTTATAAAAAAAAAAAAAAAGGCATTATTATAGCAAGAAAAATTTATATTTATTTAATTCAACAAGATAATTATTAACAGTACACGATAAGAAAGTCTCTATGAAAAAAAAGGCTATTAATTGGATCTGGTTATGTCACCCACAACACATTTTCAAATACAAAAAGACATTTAGGATGCAACTTGTATAAAGGAAACTTTACAAACCCTTTTGCGCCTGGAGTGTAAGACATAAAACTGCATTATAGTCAGCTCATGTGTATAAGAGTTACAGTGCCGCAGGGGGGGGGGGGGATTATTATTATTATTTATAAAATTTACTTTATTAATTAAATAAATAATATCCTAATTTTTTTATTCAAATATAACCGGAAATCGTAATCAGTAAACTAGCATTGAAAAGAAAATGTTATTGTCATTGACGTACATGTAACCCACACAGACAGACAAGTGTTTTATACAAAGAACAGAGGTTTAAAAATTCGTTATAAATTTTTTATTGGGTTTTAATAAGCATAACAAAGGTTCTAGAGTTTCCGTCTCAAGAAGAAACTTCTGCAGCAGTATTTTTTTATCAATAATTTCTATCATATTTCCACAGTTATTTTTTAAGTTTGAATATGATGGAAATTATTCTTAAACGTACTGGTGTACTTACTGGTGTAAGAGTTCCGTTTTGAGGCGAAACTTGTTGCTCATTTGAATCAAGAGAAAAATATGTGCACTATTCTGAAGTTCAAATGTATGTATGTGTTTGTTTAGCTGCGATCTTTTCCTGACAAAGACGCAAAATTTGACTAGGATATTCTTTGCCACACCTTTAATGCACCCCGAAGACATATATATATATATTTTATTTTTGATTAACTAATCAATTTGTGTAATAAGTAAATTCCATTTCTTGTTTTTATTTGATGGTAAAAAAAAAAAAAAATTAAATGCATTTTAATTTTGATACACAATTTTTAAATATTTAAAAAAAAAAATTCAAAAACATATTGTATTTTACAAAAATTTCTAATTTACAATACTTTTTTATCGGTTTGGCATTTTATATGAAAAGAATTGTTATAGAGATAGAGAATTAAACTGGTAAATGCTGAAAATGCTAATTTCTCACAGTGTACCAAAATTTAAAAGTTATATAAGTCACATTATTTTTGTAAGTTTCTTTTATACTCAATAAACATCAAACTGCTGTTTCAGTTTTATGGGTCGAAATGCGAATATAATTTAAATGGATGCGCTGTTTAACTCAAATTAATTTTCTAGCACAAATTCTATTTTTAATGGAACTTTTTATATATTTATTTAATTTTTATTTTTATTTTAATTTTAATTTTTAGCATTTTTTCTTTGTTTTATTTTTAGCATTTTTCTTTGTCTTTTTTCTTAGCATTTTTTCCTTATCTGATTTTTTAGCATTTTTTCTTTGTTATTTCAGGTGATATAAGTGTAATGCAAAGGAACGTTGGTTGTTAATTTAAAAAGGCCGTAATATAACATATCATCTCCTTATACTATTAAAATCTGTATGCATCTGTCTGTCTGTGTGTCTGTGAGAAATGGCTTATGGCAGCTAAAGCTCCGGCACTAATGGTCGCAGCGACTCGAAACCGGTACCAGAAGACGTGGAATTTCTTCATTTCGACAGCGCAATAATTCGCTAAGCGATGCGACATTAATTAGCGGAGACATTAATTAAAACGTAGACCTATGTCTAATCAAAAAACGATTCAAAAAGCGAGCCGATCGTATTTTCCACCTTCCAGCGCGTTCCTCAAAAAAAGAAGCAGGGAGGGTAATTTTCACGTTTTTTTTTTTTTTGTTTTTGTTTTTGTTTGTTTTTGTTTTTTTTTGTTAAGCGATCCCTCATGAACGGTACGAAATATTGAAACTTTTTGTAAAGCGATCCCTCCTGAACGGTACGAGATATTGAAAATACGCCTGTACCACGAGAAAGAGCATTTATACCGATTCTTACGGTACATTTATTTTTTAATACGGATTTTTTGTAATTAAAAAAAAAAAAAAGTTTTAAAAAGAGTGCAAAATTTCTCTTTTTCTCGATCGTCATTTTTGAATCGTCCTGTACGAAAGAGTAATTGTCCCATTTCTTAACAACCGGTATATTTTTTAAAGGTCATTTAATTCTCTTTCAAACCATATAAACATTTTTACAAAATACGGATGTCATATACTACTTCTTTTTTGAAGAGTAGCTGTAGTCTGACTGTTGCCACACAGTGGCGGTTACATCTTATTATCTTAAAGTTAAGTTACAGTTAAGCATACTTGACACAGTTATAATTACAGTTACATATAGATATACAGTTATGGTTACATATTTATCATCTCCCCTTTTACAAAGTATGACACACAAAAATGTTATTAGGCGTTAGGCGCACGGAAATTTGTTACGCGTTTAGTCACGCGGGTGACAAACCCATTTCAATATTTTCAATATACTACTTTTCTACTTTTTTGAAATTTTTAAATTAGCATAGCTTCCTAAAACAACAAAATACACACTCAAAATTTATATTTAAACGTTACACAAATTTTAGAGCAATACAATTATGAAAAGTAAAGAAAATACGTAAAAGACTTAAATTTCAAATTAATTTACACACACTTCGTTCAAATGTTCACCACATGTCCAATTAAAATATTTTGTACACCATTTTCAGGTCGTTTTGTCTCTTTGCCTTCCACATTCATAACATCGACCACGATTTTTCTGAGGGTTTTATCATTCTGGTTTTTGAGGTACCTTTTGAAGAAGAACATTTGTCCGACTCTTTAGCTCTCGCGGAAGTGTTTGCTGATCGGCGTTCAATTTGTGGTTTAATAAGTTCCCAATAAGCTGTTTCTAAAAAGTCTATTCTAGAAACTTTCTTATTTATGTTTTTGCTTTTAAAGATCATTAATGCATTGATTGCACTGACATTCAAAGGATTATAAAAAAGAACCATTGGCGATCGCCGTGTATTCATTGAGAAATCACTTTTTCTACACAGCTTATCCAAATTATCGACACCACTTTTTGCTATATTGTAAAAAGTGATAATCTCTGGTTTTCTTTCATCTCCTGTAGTTTCATCACTGTATCTGAAAGATGCATAGTTGACAGAAGTTGGACAACTTTGTTTTTTTAGTGCAGTACGAAACTAGTGTAGCATCTTCGATTTACTCAGAAAAAATAAAAAGTAAGTGGAATAAATGTTCTTTTCAGTAAATAAATAAATACAAAAAAGTTAAAGAAAGAAAAAGAAAGAAAGAGAAGAAAAGAAAAATTAATGTGTCATTTTTGCGAAAATTGTATGTTTTAATGTGTTATGAGAGCATAAACAAATATGCAAAGATATTAACTATTTACCAATTCTTTAATTACATGTATTTCTTTCTAGGATAAATTAACAGATTAAAACCAAAAAGTATCACAAAAGAATGAGAAATAACAAATAAAAATTACACCTACCTTTCAGTTTTAGTTTCGTGTTTAGTCGCGCGGTTAACAGGTGTCAACCAGAACACATTGATTGCTTTGTTTTCGCATGCAACAGAATATTGACCTTGAGTAATGTTATAATAAGAATTATGAAGGTTTTAATGAAAGGTACTACAACCGCCATGTATTACAGAGAAATTGAATAAAAAATACACGCATTCGAAATGTCATGGGTGACGTATGCCACCCGTGCGCCTAACGCAGGGTTAAAATATTTACAACATGCATGAAAGAACGAAGATACAAATATAAAAAAAAACTAACACACAAGAACAATTACTTTGTTACAAAAAACTAGCACAAAAACAATTATTTATTTACTACCCAATACCTGTTAGAGGGCTTAATAATACGACCATATTTTGTAATGTATTGTTTACAGTCCGACTTATTTTTTATTAGCTTTCTTAAGATCCTGTGGATCTAAACATATTCTAATTGATTTATCAGGTTTCTCTACTATAACTAAATTATTAATCCAACCATCTGGATTCTCTACCCCATTTATAATTTTATCTTTTTCAAGAGCAATTAATTTCTCTTTTAATTTTGTTTTTAAGCATTCTGGAATCCTTCTGGGGGGGGGGGGGGGTAATTACTGATATAGCATTACTATCAATTTTAATAGAACACAGTAAATTAAATATTGATTGATTGATTCCTTACTTGATTCCAACTTGATTCCTTAGCACACAGCACTGAATCTACAAAAATATTTTTTTTCAATATTATTAACCCTATTGGAGTTAAACCTATTCTTTCAACCACTAGTGAAGTAATTTAATTTATTACAAATTTTGCGTTTTTTTTTTTTTTTCGAATGCGGGACACTTTCCTGTAGTATGGTAGTAATTACACTTTTTACACAAATAAATCTTTTCCTTTTTATTTTCACCTACAGCAGCTGTTTGCGTCTGCGACGTCGAATTATTCGAAGTCTTATATTTTGCTTGTTTATTTTTCCCTATTAGATACACAGCGTCTGCGACAGTACTCGTTTCGTTCAGAATATTTACTTCACATTTCCGCTGTATTCCTTCTGATTGTTTTTTACTTAATTCTGCTGCTAGGCAAATGTCAATCGTCTTTTGTAGTGTTAGAACCGATTCTCGTAATAGACGTTCCTGGAGTTGTTTTTCTTTAGTCCCATTGACAATTCCATCCCGAATTATACTGTCAGATAGATTTCCATATTCACAAAATTTTATAAGTTTTCTTAAATATGTTACAAACTCAACAAAATTTTTAAACTGTTCTTAAACTCTGCTATTACATACATAGCGTTCGATCACAACATTTCTGCGTGAATTTGCATAGTTCTCAAATGCAATCAAGACATCCGCTAAGGTATTTCTCTGCAAATCAGTTAGATCAAATGTAATATAGAGTTCGACAGCATCTTCACCAATGCAATTTAATAATATTGCTACTTTGAAGTCGTCAACTTTCTCCGTATGGCCTCCTGCCTTTAAATAAATTCCAAAGTTCTGTCGAAACTTTCGCCATGCTTCGGCGATATTACCGAAGAGGTCCAAACCTCTTGGAACTTTTAAAAAATCCAGTCAGGATTTATTCGAAAATTAATTCCGAAAGTTCTGGTTCGACGCTCGGCTGCGCCATGTTATATATTACTTCTTTTTTGAAGAGCAGCAGTAGTCTCACTGTCGCCAAACAGTGGTGGTTACATCTTATTATCTTAAAGTTAAGTTAAAGTTAAGCATACTTGACATAGTTATAGTTACAGTTACATATAGATATACAGTTACATATAGATATACAGTTATGATTACATATCTAACAACGGATTAGCGATCCATATTTTTAGATTTTACGAAACATCGATTTTTTCACAAAACACTTTATAACTCAAAATCTTTTAGAGATAAATTATTATTATTATTATTTTTAAATCAGATTTAAAAATAATGAGAGATTATTTCAAAAACTGAATCCGTTATAAATTTTTTAATGTTCTGCATCCCTGCAGGTTTTGATGACATTCTGATCGAACAATAGTTGGTGTTTGGTTAACATGGAAACACACTTTTAACTTCGCAGACGATATTTCGAAAGCGCAGCGAAGTAGAATCATCTTTTACTGATCGAGGTCACGTATTTTTTAACTGTGATTAAAAATTGCAAATTTCAAAATTCTTCAATTTTTCTCTCCCATGCACAAAACTTACGATACACCGTTAACATCACAAGACAAACTTGCACTTCAATTTTCCTCGATTTCAGAGAATAAACAGAAAATTTACATCTCAATTGGAAATTAAATTTTATTCTAATACGCGTATTTCAAATTCTAATTATGATTAAATTATTTTTAATACATCATCAAGACATTTTGAAGTTCTTTTATATTATGAAAGAAGTGATTCGAGATTTCACCTGATTTACATGTTTTAAGGTATCCTGATTAGGTTTTTTTGTATCTCAGCTACTAATTAAAATGATTTCATAAGTAATAGATCATTTGAAAGCTTTATTGATTTGGAATTGAATAGTAGATTACAGAAATTTCTACCGCTAGATGGCGTTGTAATATTTTAAAATTTAAATATTTCAAATTCTATTTATGATTATGAT
This sequence comes from Salticus scenicus, assembly GCA_963930645.1. NCBI lineage: Eukaryota > Metazoa > Arthropoda > Arachnida > Araneae > Salticidae > Salticus > Salticus scenicus. The sequence continues at coordinate 280,415,832 of OZ005649.1, read as the reverse complement.
TAAATTATTTTTAATACATTATTCGAAAGATATGTTAAAGTACTTTTATATTATCGAAAGTGGAATTAGAGATTTCACCTGATTTACACGTTTTAAGGTGTCCTGATTAGGTTTTATTTTCTATCTCAGTTACTAATTAAAATAATTTCATAAGTAATACATCATTTGAAAGCTTTGTTGATTTGGAATTGAACAGTAGATTACAGAAATTTTTACCGCCAGATGACACTGTAACAAGTTAAAATTTCAATATTTCACAACAGAAGATTACAGAAATTTCTACCGCCAGTTGGCGCTGTGGCGCTGCTGCTTAATACATTTGAATTTCTTAATAGCCGAAAAATTCCAATATATCCAATTCTAATTATATTTAAATTACTTTTAATACGTCATTCGAAAGATATATTAAAGTACTTTTATATTATCGAATGAACTGCATTAAATTTATCCAACAGAGGGCGCTATTTGACATTAACACTAAAACTACAATTGTTTTTTTTTTTTTTTAAGTAAATGTCACATACTCATATTTCTTTTCAACTCCGTTCAACTTCCTTTTATAAATATTTATCATTTCAAAAAATATTCTCTATAGGTGGCACAGCTGGTTTTCGGAGGAAAACAAAATTTACATTTTAATTTTAATTAGAAATTAAATTTTATTGTATTACGCGTACTTCAAATTCTAATTATGATTAAATTATTTTTAATTCATCATTCGACAAACATTTTGAAGTACTTTTATATTATCGAAAGCGGGATTCGATATTTCACCAGACTTACACGTTTTAAGGTTTCCTGATTAGATTTTCTTTTGTATCACGGATACTAATTAAAATAATTTCATAATTAATACATCATTTGAAAGCTTTGTTGATTTGGAATCGAACAGTAGATTACAGAAATTCCTACCGCCAGATGGCGCTGTAATATTTTAAAATTTCAATATTTCAGATTATAATTATTATTATATTATTTTTAATACATCATTCGAAAGATATTTTAAAGTACTTTTATATTATCGAATAGCATACATTAAATTTATGCAATAGAGGGGGGCAAAAAATTAGAAATTGAGTTAGAGAGTTCAGAATTGGTGTATATAAGTTTTGGTGGCCTTCGAGCCGAATGGGGATATTTTCGAACGTGTAAAATTATTAGGGGCGAAAAAGGGGGTGGGGTGGGGGGCAAAAATTAGAAATTAAGTTAGACCGTTCAAAATTTGTATATATAGGGTTATGGAGATTACAAGTCGAATGAGGATATTTTGAAAAGTATAAAATTATTAGGGGAGATAAGGGGGACGTAGAAACTGAGTTAGACCATTCAAAATTGGTATATGTAGGCTATTTAGGAGGGGCAGGAAGGGTGGGGAAGAAATATCTCCAAATCTGCTCGTGCGTATCTCGCCCGGGACTACGCTGCCGAAGGCAGTGGGAATCCGGTGCTTCTTTTTATCCGATGACAAATGTTTTTTTTTTTTTTTTTAAGTTTCTTTTCTTAAGAATAAAAGTTTGAGTTGAGAAGAAATATGCTCGTGTAGAGCATGTATATCTTCGCACGTGCGCGCACAGCGCGCATGGGTGTGCTCTGCCGAAGGCAGAGGGAACCCTGTGAGAGTTTTTACCCGATGATAAGTGATTTTTTTCTTAATAATAAAATTTGAGTTATGTGAGCACAGCGCCCGTATATTCTCACACGTGTGCGCTAGGCGCGCATGGGTCTACGCTGCCGAAGACAGTGGGGATTTAATTTCTTTAATAATTTTGATTTTTAATTTCTTTTCTTAAGAGTAATGTTAATGAGTGATAATATGCAATTTTGAGAATTAATTCATTATAGTAATTCATTTAAGTATACTGATCCGCTAGCAGCGAAGCCCGCTAGATACAACGTATAAAATCTGACGGCGAAAGTGTTTGTATCAACTTACCGAAATCTCAAAATGTCAAAATATCGTAAAATAATATCTAGTTATATTCACATGTGTAGTAATGTGAGATTGTGTAAGATGTGCACTCCATAGTGACAAACATAATATTTAGACAATTATTCTTTTACTTATGATCACATAAAAAGTTGTAAATTTAAAGCTCTCTTCTGACTTATAATATTATATATTTTAATGAAAATATTAAAAGTACATTGAATGTTAAATTGAAAACTAATCTAAATAAAAAAATCTTGCGCTTTGGAGCTTAGGATACTATTAGCTTAGAATCTCAGAGGTGTAAAACTTAGCAGAAGATTAGCTTGGACTTTTCGAAGGATCCCTCACCCTTTCTTTTTTTTTTTTTTTTTTTTCGAATTTTAACTTTTTTGCAATATTGCTTTTTGATTTTATCCTTTTTACTTTGTCTTACACTTACGGTAGAGAAAGTATTGTTTTAGGGTCAAATTAATGAAAGGGAGTTTTTGATATATTTATATGTTCTGAGGTCCCCTGAATACGAAAATCATGTTTTTGCGATTGGTCTGTGTGTGTGTGTGTAACTGCCTGTCTGTTATCAGCATATCTCAAGAACAAATAGTAGCAGAAATTGCAAACTCGGTATTCTAAATGTGTATCATATAGGGATGCTACAGTAAGCTTTTCGTTGAGATGAAGCAAATGATTCGTGTACAGGGCACTCAAAAGTATTCAAATACATTACGTCTATGGAGGAAATTGCAGGTAAGTAGAATTTAACATCTATAGACTGCACTAAAACAAATGAAACTGAATATTTTTTGTGATAGAGATAGAGTCAACTGGGAAAAAAATGTGCATGTAGGGGCCTCACCACCCCGATTGACGGGAAGTCCCCCCTCGAAGGGAGTAAATTTTCATGGTGGGTATCTTTCAAAAGAGCTCGCCAATACCTTTAAAACGAATGGTTGAACCATCGATCTGCGATAATTTAAAATACAGTTATCGATTTTTTTTCATTTTTAACCTTTTTTTTTTTTTTTTTTTTTTTTTTTTATCAATACAATATTGAGAACAAATTCAACTTTTTTTTTGGATATTTAGTGTTATACTACTCTTAGAATAACTTGAAAACGAATAATTTTAGGAGATCCAAATGTTGTATTTTGAAGTTAATATAAGTTTATTGCTGGGAAAGTTTCATCAAGATTGATAAGTTTTAATGATTGTTGCGTGTGAAAATTGTCTGTATAATTTTAAGCAAACTTTTAACTAGTAACAGAATTAAATTCTACATAAATATAGGTGCCTTAATGAAACGGGGGGTTGTGGGGAGCGGTAGCCCCCACCTTACACAAAGCAAATTATCATATAAAAGTCTTCCGAAGCCTAATTTGAATTGTTTAACATAGGTTTAGATAACAGTACTCTTTATCTTACCTCTTAATTTCCAACCTGCATTTATAGTATTAAATTTCAGGGTAAGAGAAAGTCGTGTGTGTAACATACCAGATTATTTTATATTTTCTTTTCTTAATTTTAATTTTTCTTTTCAATCATCTGCGTTCCTTAGGAACGGCTATTAAAATAATTTATTTTTTATTTACTTAATTAATTCATTTTTAAATAAATTGTAAAAATAATATAGTAAAAATGATTAAACGTATGAAATATTAAATTTATTAGATACATTTATGTACAATTTTTCTATTAAAACTAATTGTACCAAAATTAAAAACTTATTTATCTTATAAATTTATTATTACAAGGGTTCTCGCTTAGCGTTTGAATCGTAGTTATTGAATAATAGCCGAGACGTGTGTCATCCGATAAATAATCAAATTAAAAAGCCAGTGAAATGTGTGAGAGAAAGTCCCGACGCAGCGCGTTTAGAAAAGAAGCTGTGGAAGTCAGTGGGTATCCAAATACTGCCCAGAACAATTTGAATGGGATTTGTTTTAATTTTAATCTATAAAATTATATAAAAATATAGTGATTCAGTTTTGTGAATTCATTTAATTATAATTAAATTATAAAGCAAAGCGGTGCTAGCCTGTTTTTTTTTTTTTTTTTTTTTTTTTTTTTAAGTAAAAATTACCGAGTAACGTTTTTTCGATCTTATTAATATAACTGCGTAAAAAATTGATTAAAAAAACTGTTAGAGTCATTTTTTTGTAAATATTATTTGCAGTAAAGCAATATATATATGGGTATATATATATATATTTATATATATATATATATATATATATATATACTAATAATCACATATTTGCCAAAAATTAGTGTTAATATATTTTTCGAACTATTCTACATTTCCTCGATAAAAATTCGCTGAGATCCTAATGATGGCTCAATTAATAATAATAAAAAAAAATTAAATACAATATCTAAATAATTCCTTTTTTTTTCAATTAATATGGAAAAAAAAAATAAATACAAATTTAGAAATCCTTTTTATTTTTTAAGAATCAATCTTTTATAAGATGAATACTTATGAAGAGTTTAAATAATTCATATTTTTATTTTATATTTTAATATATAAATATATATCAGTGTAATTTGCTGTGAATTTAAACATTTTTTTCTTGCAGTTGTTAATTAATATTATTTGTTAATGAAATACCTGAGAAAGAGATAGCAGTGGTAAGGAATCAAATATGTAAGAATTAATGTACACAAAAGGGATTTTAGATAAAAAGGATATTAATTTGGTAAAACTATTAAAATACACAAAACGACAATACGTAGATACACAAAAACATTATATGACCATATTATCTCAATACCAGATATCATTTCTTATTAAAAAAAGCGTTAGTAAACGTAGTAAAATAAACGTATTAAGAGTAGTGAACGTATATTTTACAGTTAAAAGAAGTATTGATTTCACATGCGTCTTAACATTATGATTTAATGCACTTTTTTTTTAAATATAATTTAAAATGAAGATTAATTAAACTTAATTCTTATTTGTTCTTATTAAACTAACGTTTATTATGTGAGTTTAATATATTAAACGGCTATCACAATTTAGCATTTTAAGAATAAATATTGTATTTAAAGGGGGGAAATGTTAAAAGAAATGAAGACTAATTTTGAAATTTAAATAATCTATTTTTAGTGGTACATTAATACACACTTATTTGCAGTTATCCAAATACTCGATGAAATATTCAGTACGTCAACTATATATTGAATTTAATGTATTGAAGTTAACTTTTTTAATAAATCAATAATAAACATTGTTTGACTTCTGTGTATTTGTAAGTTCAGAAGTATTTAACTAAATTTATATTTTCAAAAATTTATGCAATCTATTTTTTAATTAATTCTAGCTGTACGCATGTACTTAGAAAAAACTAGCGTGCAGTAGCCCTCACAAAAACCTCTTCTTTATAATTCTACATACCAGCGTCACTTACCTGTCATTTGCATACAAATTGTAAATAACATGTGCATCTATAATAAAAATTTTCATATACATTTTAAAGTAATTTTAACTATAGATTATGAGATATAGCCATATGAAATAAAGAAGAATGTAACACCAATGCACCTGTAGACCAATATGAAACCAAATTAATTCAGAATTCTTTTTTTTATTTACTATCGTTCCATCGAAGCCTTTAGATTTTTACATGATTGTGACTTATTTAGGTGTTTTTAACTCATTTTAAAATGTATATAGAGTGTTTTTTTTTAAATATAATTTATGTAATCACGTGTTAATTTCTTTGTGAATTGTATTTATAGTATCCAAGAATGACTTAATTTGTTCATGTTTATAGTTTATGAACATCATTTCCCTGAAGATGGTTAAAGATGGAATATTAACCGAAACGTCGGAATAAAGATATTTAAAATTGTGTGATATGCTGAAAGTATATATTTTATTACTCTTTTTATAATTTTTAACAGCATATATAAGTGGAATATATTTCTTTTCGTAGACGTTTTGTCAAGTATCTGAAAAATTACTGAACGAATCGTCCGGAAACTGCAAATAAAATTCCGTTTAAAACTTGCACATACGTAGTTTAAATCCTTTAGTTAAAATTCTCATACTTCACTCTATATTTATAGTTTTAACATTCTGATTGCAGTATGCTGTGCCTAATGATGAATTTCAAGTTTCCTGAAAGTTTTTATCTGGGTTTAATAACTTGGGTGTTATAGTTGAAAAAGTCACTTTTTTTTTTTTTTTTTTTTTTTTTTTTAATTTTTAAAGAAATATTTCCATAACTATATGTGGTGACATAATAAAACTTTATACAGTTATTAAGATGAAGCTACATAATAACATGCTTATGTCGGATCGCATTTCAAGCTTTACTTTTTACAGGATGATCCCACATATTTTCAAGTTTAAACAAAAAAGTCATCCTATACACTCGAACAATTTCCTCTATAGGAACAACGTTTTGGAGATAGAAACGAAATCTTTAATTTAATTTTAAACAACATAAATAAAATTCTGTATTGATGTCAATGAAAGTGACACATTTAGACGTCATCAAAAGATTTTTTTTTATTTTTTATTTGGTTTGTATTTGGATGAAATTTATTAGAATACGGAGTGGTTTTTACACATCAGTTTTCATATGGTCAGGGGAAATGTGTTTTCAAAGATATTCACGTCATGCAATTGTTAATCATTATAGTGTTTATTCCATTTATCATTTCTCAGTAATTGGGTTTTCATAGTTTTGAAATATCCACAGTTTCCTTCCAAAATGATGGTCACTGAACAATTTTACACTTATATACAAAACGTATTTATGAACCAATTTGCATGAAACTCTCTTTGTAGCATATCATCGTCTGAACTTGATGTACCATCTTGTTTCAAAATGCTTATAGAAATTAACCAATCACTTTCCTCGCAGATAATTTTTTTTTTTTTTTATTTATTTTTTATAATAAAGAAAAAAGAGGAGTTTTGACAAAAAATATTTTTTTATTCTTTTACATACTATATAATAAATCTAGTACTCTGGAAGCCAATCACTGAAATCCTAATTCTTTATATTTGTAAAATATGTCGTGACACTTTTCTTTATATGCTATTTGGAAGTTTATCTACAAACATTTTGTCACAAAATATTATATATGGAGAGGAAATGGAGTATAAAAACTAAAGATTGAAAAAAAAAGGGAAAAATTACGTTTTTACAAATTTCGAAAGTCATGAAATCGTCATATAGTTCATTTGATATTTTAGAAAATATTATTTCCTTAAATAGATATTTCGTCTGTCTACATGTTATCTATAGCTGTCTATAAAATACTTAACTTGGTGAAATATTCTACAAGATAGTTTACTTATAAGATTGACATCAAACTAATTCAGATAAGGTTTATTATGTGTGAAATAAATAGCGTTCACAATCACAATCAAAGCCTTCCGAATAAGATATACAGCTCATTAGATTTTTGATATTGGTATAACATTACGCAGTGACATATATATGCATTCTTTATTCTTCTTACAACTCTTTCCTACCGGGATTAGTTATTTGTAGTGGATATTAGAAATATTTGTAGTGGATTCAAAAGGCAAAATTGTGATATAAAAAAATAAATTGAGATTTTTTTTTTTTTTTTTTTTTTTTTTTTTTATGTAGTTTATAATTTCATTTAATAATATTTTTGTGGTGCATTTATTGTGCTATTTTTACAAAAATATAATGAAATTTTGTGATCATAGTCTTCATAAAATTTATATTTTATTACCCTCACATATGACAATAAATATTTATCTTAGTAGCAAAAGAAAATATAATTTTGTAAATTGTTAAAAAATCAAAAATTCTAAGAAATGGAAATTATGACATTATTTTTAAAAAGACGTAACATCAACTATTTTGATGTACAGTTCTTCAAGAAGAAGCGATTCCATTTGCCACACCTAAATAAAAAATAAATAAATAAAAGTCAAGTCAAGTATAAGAAACAAAACAACGTATCTACATTTAGCAGATTTGTTTCTTCTTCTTCTTCTTTATATATATATAATCAAATATGTTAAAATTGACAAGCAATTTCAATGGAATCTCAAATATCAAAAATATATACTTTAAAAGATCAAGATAGTAGAAGTAAATTAAAATATACATATTTTCCGACGTTACATAAATATATTTTGTTAAATTGTAATAGTATTATTTTTTGGATTCATCTTCATCTATATGTCTTTATACACGTATGCTTATTACAATATATTAAGATTATTTATATACCAATTAATATAAATTATATGTACTTTCTTTCAAGCACAAAATATTATTAGTAAACATTTTCAAACACCACCTTTTATTTTAGTTTTGCAATCGTAAATTTTTGTCTCATAATTGTTAATTTTCATAAAAATTAATTAAAAAAAAAAAAAAAAAAAAAAAAAAAACTTTATTGTAAAAATAAACTTTCTTGCTGTTATTTTACTAAATAATATCCATATATATGGCAGAACATAAAATAAACAAAGTAAAAAAATCTACGTTCATAAGAAATCGTTTTATAAATTAATATTTTGTAATATATGTATTTAGAGATAAAAGCAGATTAGCTCTTTAATCGCTATAAAATAGCGCGAAGTACCATTAATTGCTTAATTGTTTAATTCATCTAGCAACGCCGTTTGTAAATCACTGATGCTAACACTTGGAACAAAACCATTAAAGATTTACATACGCGTCAAATAAAATGGGATTTAATGAAATTTAATCCTTAAGTGGGTGAATGAGGTGTCAAATTACTTTTATCCTTATCATCTTATATGTGCGCATTGTTTTCCTGTAAAAGCTTACAATTAAGCAAAAAATTTTCCCTTAGACACTAATTAGAGTAAAATATCAGAATATTCAGATTATTAACACTTCGCGCTCATTGGTTTTACATTAAAACCAAAAATTTAGCAGCTTTTATGCAACATTCTTTCTTTCAAATTTTTTTTTCTTTTCTGCAATAAACTTTTAAACTTTTTAATATTAAATGTCGTACTACTTCTTTCAGAGAACGTCGCTTTGTTAAAAAATTTTCTCTGTCACCTCGAATGAACACGCAAATATATTTGTCTTTATCTAAATATATAAAACTCAAAGTTTGGCAGGGTATCAGACCGAATAGTCAGTACGGATTATCAGATTTTACCAAAAATTGGTACGTTTATTAATCAGGAGAAAATCCAGCTAACATTGTATGTTTTAGTTTAATAAAATAATTGATTCGAAAGATGCTAATAAAACCTCCATTTTAGCTTAAAAAATAAAATAATAAAAATAAATAAAAGAATGGAGGCAAAATAAATAAATAAATAAGCAAATAAATATAATTCATTTTATGTGGCAAAAAAAAAAAAAAAAAAAAAAAAAAATGAACGTTCAAACGCTTATTATTTAATAATTAAAATCAAATTAAAGGAAACCCTGTAAAAGAAATGGAACCGTTTGAGTATATGAATCTTTAGCGAAATTTGTCACCGATGTAGCTTGGACGTTTTTCGCCAATATTTTTACTTACGCAATAGCGATAATCATACTAATTCATCGCTAAAAGGACAACAAATATTTAAATGTCACCAAGGGGCTCTTATGCTAAAGCTATACTGAAGATATTTTAATAAATATAAGGTAAGTGCAGGTAATATGGTCACCTTAAGGATTGAATTTTTTTTAGCGACAGTAGTAATTGATTTAAAATAAATAAATAAATAAATAAAATTCCCTAAAAGAGAGGACTCTTTTTAGTACTGGGGGAAAAAAATACAATAATCAAGATTTAAACCTGTAAGATTTTTTTTTTTCTTTTTTTAGACTAGTTGATAAAGGTAACATGCCCGTAGGTGAAATACAATGAATATATTCATATTTACAGCATTAAAACACATCAATTATTACAAAACCAAATTTAATTTTTGAAACACTATAAAAATTAATGAATAGATAAGCAAAAAAAAAAAAAAAAATTGATAAAACATAAAAACACAGCACTTTACACGTTAAAATTCAAGTCAAGAGACTTAGTTTAAAAGTTTACAATACACAAGTTAAAAGGAAGAACATCACGACGTTTCGTCCAAGCATAGTTACTTGTGGACATCCTCAGGTCTAGACATCCTCAGGTCTAGAAAATAAAAATGCAAAACCTTTATGGAATCAAGCTGAAATAATAGCAACCCCCTCCAATCTGATTAAACTTGAAATTCAAGAAAAAATAGAGATAATAAAATACGATAAACGCGCCATCAATTATGTACATTCTAAGGAATTGGCGAGAGTATGGCAACCCATTCTAGATATATTAAAAGATCAAGACACTGGCAGTAAGCGAACTAGACCTGAGGATGTCCACAAGTAACTATGCTTGGACGAAACGTCGTGATGTTCTTCCTTTTAACTTGTGTATTGTAAACTTTTAAACTAAGTCTCTTGACTTGAATTTTAACGTGTAAAGTGCTGTGTTTTTATGTTTTATCAATTTGATCTATACACGTGTTGAAAACAATTACTCATCCAATATGAAAAAAAAAGAAAAAAAAAAAAAATTAGAAAAAACTGTTAAGCAATTAAAAAAATATTTCAGCAATTTTCAGCAAATTTTTAAGAAAAATTAAAATTTTTATGAAAAAAAAAAGTTTTATATTTATTTTGACTTCTCGTGTAAAAACTTTCTTATCTTTCTTGGTAACTCCTACACAATCCTCGTGCACATAATTATAATACAACACATAATCTCATATCCACAATTTTTTCTTGTAGCAAATACCGCTCAACCAACATTATTTATAACTTTTCTTTGCTCGGTGACCTTTTCCGCTAATATTCAGAGGCTTTTTTTTTTTTTTTTTTTTTTTTTTTTTAATCGCTGTTGTGAATTATGAGTGTATTCAATATTATTTTGAGAAGAGCTGGGAAAGATATCTTTAGCACGATAGTTAATTGCAGGTTTTTTGGCAGCAGTACATGAGAGATAAGGGGTATGGCGAGTCTGTTTTTCAGAAGATATATCTGGAGAATAAATTTATTTTCCACTTTTCGTTCTTTGTTGGAGGTGGATTTTCAGACACATAACATGGAGCAAAATCTTCCTCGTGGATTTCATTGACAGGATAGATAAGACAGGATTGACACAATAGATACCTTTCCCTTTGAAGCCACATTTAGCGTTAGAAATATCAATATCCTAGCTTTGTCCCGAACTGTAGAAGTTATTCTTCCAAAATTAAACTTTTGTAATATTTTCATGATTAGTTTGTTCAAAAACTAAAGAACTTCTTGCTCCCAAAATTGCTCAAATGGTCCAAAACAGGATTTCTCTAAAGGCTCATGGGTTGTATTAGAAGGTAAATAAGGTACAAGAAAATCATTTTTTTTTTCAGCCTCGTACAGAATTAAGTATTCAAGATGGGACTTGACCCCCATCACAGGTACGAAAACAGCATCCTTGTGGTTTAAATTTTGATGCGTGCAGCTAATATGCCTTTTGGCATACTGCCAACAATAACGAGATTTAAAATAACCGTTCGTAATTCTATCTGAAAATCCAGCTATTGAATTTCGTTTATACAGGTAGGAAGACCATTAAACCAGCTAAATTATTATGTACATTACTAAATACACATACTTTGTTTCAATCAGAATATTGACAAACTTACATGAGGGAAATTTATAAAATTCCATTGCAACTAACAACAAATAATCAATGACTGTCAACCTGTGCACGTGATCAAGATTTGCGGGCATCGCAGTACTAAACTATGTTCTTCTGACTTCGAGCGACTAAATTCAAACGTTATCTTTTGGATTTCACTGAAATTAACACTATTGTTTCGGGTTGGCCATATTACCTGCATTGGCCATATTTACATCATTTACCTTATATTGTAACTGATGCTAAGGAATAAAACACAGTTACTGCAAACCTTTACATGGTAGACTGGATTAAAACTAGTGGATCTGCAGATCAGGAGCCTCAACGTCCTATTTGCACCAGATATTTTTCAATAGATCATTTTTATTTATTTCTTATTATATAATAGTATATATTGATTCGATCGACTTATTACCATAATCAGATACATTCCTGAGGGGGGCTGCCGCCCCCCTCAACCCCCCCGCTCTATCTCTCTTTCTATAACTATTTGTATATCATATAAAGTGTTACGGAATTGTACATAATTGCATTTATTTTTGTATAAATTTTTTCAAAGAGGCTTAGTAAGTCGATAAAATGTTAATTTTGTGCATTTCTAGTCGTTCTAGCGTTGAAATAGCCTAATTTTCCTTTAAAAACGAATTGAAAAGCTCCAATAAGGAAAGAAATGGATTTGGCGCCAAATTTGGCGACTGTTTCCTTCCTTGGCGATTTTTTTTGGCGACCTTGGCGAGAAAGTCCTTATTAGGGATATACCAAATATGGAAGCTCTAATCTCATTGGCTGATGAGATACGATAATTTTCCAGAACAGTCTGTGTTCGATAGAATAGTATAAAAGTAGCATTTTTTTTAGCCAAGGTTTCCAATCTCAGATCTGTGTCGGTTTCGTCAAATGCTTGCTTTGCTTTGAGCCTCTTTGAATGAGACTTGCTTTATGTGTTATTGCTAAACAGTTTGTACTGTTGTTTTGCTGTTAACGGCTGTTGTTTAAGCTATGTTTACTGGTTGAATTGAAGCTGATACTTTGTTTATAGAACTGTATTCTTCTGGAACTTTCTGTAAATAAATCACTGAATTTTTGCAAGTTTCGCCTTTCATTCTCGGACAACTTACAAACCCCCAAGTACGCAACAATATGCATTCTTATTAAACGACGGTCTTGTATTATTTCCCGGAAATTCATGAATACCGAATTTCACACACAAAAAAAATGACATAGCTCATCGTAAATATTTTGCGTAACCTTTAAACTAATTATCAATTCTATGCCCACAATTTTCAACATGAAAACAGGCTTTTAAAATTCTAATAAAATTTCATTATATTTGATGGGGTGTAACCATGTTAAAATACACTTTTAAGAAATACCGACTATACACCATAAAAGTACGAAATTCCTTTATGTATACCGGAAAAGTAGCCACAGTCATTATAAACGCCAATAATAAGAATAAATCTAATTAATTATAACTCATTAATCTTTTAAACTAATTTGACATCATTTGGATGATTACAGTACATACTCGGAATTATTTTGTGTGGTCCCATAAATTATTTAGTCTATACATAACCGTTTTTTAGAGTAAACATGATTTTAAGCATCTTTATAATGTATGTTAACTTTTTTAAGTTCAATTCAGCATAAACGCATTAAAGTGCGCGCTTAAATTAAAAATTCGTCCATAGGCTCTAATGTTACGAAATTCTTTCGTGTGTCTTTGTAAACGAACCATAAACATTGTATACACCAGTAAAAACTATTCAGCTTATTTTGCGTTTAAAATTTATAATTGTTCTAAATTTAACATCGTTTGGATGACTAAGTGACATTGTCAGAACACTTTTGTAAAGTCCTGTACATTAATTAGAAAGCTTAAGAGCACATATTTTCTTCAAGCAACATAAGTTTAAGCATCTTACTCACGTATTCTAGTTTCATTTTCTTCATTGCAAAGTAATGATATTAAAATGCGTTTAAACGAAATTCACCCCATACGCCGTAATATTAAGAATTTTGGCGTGTCCCTGTACACAGTTTATAAAAAATATAGCAATGAAAATTATACAACTACTTATATAAAAAGCTGGAATGTGTGCGCCAATTTGCAAGTCAATCGAAAGATTTTTGCGGCCGCTATTGCGGTACATACAAATTCTTCCCATAGGCCGTAAGGAATAGAAAAATTTTGGCGTGTCCCTGTACACGAACAACAAAGGGAATACACACCTAACACTATACAGCTAATTCCGTTGGGCTCGTGAATATGTATACCAAATTGCAAGTCTATAGCGTTATTTTTGGGGCTGCTATCGCGGTACATACAAATTCTTCCCATAGGCCGTAATGATAAAAAATACTTTGGCGTGTCCCTGTACACGAACTACAAATGGAATGCACACCCAAAACTATACAGCTAATTTCGTGGGGATCATGAACATGTGTACAAAGTTTCAAGTCAATAGCGTGGTTTTTACGGCCGCTATCGCACGACAGACAGACAGACAGACAGACAGACGGACGGACCGACGGAACCCAAAATCCTTTTGAGTCTCAACAGAGGGCCTCCACTGACGTTTCGGCAAAAATTGAAGTCAATAGATTGATTTTTGCGGCGGCTATCGCAGTACATACAGATTCTTCCCATAGGCCGTAATGTTAGAAAATCTTTGGCGTGTCCCTGTACACGAACTACAAATGGAATACACACCTAAAACTATACAGCTGATTCCATTGGGCTTATGAACATGTGTACCAAAATGCAAGTCGAAAGCGTGATTTTTGCGGCGGCTATCGCGGTACATACAAATTCCTCCCATAGGCCGTAATGATAAGAAAAACTTTGCCGTGTCCCTGTACACGAATTACAAATGGAATACACACCCAAAACTATACAGCTGATTTCGTGGGGCACATGAACACGTGTACCAAATTGCAAGTCAATAGTGTGATTTTTGTGGCCGCTATCGCGATACATATAAATTCCTCCCATAGGCCGTAATGATAAGAAAAACTTTGGCGTGTCCCTGTACACGAATTACAAATGGAATACACACCTAAAACTATACAGCTGATTCCATTGGGCTTATGAACATGTGTACCAAAATGCAAGTCGAAAGCGTGATTTTTGCGGCGGCTATCGCGGTACATACAAATTCCTCCCATAGGCCGTAATGATAAGAAAAACTTTGCCGTGTCCCTGTACACGAATTACAAATGGAATACACACCCAAAACTATACAGCTGATTTTGTGGGGCACATGAACACGTGTACCAAATTGCAAGTCAATAGTGTGATTTTTGTGGCCGCTATCGCGATACATATAAATTCCTCCCATAGGCCGTAATGATAAGAAAAACTTTGGCGTGTCCCTGTACACGAATTACAAATGGAATACACACCCAAAACTATACAGCTGATTTCGTGGGGCACATGAACACGTGTACCAAATTGCAAGTCAATAGTGTGATTTTTGTGGCCGCTATCGCGATACATATAAATGCCTCCCATAGGCCGTAATAATAAGAAAAACTTTGGCGTGTCCCTGTATACGAACTACAAATGGTGTACATACCAAAAACTATACAGCTGATTTCGTGGGGCTCATGAACACGTGTACCAAATTTCAAGTCAATAGCGCTATTTTTGCGGCCGCTATCGCGCGACAAACAGACAGACAGACAGACAGACAGACACAGCCCAAAACAGTTTTGAGTCTCAACAGAGGGCCTCCACTGACGTTTCGGCAATAAGTTTTGTCGTACAAATATAAATCCTCTTCTGTGAGGAATTTTATATCTATTACTTAGAAAAGAGAAATGTTCTTAATTTGTTTTCCTTCTATGTTCGGTAGATAGCAACACAACTACGAAATTTTATAAATAATGTTTCAGAGAAAGCTATACAAAGAAGTCAGTTTAAAATTCTTCGTAGTTGCGAAAGTATTTTGCTGCTCTAAGGATGTATCCAAGCCTAGTTTTTTTGCACCTGATGAAGAGCCCTGCTAATATTTTTACCTCATAAGGTTTTGCGTATTTTTGAAATTTATAGTGTTTGCATATAAAGACGTTTAATTGTGAAATTAATTTTCAATTAAGTTGATTCAGATTAACATAATTGTTTCAAACCAAACATTTCTCGAAAATGAAGATTTATTATTATTATTATTTCTTTTTTTTTTTTTTTTTTTACTTTTTACATATTTATGATTAGATATGTATCTAATAGCAATTTTTGAAATTAGTTTAGCAATTTTGTAAGGTTGAGACAATGGTAGGTCAGAATTGGTTGAAAGTTGTTCTGGATCCAGCGACGCAATAAGTTGGGAGATTTAAAAATGCTTCAGCGCCAGTAGCCGGCGAAATTTTAGGTTGGAATGGTTTTGTGTCAACATACCGCTGCAACGGAGGTAGTAAGTTGCGGAGTGCAGGCGAATGCGAAGCGTCTTTAAAGTTTGGATGAAGTGAAGAGACGGGGAATAAAGGAGGTATAAACAGGAGGTTAATTTCGTAGTGTAGTGTGTAGCAGAGATAGATCTGACGGCTGGATAAGCTATAATTTGTAGCATATTGCTTTAATTAGTTCATAGTTCGAAAGTTAAAATCCTGCTCTGTTGCAGATAGCAGGTTTGACGTGTGTAGTAGTATGATATAGTTAGATAAAGTGAAGGGAAAATTCTCCCGGCTTGGGAAGCCACCGGATAATTTGAGTTCACATCACAGTGGCGACTCGTGCACCGAAAATTGGTGAAGAGGCACGCTGTATTGTACACTGTATTCATTTATAGAATACAAATATACATTTAAATACGTATTTTTAGTATTTTAATTAAGACCATGATTAATAAAAATTATGATTAAAAATATTTGGATATTATTTTTGAGCTCTTAACCTATTTTCGGTTCATGAGCCGCCACTGTCACATCTTCCAGTGGAAAAGAGTGAACCCGTCACTATTATTCTGTTACCTTTTGTGGGTGAGATCTATTTTACAATTATCTGAGTTATTTCTTATGCCTATTTTCTAAAGTACTTCAATTACGCTGATTGAGTTAATCAAGCCAGTTTAGTCTTCCCTTTATTCAGGTTGAATAAATATCTTATTTTATTTTACTTAATCGTCTCGTGCTCTTATATTCATTAGTTACTTATATTTAGTTAGTACATTTAGTTAATTGAGGTTAAGATGGGATCTGCGGTAACGCAAACGTCACAATTTTTACAGTAGGTTATGTAGTGAATGTTAAAAAATGACAGAGAATATCGAATTTTTTAGCCTTATCACCTTATCTCGGCAATGGGTACCAGTAGAAGCATGAAACATGTACGAATTTTCCAAAATTAATTTTCTAAAGAGGTAAAAGGGATACTTGTGGGTGTTTTCTAAATCCTAGGACTCTCGAGATCATTTTTGCTATTTTTACGATGGTGTATATATACTATGTGTGTATAAATGTGTATGAACACTATAAAGTCTAAACGAGTTGATTGACTGAGCTGAAAGTTCGTGGGTATGTTATAAGTAACCATCCTACGATTTCTATAGAATTTGACGAATCCAGCACTAGTTGTTTTCAGAGAAACATTTTTTTTTTTTTTTTTTTTTTTTTTAATCAGTATCTCTAGATTTGAATTATTTAAAGTGCTATAGCGACTAAACGCCTTTTTCTCCATTGAGCTGTTTGTAAACTTATTATGAGTCACAGTTACACAATTTTATAAATTTGATGAGTGCGGGGCTTACTGCTTTTTTAAAGAATAGAACGAAAGTTTCTTTGTCATTACGGCAAATGGACTCAAATTATTTGTAATACGATAGTATCTAAACGCATCAACTGAGCTCAAAATTTGTAGTTCTTTCTAGGTACCATTTCAAAAATTTCTATATATTTTAAAGAGGACTGCACTCATAGTTTGTTTACAGGGAAAATTTCATCATTATGACCAATAGACTAAAATTATTAGAAGAACAATAGCGTCTGAAGTCGAAATTCGATTAAGATATAAATTGGTTGCCAACTTTTAGGTTATTTCCACAAGACTTGTACGTATTTATATAAGTGTAGGTTCTGTATTTTTTTTAAATCGGTATACGAAGTATAAAATTTATATATTGCGGCCTATAGGCTCAAACTATTCTAAAGTCGCTTTAGCAATAATAATTCATTAAATATTGCGATCTCATGATTTTGAATTTTTCATAGGGACGCACAAAAGAATTTAGATTAGTCACGCTTCATTAATCGGCATACAATTTGGGAGTGAATATTTAATTATTCTATTATGGTGCTTTATTTTATTTATTTATTTATTTACTTATCTTTTAACAACTACCTTATTTAAATTTGTTTAAACAAACATTAATTAAGCTAATGAAATGTAGTATCCTTACTTTTTAACTTTTATGGAATTTTTCATTTCAGTTACTTAAAGAAAAAAAAAAAATGTGTTTATATTTTTTTTAATATTAGTACGTTTTTCAATATTAAAAGATGCAAAATTTATATATTATATATATATATATATATATTACAATTTTATGTATACAACTTTGTAATAGATTATGCCTTAACTTATAAGTATTCTTATCGGTTTCTAAAGAGTTCAAATACTTCTTTTTAAAGAACACAAATGTAAACATAGCAAATATCCAATAGCGATTAAAACTGATTCATTTCTGTTTTTATTTCTTGTGTTCCCAAACTGAGATTTTCTTTGTCCTTTAAGCTATTTAGAGATAAAGATTCTTTGAAGTATTTAATCGGATTATCGACATAATTTCTTTCTTTCTTTCTTTTTTTTCTTTTTTTCTGAAAGATAAGATAAATAAAGGGATTTTCTCTACATTTGTATTCCATTGATTAAGCTCCATTTAATGCAAGCAAAAAAAAAAAAAAAAAAAAAATAGATAAACACATTTATTTTTTATGATAATTATTATACTACTGTTTGAATATTTTTCTTTATAATTTTTATGCATTAAGACCGCACATAAATTGATGAAAATCTATAAGTTGTGGTTTTTCAAACATACTTCAAAGGGTATTTTTTTTTTTTTTTGTTAACTATAAAAATAAATAAATAAATAAACAATTTTATCCGAATTATATAAATTTTATTTTATTTTATTTATTTATTTTATTATTATTATTATTATTTTAATTAGAAAATATATTTCTGGTGGAACTTTATGTAAATCAATCATAAGATGATAGCTTCATACATTATACAATATGATTTAAGTTCACAAAATTAAAATATTTAACCCTACAAAATACATAGTGCTAGATATGAAACACCATTTTAAATTTTCCTTCACTTCTACGAAAAACTGGTATAAACGTGTATCGGCATTTGTGAGTAACTGCACTTGTATATAAACTATATCATTCAGGTAATCATTACCTATAGATAGTAATGATGTTCCTTTTACTGACAAAATAATTTGAAGTTTTCACTATAACCTCATTTATTTTATTTATCAAATGCCAGACCATTGACCATCAGGTCATTAGGCAACGAGCTCTCAATATTTCTTCGCAATACAGTCCAAACTCTTAAGTGCAGAACACACGTCTAGATGAGCAGCGTCCATGACTTGTCCAGAAGCACACAAAACACAAAAATGTGAGTCAGTCAGATTAAAACGAAGCAAATGAGCCCGGAGGCAGTCATGTCTAGCCAATAGTCTAAACCCAGCCACAGCAGCAGCCTAGGAGAGTCCGAGACACAGTTAGTTTTTAATAGTACCCTTCATGATTTACTTTTAGTAGCACTGGTAGCAGAAATTCTAAAACATTTTTTATAGATCCTGTTAATTTCAAGTTTAGCAGAGTGAAACGGCAGGTCTCTAGAAGATCTTTGGAGAATATCCGTGCCTCTTTATCTAAGAGGTTCGCCATTTCATTTCCCCAAAGTCCACAATAGGAAGGCACCCACTGGAAGACAACCTTTTTCTGGATTGTGCTCAGTCTGCAACACTGGACTCGGGAACTTTGTTTATCTTGGTTACTTGCAAAGGCTTGAAGGGGAAAACATGAGTCTGATAAAATTACATCCCTATAAGGAGGAGAGAGATTGGCAGAACGCTGATATAGGGCCAAATGATTAACCTCGACTTCACCATCATAATGAGTCGTATGAGAGCCAACATATAAGTAAAAGGAAAAAAGATCACAGAAAACACCGGTTCCAGCGCCCGGTGTGAAATCCAAAAGGGAGCCATCAGTGTAAATATGAAGTCATTCATCTGGAGTATAGCGGGTATTAATGGTTTCCAAAGCGATGGCACGAAGAGCAGCTGGGCAAAGGTCATTTTACCTCACATTCAAAGTCAAATCCAATCTGATATCGATAACCATAAATTCCATTGGGTTTATGTGAGATAATAGTTCATAGTCCTTGTCGTTAATTGCATTATATTGGGCGATCTCAGGGCGCATTGAAGGAAACTTTTCTGAGTCTTTAGATTACGTGATCTGTTAAAGTCGTATTCACGCCAAAAGAAAATACTTGGGAGTCTCGTAAGTTTATTGTAAAGGATAGCTGCATTCCTCGAAATCAGGTTAGTCATTGGTTTAGGTCAAAAAGTAAATGCACAGCTAGTACGGAAGTAGTTTTAACACCTCCAGTAAGTCCTGGTTCTGGAAAACATCAAGCAATACCAAGACTTTGTTCGAAGCAGAAACCAACACCTCATCGCAATAATTAAAAATCGGACGGACATAGGTCTTATAAGTATATGTTAAGAGTAGCTCTGCCACATCCCCATTTAGCTCCAGCTAGTCTTTTGAGAATGGGGAGTCTCTTCCTAGATTTTGAGATAACATGTTCCACATGTTTGGTCCATTTCAATCTGTTATCAAACATGCAGCCTAGGTAATCTGAAACATCATTATGCTTCAAAAGAGAGCCTCTATAAGCAAGGTTAGCAGTGAAAGGCTGTCTATTTAAGGTAAAATACTGACTAGTAGTATTCCCTAAGTTTATAGTTTGTACTCATATTATTCTCTAAACACCAGACCTCCAGACTCTCAAGAGACTTATTCAGTACGGTATGTAGCTCGGACTGTTCTTCTTTAGATTCACAGCACCAAATAGCAAGATTGTCTGCAAAAAGGGCGGCATTAGTCAAACCATTCGAAGTCAAAATACCTGTTAGGTCATCGATAAAGATATTAAATAAAAGAGGGCTCATCACAGTGCCCTGAGGCAAGCCTGTTTCACTTTATTTAAAGTTGGATACAGAATCACCAAAACAAGTGGCGCAGAAGCCTTGTTCTACCAGAACCTTAAGTTCGGAGTTTGACAAAAAATAGTTATAAAAGATTTTTGACCAGGAAAAAATATTATACATAAAAAAAAAAAAAAAAAGTTCGCATTGGAGAGATAAGTTAGTTTTTGTGTTACTGCAGTTTACGCATTCGAGATCATATTATTATAAATTTTCCGCATTATAAAATTGATTTCCTAGTAAAACAGTTGTTTATGTTTTTTCCCCCTTTTCTTTTTTCCTTCAACTACTAATCATGAATATCATTGCATATATTTTTTTCAGACACAGAAAAAAAGCATACTTTATAAGGTTAATCGTTAAAGCAGATGTAAATCGAGATGTACTTGTATAAGAAATGTTGTATGAGTAGATGCCGTATTACTTTTTTTCCCTCTTTTACATCTAAAGAAATTTCCTGACGGCATTTTTGAAAGTGTCACAAATTTTTAGAGTTTTAAATGCATTTGTTCAAGCCCTTTCATTTCTTCTTGTTTTCTTTCCAATTTTGGAAATATTTCTTTACAGTTAGTAATAAAAATTACTCATGTATATGATGTAAGCAGTTTTTAAACATCATTTAAAAAAATAAAATAAAAAAGAAAAGAAAAGTAAAGAAAGCTCTTTTATCTTTAAATGTAAACACAAAAAAATAAATAAAAAAATAAATAAATAAACCCTGCAAAATTATCTAGCAATAATAATTTTAAGACATGGTTAATATAGAAAAGTAATGCGTTAAAGTGATCATTTTTGTTGTTAAAATATTTAATATAATATAATTGAAATATTTCAGTCCACTTACCTTTGACAGTTACTAAACTAACTTAATCTTTATGGGATAAAGCATATTACACATATTATTAAAAAAAAAAAAAAAAAAAGAAAGAAAGAAAGAAAGAAATATAAATAAAATCACCTCGAAAATTTAGAAATAACTTTTTAAGGTATATTTTAATAAAAAGGAAATGAGTTGTAGATAACTATTAAGCTCCCCGAAAATTTATAAGTAACTTTTCTTAATGTATATTTTAAAAGAAAGGAGATGGGTTGTAAATAACTATTATATGTCAGTCAAAATGCTTAGCTCAATTTAAATTTTAAAGGAGCAAATCTAACGTAATATTTACGAAGATAAGCATAATATGAGTATTTTTTAGAAAAAAAGAATAAATAAATAAACGTATATCGATTGTTTAACAATAATCTTTATCTCAAGGTATATTTTAATAGAAAGGAAATGCTTTGTAAATAATAATTTTCTGTCAATCAAAATGTTTAAACTAATATGTATTTAAAAGTGATAAAGGAAAATTTAACTTTTATGTAGATAATATACGACGCTCATTATTTTGAAACTTGAAAGGAAGTGATAAAATCCTATAGGTTATTTAGCAGTATCCTTTATTTTAAGGTGCTGTTGATAAAATGTTCACTGTTAAATAAAAATGCTTTATTCAAAGTACATCCGTTTTTGTGAGAACTAAAATTAACCTTATAAACAAATTTTATTAATTATTTAGGTAAGCTGCAAATGAGTTTAAACTCCTTATAAAATTTAAAAGATTTATTTATAGTATTAAACTCAATACATTTTTTTTTTTTTTTACAATAACATATAGTTTAAATTATTTTTAAACAGCTAATTGAGTAGTAAATAATGAATAATTTTATTTCTTATACAAAGTATAAAGATGTATTGTAATCCCGATTTGAGAGATGGCTGTTGTATCTCGCATAGCTCAAAAACGAACCATCGTAGAGTATTAAAAATTCATATTTATTACTGCCATAATGTACAGTCGTATCCCTGCAATTTTAGTCTTAATACGAGTTCCCGTTTTAGAGATATTTGCAACTTTACACGACTTTTTGTGACGTCTGTATGTACGTATGTGTGTGTATGTATGTGTGTATGTATGTGTGTATCTCGTATAACTCAAAAATGGCTGGTCGTAGAACGTTACAAATTGGTATATACACTGAGAAAAAAATATACCGCCTTTTCCTAGAATGAATAAGAGGCCATTTTCTAAATCCCTTAACTAGAAATATAGATTTCCGAGCTATGCGCATAAGGCACGCCAATAAACTGAATAGACGAAATTATCGAGCATTTCTTGTGAACACATTTCTAGATGTTGAAACAATATTCTGAATACTCCAAATATTCTGAATCATTTATATTGCGAGAAATTCTCGCTTGATTTTCTAGAATTGGGTAATAAATGAAGATTATAGTTGCAGAAACCCTCCTCTTATAGTCTCATTTATTTGCAGAGATTTTTATATAACTTTGCCCTCGAGAATATAGGCAAACGTTCTAGAATTCTAATTGGGGCTTCTAGAACTCGCTTTCCAAGGGGACTAGAACTTATAGAGATGATATGGAACTATTTTTTCTAGAGCCACAATTTAGATTCCAGATGTCCGTTACATAATTTTTTCTCAGTGTAGGTTTGTTATATAATATCCAATAGTGCAACTTACTTTTTGCTCTCCCTGTGACATTCCGTTTTGGAGATATTTAGGAAAATTATATTCGTTTCGACCAAAAATACAAAGGATTTGGCCATTATACATGACCTATTATCACACAGATTTTAAAAGAAGCTAATGATAGAAAACCCATAATGTTATTGTTATGAAAATTGTCGAGATTTTTGCGTGTAGAAAGTAATTTATCATAAGCACGTTCAAGTCGTCGAATGCATTTTATTTAAGGAATATTCAAGCTATAAATTTAGCCAGTAATGATATTGTCAGGAAAATTGTCGATATTTTTGCATGTAGAAAGTACATAAGCAGATTCTACACGACGAACACACTTTATTTAATAGATATTCAGCTCGTAAATAATTACCGTAATGATATTGTTATGAAAGTTGTCGATTTTTTTGCATGTGGTAATTCTTAAACGCATAAGCAGGTTCTAGTCAACTAATGCACTTTATTTAAGGAATATTCAGCGGGTAATTAGAGCCTCGTAATGATATTGTTATAAACGTTGTCGGCATTTTTGCGTGTAGGAAGGAGTTCTTAAAGACATAGGCATGTTCTGTACGACGAATGCACTTTAATAAATATTCAGCTAGTAGCTAGTGCTCGCAATTCTATTGTTATAAAAGTTGTCAAAATTTCTTTGCGCAGTAAAGAATACTTAAAGACATACGGTTGAAGCCGATGAATTCAGTTTATTTAATGAATATTCAGTGCGTAGATAGACCCTGCTATGATATTGTTATAAAAGTTGTCGATACATTTGCGTGTAGAAATTAATTCTTAAAGGAATAAGCTGTTTCTCGTCTACGAATGCACTTTATTTAGTAAATATTCAGCCCGCAGATAGAGCACTTAATGGTGTTGCATATGATAATTGTCGAAATTTTCGCGTGCAGAAAGTTATACTTAGAGACATAAATACGTTCTAGTCGATGAATGCACATTATTTAATAAATATATTTAACGTGTATATAAAACCCGTTATTATATTAATATGAAGCTGTCGATATGTTTGAGTGTAGAATTATTTCTTCAAGAAATAAGCAGGTTCCAGTCGATAAATGCACTTTATTTAGTAAACATTCAGGCCGCAGATAGAACCCTTAATGATATTGTTAGAAAAGTTGTCGACATTTATACACATTGAAAGTAAAGATATACACCCGTTCTAGTCGACGAATGCACTTTATTTAATAATTACTCAGCGAGTAGATAAAACGCACAAAGAAATTATCATAGAAATTGTCGAAATTTTTGCGTGCAGAAAGTATTTATTAAAGACACAAGCAGGTTCTAGTCAACGAATCCACTTAATTCAAAAAATATTCAGGAAACAGTTCTTTTTTTTTTTTTTTGCCACAAAAATTAATAATTAATTAATATTCTCGAAACAATCCAATGAAATAGTCATTCTTTATACAGAAATCAAATAAACATTGATATATACACTACAGAGCAGAAATTTCGCTAATTCAGAAATATCCGAAAATTTAGAAGTCTGAATGGAATTTGATTTCATCGAGAGTGCTGTCAGTGGTTTAAAGAATTTTCAAGGTAGTTCTGCCTCTGCGCTATAAACCAATGAATCAATACAAAAATTTCCAGAACTCGATTTCTTTTGAAGTTAGAGTATCCAAATTTTGGGAATCTTGAACTGCCACTTTTCCTCCATTTTCATGCCTAATTTGACGCTAAGACAACGCCCACTTTCGTGGAACTTATAAAACTGTCATATATTTCCACTTTTACTGTAATACCGTATAGAAAGTAACACATAACGATGTAGACACGTTCTAGTCTACAATCATCAATAATCCCTTTTCTTTTTTATAATTTCTTAGTCATTTATAGAACTTTCGAAGAATTCAGTGTTGCGCGATAAACCGATGAAACTTTGGGAAAAAATCCATAACTCTGGTTTTATTGAAGTTAGCTTCCAAACTTTTGCAACTCTAAACTACAAAATTTCACCAAATCCGATCATCAATCGCCAAATTCGACACCAAAACCCTAAAATCGATGCCAAGACCAAAATCTGCTTTGGCTGAAACCTGACGGCTTGGAGAGATTAACGATTATATTTGGCGGCAGATATTTTTTCAGAATAGTCGGAATTAGTAAACACCTCCTTAATTTTAAATGAGTTAGATATTTTGGTTATATGTATGACTTCTCGCCACTTATTTTCGTCAAAGACTGCAAAATTAATCCATCCATAATCGAATAATTTTGATTGAACTCTAAGCTGTGCATTTGCCAATGAGAGTTTCTGTAATAAGCCGTGGAGTATTATTCCTGAAAAAAAACTACTATATTTGGGTCGGCGGAATATCTAATAAAATATCCTGACTTTTGTGCTTCGAGTAGCAGTATTCTGTTTTGCTTGTTTTCAGAAACGTTTGTTGACTGGAACCTGAGTGTTTATTTACGAATCAATTACCTCACATAAAAATGTCAATGTTTTCATAACAATATGTATGTTTCAATGGGTGTATAAGGAAGTCATGTGGTGTCCACATTAGATGTTTTTGCTTGTTTTGGAGAATGTTTATGGACTGAAACCTGAGAGTTTATTTACGAATCAGTTATCTCACACATAAATCTCAGAGTTTTCATAGCAATATGTATATTTAAGTGAGTGTATAAAGAAGTTATGCGGTGTCCATTTTAGATTATTTTTTATTTAGAAACTTTTGGTAGAAAACAAATGTCAAGAGTCATTGTGTGAAAAGAGAATTAGCCATGCGTCTTCCGACTAGCCACGTGGTTTCTTTTCATAGAACAATTGCCTTCTGCAGCGATAAAAAAATTCATAATTCAGTGATGATTCAAAGCAAAAATGTCGTTTAACAACGAGCATTTCAAAATAAGCTCAATAAATGTTGTGGATTTGGTGAGAAGTGCATGTGACGATTAAATTTGAATAAAATATAATGAAAAATAATCTAACGTATAAAAATTATTTAATGCTTAAATCCCCCCTAAGTTAATAGAAATTTTATCTGAAAGAAAAGTTTTCCCGAGAAAAATTCGTTCTTATTTCATTAAAAGATAAAAAAGAATTACAAGTTTTAGAAAAATTGCTTTCTTTCTTACATAATAACAGTAATGTTCTATAAAATGTGTGTTTCGAACTTAATCAAAGTTTTTTGTGCATGTTTACATTGCTGCATTTTTTCTTAAAGAAATAGCTCTATGTTTTAATACATAAGATTGTTTATTTTACAAGATGATAAGATAAATTTTTAAAATTAATTGTGTAATTTTGTATTACTAAAATATATGCCTTCTAGACAGGCATGAACATTTTCGTTAGGCTTTGCTTTTGACACGATATTATATTAGTCAAAATTTAAGCATATATGTCTTGATATCCTATGTTATCTCATTTCACAAAAACTGCAGAGTTGCTTCTACAGGGTGAAGATTTCCCGTATTTTTTTTTCTTTCAGCTATTATTGTTAAATGTAGTGTTATATTGTATGAATGCTCGATAACAATGCGCGAATATATATATTGGGTTGTTTGGAAAGTAATTTCGTTTTATCCTTTGAAACTGACAGACGATTTTCTTATATTGTATAAATATTTTATTGAATTACATATTCTCCACTTTGATCGGTTTTTTACCGATCTCAAGAGTTGTTATATGGTAGTTTTCATAAATCAATACTTTATTTTGTCTTCATTAGCTTAAACTGGTTTTCCAGCACGTAATGGATCTTCAACATCAAAATTCCCGGAACAAAATTTGGTAAACCAGTTTTGACACTGGCGTTCTTTAAATAAATTTTCTGTATACACATCGTATATTTTTTTTCCTTGTTTGAACAGTATTTTCGACTTTTTTACATCAAAAACAAAATATGCCGGAAATGTCGCATCAGATATTCTTTATGTGATAGGGCACCAATAAACCCTGTTGGGCAGAATAAAACGAACTTTTTCCTCAGCAAGCCTTGCTATATCAGCTGTCACAATATATAATGGTAATGCAGCTTAATTGTGAAGATGGTGTGAAAAAAATACAATTAAATCCTCTGCTGAGAAAAACGAAATTACTTTCCGAACAACCCAACATATATATATATATATATAAAGCATTAATTCCATTTTTGCTGATTCTTATGTAAAATAATCTCTTGAGTCCGAATTTGACACTATTTTTCCCAACAATTCTCGGGATGCGGCACCTTCCCTTATTTTTTACCACCGTTCGGTAATTTCATGGCTATAAATTAAATTTGGAGGATGGAAAAGGATTACATTAACACTTAAAAGCAAATAAAAAAAAATAACAATTTATAATAAATAATAATAATAACAGATTATTAAATATAATAAATGCAATTTGTAATTTCACTGGAAACTCTGCCCCCCCTAAATTTTCCCTTTGCTATGAATGCTCATATTTTAGAATTTTTTGAACCTCTGTAGCCCCTCAGAAGATACTAACAGTTAAAAAAACCCTTTCCCACCTTTGAACCAAATCCATAGCCATAAAATTACAGAATAGTGATAAAAAAAGGACGTCCCCAAAAAATCAGTGGATTGTACGGCAAAATCTGAATCATATTCGGATTCAGGAGGCCACTTTACACAAGAATTTGCAGAAACGGTGTTGGATCGATTTTCGTGAAGAGCAGTGCAATTAAAATGACAAATTATAACACAAATATAATGATGAAATAGATAGGGGGGAAATAGTGGATCCGTTGTTACTTCTACTAGGTTAATCAAACTTTCAGCCTTCTCAACATATCATTCTAAGTAATTACAGTGTAAACCATTTGTGTCAAATCCATGGATAAACTATACAAGAGAAGTGAATCAATAAAGTGAAAGCATTTCTTATCATATGTTCTCCCTTTATGATCCACCAATCCTCTGTTAAAGAATCATACTTTCACCATATACGAGTAAAAATACATGTGGTAGATAAACTTTATGAACGCAACACTGAACTGTCATGGTACTTTGATAGAATGTTAGAAATAACCGAGTGATGTATAATGTGATGCATCCGTATACGAAGTTCATTCCGAAAATAAGTTTTGTCATCTTATTTTTCACAAATAAATTTTATTGCCAAAAATAATTGCATAATGAAAGCTTACATTAAGTTTAAATAAACCCCATTGGTAAAACACTGTACCATCGATTCAAGATTTAGTTGCACACCCTTCTCCACCTCAGCATTGTTTTTGAAGTAACGTCCCTCGACGACTGTCCTCTAGTACCATATTCTGTACTTTAGTAATGTTAAAACTCGAATAAACGACTACGTCAGAAACGCCAAAAGAAAAATATTGGAAATGCATACAGCTGTTGTGCTGGAGTGAAGGTTACAAACATTCCAAAAGGTCAGGGGTCGTGTGACCAGACAGAACGGAGCCATGGGAAGCTGTCTGAGCGACAGATGCTTTGTGTGAAAAAATTTTATATTTCTATGGAAGCGGTGACATCAATAGTTTCCGATTTCACGCATGGCCTTTTGTTGCTACCGACCTTTCTCCGAGTTTCGGGTAGACCAAGATTGGACGAAAATGATGTCACGGGTAGAGTGATATCACGATCAGCGAATCAGTGCTTCGTGTGGGGTATTCCCCTCCCCCTCCGAAGGTGTGCTCGGAAGGAAGAGACTCAAAAAAAAGATAGAGAGACTTGGTGCTAAAATTGTGTAGCATGTTTTTGAAGTATGCTCGGAGGCGAGCATTTTGTAATAATTTTTAATTTATTTGAATTTCAACTTTTTTGTTAAGTTTTGAATAAAAATAGCAAAAATCATCCCTGGACTCATGCTTGCGTATTCCGTTCTTCAAGGTGTACTCCCAGAAATCACCACAGCTTTAATTAAAAATATAAATTGGTGGCATATCGGTGGCATGTTGTTTTTAGAAGAAAAAAAACATCGAACTCTGTCTTCTATGTGTTTGTGGTGAAAAAGTATAAAAGAACGTTTGCTGTGAGCCCGGTGACAACTGGAATCCCTGAGATTTACTGGAGATTATTGATGCCTGTGACAATAGCGTGGAAAGGATTAAAAGGACTTCGCTTCTTCCCTGTGCTGCTGAATTCCCGGGAGATGTCAATCAAGGAGGTTTTTCAGGTATGTTTTCTTTCATTTTCAGATATGCAAAGTGTCAGAGATTGAGTTGTGGGATGATAGTTTTTGTTTATTTATTTATTTTTGTTTTGTAACAATGCATGTAGTTACGAAGCTTTAAGAGTAAGAATTTAGTTTTTATGTGTAAAATTTTAAGCACGGATATCTCGAAGTCAAGTTAATAGTTAAGGCGGTTGAAAAGAGTAATTTCATGACTTAACGGGGCGTTTACTTGAGAGATAAATTTATCGTTAAAGTTCTGTTTATTGTAACGGGGAGCTTGGTAACTTTAAATTGTTGTTTAAAAGTTTCGATAAGATTATAATTCTAAATTCTTTTTAAAAGCAACGTAAGGATTGTGGATACTGTAACTGTTTATATAGGAGTATACTGGAAATTAGTTGATTTGCCTACTGGTAAAAATTCTAGGATTTTTTTTTTCTCTAGTTGTTTATTTTAACTAAATATAGGTACTGTTTATTGTATCTGGGTAAATATTGTAGTTAATGTTTAGAGAAAAGGTGTTTAAAGAATTTCGTAGGTGATAATCAAAGTGTTACTTTTGTCTATATTTTCATGGTATTTGATTTGTTTATTGTTTTTATTACATGTGCATTTTTTTTTCAGTAATTAGTGAAATTGTATTTTGTAATTATGGCATTTCTCATTAAGTATACTAAAAATGTATTGTTAGAGTTAGCAGATGAATTTGGTGTTTCGGGGCTAACAGATAAAAGCAAAAAACTAGAAATCAGGGAAGCCATTGAAAAGGCGGCTAATTATGATGAAGGGGTTGCGAAGGCGCTAATAGAAGGGATTTTGGAACAGAAAGAAAGCGAATTGAAATTACAAAAGGAAAAAGAAGAGGCCGAACGAAATTTTGAACTTGAGAAACTCAGAATCCAGAGCGCTGCAGAAACTAGTAGCGTAGGGTCCGGGAGTTTAGTTCAAGAGACGGTTTTGAAGAAAATTAAATTAAAGGACATAGCTCCGAAATTTGACCCAAAACAAATGGATATTTCTCTTTTTTTCATGATATTTGAAAGATTAGCACGTAAAGAAAATGTTAGCGAACAGGACTGGATGTCGCAACTTATCCCTTTATTGCCGTGCGACGTCGTACAAATAATTATGAAATTAGACGAGTCAGAGGCTGATAACTTTCAACATATAAAAAAAGTGTTGATGAATAGATTCAGATTGAGTGCGCGTGCGCTAAGAACGAAATTTGAATCGCACAACAAAATAAGTGAAGAATTATGGGTTGATTTAGTTCACGATTTGAGAGGGTACCTAGATAACTGGCTTGAGACTTTAGAAATTAAAGATTTAGAGTCATTAAAGGAATTGATGCTCACGGAGCAGTTAAAGAAAAGGGTACCATGCGAAATCAAACAACATTTTGTAGATGTGTGGGAAGAAATCAACAAAGCTTCGGATTTGGCGGAGAAGTGCGACAAGTATGACGCGGTTAGAAAGGAGAATGGGAAAAGAGAATATAAGCCTTTCAGCGTTTCACGAAGGGTAGAAATTCATTTGGGAAAGACGGTCAGAAATTCGGGTCAGGTAAGCATGATGGTGGGAGTAATCCGAAAGCTGAGTCAGCTAAGGGCGACAAAAAAGACTCAGGAAAATTAAAAGGGGATAAAACCGAATCTAAAGATCGTGATTTTGATAGAAATAGTAAAATTGTGTGCTATTTGTGCTCGGAAAGGGGCCATATTCGACCTAACTGCCCACAAAACCCTAATCGCAGAACAAATCCGATCAATAACTTAAGTGCGGGCGAAATTTTAGGTGTTGGTTTTGAGCCTTATATAGGTAAATTAGAAATAAATGGACAAGAGCGCGAATTCTTGAGAGATAGTGGCTCTAACATTGACGTGTGCGAAAGGAATATGATTTCTGTTGAGGATTTACTGCCGGAACAGGTATGGATTAAGCAACCGTTTGACGAAACGTGTAGGTGTTTACCTTTGGCGAAAATCGTTTTAAAAGGAGAATTCGGAGAGGTCATTACAAAAGCGGCTGTAAAACCGGCTAATTTGAGTCAGGGAATATATCTTCTAGGCAATAAAACAGCAGAGTTAATTGAGTCCAATAAAAAAATTGTTTATCCAATTAATGCGATAACGCGAAGTCAGAAACGTGAGCAAGAAAGGATTAAGAGTGCGCAGTCCGAAATAAATAATGAAAAGCCAACTCAGAGAAAAATTCAGAATTTTGAGGAGGAACCGGGTTTGATAAGCGAGTCGTTAGAGGAGACTAGTGCAGAAAATAAAGTTGTTCTTCCTATGTTAAAAGAAACAGACAGGTGTCCATTAATCGGGGTTTCAGCTGAAGAGTTTCAAAAAGAGCAAACTGCGTGTGACACGTTGAAAAATTGTTGGGAAAAAGCTAGGAATGAAGCGGGAAAGGAATTTAAGATAAAAAATGAGCGGTTAATTCGAATATCGGATTCTAAGCGTAACCAAAACAGGATGCAGTTGTGCGTGCCAAAGAAATTTAGGGCAGCGATTCTAAACCTGTGTCATGATTCTGTGTCAGGGCATTTAGGCTCGTGTAAAACTAAGCAGAGGGTGTTGACTAATTTCTTTTGGCCAAATTGCTATCAGGAAATCGAAGAGTATGTCAAAACTTGTGAAATTTGTCAAAAAGTAGGACAAAAAGGGGATAAGAAGAAAGCTCCGTTGAGATTAGTACCGATTATTTCTGAACCGTTCAGACGTCTGTCGATTGACGCTATAGGTCCGCTTGTAACGAGTAACAAAAATAATCGTTTTGCGATAACGGCTGTTTGCGTCGCTTCAAAATTCCCGGATGCTATTCCTGTGGAAAACCTAAATTCGAGGTCAGTGATCAATGCATTGATGCAAATTTTCGCGACGACCGGATTTCCTAGAGAGTTAGTCTGCGATCAAGGTGCTTATTTCACGAGTGACTTATCGACAGCGTTTTTTGAGAAGTATGATATCAAAATCAATCATTCTTCTGTCTGTCATCCGCAATCTAGTCAGGTGGAAAGAATGCATTCCACTCTTAAGAGGATTCTCAAAGCATTATGTCTCGAAACGAAAAGCGATTGGGAAGAAAATCTGCCTATGGCTCTTTTCGCGTTGAGGACGGTCCCGCATGAGAGCACGGGATTTTCTCCTTCAGAGCTTATTTTTGGGAAGAATTTGAGGATGCCTCATACCATTGTTTACGAAAATTGGATGCAGGAAGAGGAAATGAATCAAAATGTAGTAGAGTATATTTTGGATTTAAATGAGCGCTTAAAAAGATGTCAAGATTTGGCAGGGGAGCGCATGACAGAATGTCAACAAAAAAGAAAATTATGGTACGACCAAAATGCAGTGTCCCGAAAATTTAAGGTGGGAGACTCGGTGTTGGTTTTGGCTACTGCAAAACCACATAAAATGGCAGTACAGTGGCTAGGTCCAGGTGTAGTTACGGGGGTAATATCCGATACGAACTATACGGTAGATCTTCCGGGAAGGAGATGTAAGGACACGATTTTCCACGTGAATTTAATGAAATCTTATCATAAACGCCCAGAGCATGTCAACTTAATTTTGGAAGAGGGTGGCGAGGAAATTGAGGAGGATGCATCTATCCCGTATCCGATTTCGGACCCTAATCATTTCGACTTGACAGACTTAATTAAGGGGAGTAATTTGGGTAATAAGGTTTCGGAAGGGAATTTGGCAGCTTTACAAAATGTCCTAGTAAAGCATAAAACGGTGTTTTCTAACGACCCTGGTACGACCCATAAGGTAGAGATGGATATCATTTTGACAGATGATAAGCCGATTCGTGCAAAACCCTATCGCATGTCTCCGCGGCAGTTAGAAATTATGCGGAAGGAGATTTCCAGGCTGTTAGAGTTAGGGGTGATTGAGGTGGGTCAGTCAGATTACGCATCGCCTATGATTCTTGTAGAGAGTCCGGGGAAATACCCTAGGCCATGTGTCGATTATAGGGCCCTCAATGCCAAAACCTAAGTGCAATTTTTCCCGTTACCGAATATTGAGGAGGTAGTTGAGGAAGTGAGCACTGCAAAATATATCTCAGTAATGGATCTGACGAAGGGGTATTTCCAAATCCCGTTAACGAAACGTGCGCAAAGGTATGCGGCGTTTGTAACCCCTTTCGGTGAGTTTATTCCAAAAAAAAATGATGTTTGGCTTAGTGAATGCTCCATTTTATTTTTGTAAATTAATTAGTGAGGTGCTAGGGGATTTAGAGAGTTTTGTGAGACCATATGTGGATGATCTGGCTGTGTTTTCATCCAGTTGGGAGCTCCATATCCGGCATCTGGACATTGTGTTACAACGTTTGGAGGAGGCAAATCTAAAAGTGAAACCAGCAAAGTGTTTATTCGCCCAGGACCATGTAAAATTTTTAGGGCACGAAGTGGGGTCAGGGACGAGGTCGCCGAGTGACGCGAAAATCCAAACTATCCAAGAATTTCCCATTCCAAACACAAAGACGCATGTAAGGTCATTTTTAGGTCTGACCGGATTTTACCATAAATATATAAAGGATTATGCGACAAAAGCTGCGCCTTTGACGGATTTGTTAAAAGGGAAAAATAAGAGGGAAAAAATTGAGTGGAGTCAGGAATGTGATCAGGCATTTAAGGTACTAAAATTAGATCTAACTAAGGGACCGGTACTCTATGCTGCGGATTTTTCAAAAGACTTCATTGTTCAGACTGATGCAAGTCTTGTAGGGGCGGGTGTGGTCCTAGCTCAAAATTTCGGGAATAACGAGGAACACCCAATTGTTTATTTGAGCAAAAAATTCTCCAAGGCGGAGCGTAATTATAGTACCATTGAACGCGAATTAGCGGCAGTCATTTTTGGGGTGAAAAAACTAAATCATTATTTAGATTGACAAAATTCGTTCTTCAAACCGATCATAACCCTTTAGTTTATCTTAAAAAATGATGGGCACAAATTCACGTTTGACGAGATGGGCCTTATGTTTACAACAATACAACTTCACAGTCGAGCATAAGAGCGGAAAAAAGCATTTGAATGCAGATGCGTTAAGTCGCATGCACGAAGAATTAAAAAAAAAAAAAAAAAAAAAAAAAAAAAAAAGCCTTGGTTTTAGGTAGCGTTTTTGGACTGTTTGTAAATATTTATTTTTTTTTTCTCTTTCATTTGTATTCCAAAAAAAAAAAAAAGTTTGAATGTATTGATTATGAATTATTTTTCTTTCTTTTTCATGAAATTTTATTGTGTAATTGTGAAATTTCAGTGTTTGATTTTTAAAATTTTGTTAGGGGTAGAACCTTTGATTGTCATCACGAAATTGCATGTGAATGTTTAATTGTTTTTTTTTATATAATGTGAAATGAGACCTTGGGATCTAGTAATTATGCAAGGTGTAAGACTAGAAAATTTATTTTTAAGATTATTTTTAGTTCTATAAAAGTTCAGGGGGTTGTTTCGAAAAATTTTTTTAGGGGGGGCTAGCTCAACTCTCTGATGTTGCATGTTTGATAATGGGAGGAGGCACCTGAGTCTTCTAGAGCCCATTTTACATCCTGAAGGCCGTAAAATGGTCTTTTAGGAGGGAGGAAGCTGTGCTGGAGTGAAGGTTACAAACATTCCAAAAGGTCAGGGTTCGTGTGACCAGACAGAACGGAGCCATGGGAAGCTGTCTGAGCGACAGATGCTTTGTGTGAAAAAATTTTATATTTCTATGGAAGCGGTGACATCAATAGTTTCCGATTTCACGCATGGCCTTTTGTTGCTACCGACCTTTCTCCGAGTTTCGGATAGACCAAGATTGGACGAAAATGATGTCACGGGTAGAGTGATATCACGATCAGCGAATCAGTGCTTCGTGTGGGGTATTCCCCTCCCCCTCCGAAGGTGTGCTCGGAAGGAAGAGACTCAAAAAAAAGATTGAGAGACTTGGTGCTAAAATTGTGTAGCATGTTTTTGAAGTATGCTCGGAGGCGAGCATTTTGTAATAATTTTTAATTTATTTGAATTTCAACTTTTTTGTTGAATAAAAATAGCAAAAATCATCCCTGGACTCATGCTTGCGTATTCCGTTCTTCAAGGTGTACTCCCAGAAATCACCACACTGTTTCGGCAGCTTTAAGCGTGCCGTCTTCAGTGCAAAAAGGATTCTGAATCTGCAGAAGTGCTCGTATATATAGGAGAGGGGCCGAATTTAGTTCAACCAATAGAATTACGGGGAAGGTGGGGAGAGTGGCCAATAGGAATTTATTAAAGTTAGCTGTGTAAACAGTAGAAAATTTAAGAAAATGTGGACTGAATATAAAATTTCCAACAGTCAGACAAATAGGGTATAGCGAAATCACAATTTACAAGGTTTTTAAAATTTTTATAAATATGAAAAGCTTCAAAGAAATCGAGTTCATGAATGGATTTAGGTCTGCAAATTATTTTAGCTTAATTAAATTTAAAATTATGATTTTACTCCCTGCAATGTTTAGAAATAGCCGATTTATTGGTTTCTTGTTTGCGGACGTAATTCATATGTTCTTTTAGACGAAATTTAAGACTGCGTTTAGTTTGGCCAATATATGATAAACCACACTGACAGGAAATACTATAAATACCCCAAGAATTATGCGTATCAATGGGATCTTTTAACTGAGAAAAGGTGAGTTTATTGGAAAGGGAAAATATTATTTAAAAATCATATTGTTTGAGAATTTTAGCTATGGTTTGACTGGATTTAGGAAAATAGGGTAAGACAATACTGATATTAGAAGAGACTGACTTAGTAGACGAAATACGAGGGAGTTGTAATTTTTGGATAGCTTTGTCTATAATGGAAGGGTCATGACCTCTGTCAATTGCAATGGCTTTCAGGTATTTAATTTCAGATTTTAATAAACTAGGATTTGAACAAATATTAAGGGCACGGTTTACAAAAGTATAGAAAGCAGCCATTTTTTGGTTAGTTGGGTGACATAAACGCGCATGGGGAGGAAGGGAGACAGCAAAACTTTTTCGATAGACGGTGGTTGAAAATCCATTTACAGTGCGAGAGACGAGCGTATAAGGAAATGGAAGGGAGCCATTATTTTCTATTTCATATGTAAACTGGATATTACTGTCAATTTGAATTTAAAGTTTCTAAGACGTGGTCAATATTGTGATGAGATATGTTGATAAGACAACATATCTCAACACTTATCAAAATAACTCATTTTTTCTCAGTTAAAAGATCCCATTGATACGCATAATTCTTGGGGTCTTTATAGTATTTCCTGTCAGTGTGGTTTATCATATATTGGCCAAACTAAACGCTGTCTTAAATTTCGTCTAAAAGAACATATGAATTACGTTCGCAAACAAGAAACCAATAAATCGGCTATTTCTAAACATTGCTGGGAGGAAAATCATAATTTTAAATTTAATTCAGCTAAAATAATTTGCAGACCTAAATCCATTCACGAACTCGATTTCTTTGAAGCTTTTCATATTTATATAAATTTTAAGAACCTTGTAAATTGTGATTTCGCTATTCCCTATTTGTCTGACTGTTGGAAATTTTATATTCAGTCCACATTTTCTTAAATTTTCTACTGTTTACACAGCTAAGTTTAATAAATTCCTATTGGCCACTCTCCCCACCTTTCCCGTAATTCTATTGGTTGAACTAAATTCGGCCCCTCTCCTATATATACGAGCACTTCTGCAGATTCAGAATCCTTTTTGCACTGAAGACGGCACGCTTAAAGCTGCCGAAACAGCTGTATGCATTTCCAATATTTT
This sequence comes from Salticus scenicus, assembly GCA_963930645.1. NCBI lineage: Eukaryota > Metazoa > Arthropoda > Arachnida > Araneae > Salticidae > Salticus > Salticus scenicus. The sequence continues at coordinate 280,378,617 of OZ005649.1, read as the reverse complement.
TCTTTTGGCGTTTCTGACGTAGTCGTTTATTCGAGTTTTAACATTACTAAAGTACAGAATATGGTACTAGAGGACAGTCGTCGAGGGACGTTACTTCAAAAACAATGCTGAGGTGGAGATGGGTGTGCAACTAAATCTTGAATCGATGGTACAGTGTTTTACCAATGGGGTTTATTTAAACTTAATGTAAGCTTTCATTATGCCAATATTTTTCTTTTCGCGTTTCTGACGTAGTCGTTTATTCGAGTTTTAATATTCCAACGCCAAGTCTCCTGTTATTATTTACTAATGTTGTTTTATCTCGTAAATGTGGAAGGATTCCCACTACAACCTTCTTCCTTAATCTTTTGCCTCCCTTCATCGAATAGACAGCATCAGTAACCAACTATTAGACGAAACATGACCACTTCAATACACACAGCCTGTACAGTTTCATGAATGATTGACACACTAGTCCCACGTGCCCATTCATTTTGGATACAATTAAACGTATTTCAGTTGGCGATCACGATGTCAGCACACATCTGGCTGCAATCTTAATTTGTACTCGAATAACATCGGTCACGCCGGTATGCTGCTTCTGTCTTCTCTCTGATGTTCTGCGCATGTGTCTAATATTGTTCGTTGACTCTCCTTTTGTTGTTGAATCTCCAATGGGTGTGGTTTCTTAAGATAATTATTTGTTTCACATAGTGTACTGTTTTCTCATTTAAAAATGAGATATCTTACTTTCAGAACGTCTGCCGTACTTACAGGACATTTATATTTAATGAAAATAAATATTAAACTGAAAATGGTAAGATTCCTTTAGATTCCAGTTTAATTATGAGAGTGCATTACTACACACATTTAAGTGGAAGTATGTGAATACTGTTAGTACCACAAAAAATGAGCGCTATAATGTCACATTTTGTATACAGCAAAATGAATTACATTGATGTGGACAAACCAGACAGCCTGTGTTCGTGGGATCATATATTTGGAATATTTGAAACAAGATAAATCTTCTCATGTCTTCTTGTCTACTCTTCCGACAACTTATCCTAACAGCACAAATTGTTTCAGAAATGTAACAATCATATAAAATCGAAACATTAGAAATAGTTCAGAAATGTTTAGAAACGTTCAGTTTGCTTTCCGATTAGTTTCAAAGACGTAGAAATGTCCGCGATCGTAACAAAATATCGGATATGTAACAGAAACATTTCAATTACTTCACAGATGGAATATGGGAAAGTGCGAATGTTTCAGAAAGGTATCAGAGAGCATATTTAAATTTGCTACATTTTTGAAAGATTGTAACCTTTTTGCAACATAACGGAAACACCCTGTGTTGTATGGGTAATCATCAATGGTCTGCCAAGAATGTCACCAACATTGTTTATATGCAAGAAATCTTCCTTTAGCACACAGGTTTCCAAAATCTTTACAATTATGTCAGATCTGTCTATGCAACAGCATACTCGTTGAGTTACTCATTAAACTTACACTAACCCAATAATCCCTCCTGTTTCATAATATACATGAAACACATGATTGTATTATTTTCATTAGAAGCATACTTATATATATATATATATATATATATATATATATATATATATATATATAAGAAAACGTTCATTTGCAATATTGTCAGTATAGTGATATTATTCAATGTAGGTTTTATACGTCATGAATAATGAAGTGCAGTGGTCTGTAATAGCATTTGGTAATATACAGTCACGCTGTAGTCCAATCATGTGCAAATCAGTCAAACAAAAATCTATATGTCCTTTTATTTTACGGGTTTACAATTCTTTCCGTATATTTTATGACAGTTGTTGTATTTTATGTAAAAATAAAACAATATAATTATTAAGTAATGTGTATCAGTTTTGGAAGGAAATTCAGAAGTAACCATTAAAAAAAATTATAATTTTTAACAAAAATATAAGTAAAATCCTTTTCAGCTGACGTAAATAGCAGCAAAAATGAAGCCTAAAATGATAATTTTATTTTCACTATTAATCATATATTTAATTACCTTCGAATTAAAAAACAAATCATTCATTAACAATTCATCCCTTAATCATTCTTGCTTAAATATATATATATGGGTGTGTATATGTGTGTGTGTGCGTGCGTACGTATATATATATATATATATATATATATAAATGAAACGAAATTAGTGTATTAAATTAGTGTAACTAATTAGCTTAAAATAATGAAAACTGACAAAGTGAAACTTCTGTAAACTTTCCTTTTACTATAGATCTGATGTGACCATAAATCACCTGTTTTAACTTTATATTGTTAAATCTTTTATAATACATACCTTACATATTTAGAAAATTTTAACAATGAATCCTTAAGATGGCAATAGGAAGATTAAAAAAAAAAAGGTGTAAGTAATTCGCTTTATAGATCGTAAATGAGGCAAATAATGAGTATTAATTTTCAGAAGAGCAATGGAAAAATAATGTAACATATGCCAAAGAACGTTCATGAACCGAGTACTTAAAATCGTTTCTAATATATTATGTTAAATATATATATTATTTTAATTGTTATTCAGAATTAATAGTTTAATATGTTTTTGTCTTTTTTTACGTCTTTGAAAGCAATTTACCATTAGTTAATATTCTATACTTTACTTGATCTTTTAAAGATCAAATAAATGTTTCAATAAATATATATTTTTTAAATTAATATTTGTATATATATTATATACATATATATTATTTTAAAAATTCCAAAGAAAAAACAGAAATACGAAATGAATCATAAAATACACATAAAATGAAATTTACTCTTGACAAAATATTTCCTTTAGGGCATATAAAATCTCTCCAGCGATGCAAACTACTTCAACTATTAATCGACGATCCTGCAGAAATAGAAGATTTGAAAAGAATGAAAAGTCAAAATTTGGAAATTGAATCTTCTTGAATCCCACAAGAATTGTACTTCAATTTTCTGTCTTCTGGTTTTACAATCGGTTTATGAAGTAGGTATTTGTTAATACTTAACCTAGTATTTCTGATAAATTAAAAATAAAACAAATCCGGTGAATAATATTAAAGATATTTTAAATTTTTAATGCATTTTTTATATATATATATATAAATGTGATCGTATTTAATATCTTAAAAAAAAAAAAAAAAAAAAAAAAAAAAAAACAGTTTATGCTCTAAAATAAATATTATTAAAAAATTAATCAAAACTCAATGTAATCAAATGATACAACTAGATACAACTTTATTACCTTTCACTATGCGCAATATCCACGCTTTGTACTTTTATCATTTATTTATTGAACATGAAAATTATAAGAAGGTAGTACACGTATTTTTTTTTTCTTTTGAATCTTAATTATTAATTTCAGATGGTTTTAATATTGCACTTTTTACTGTGTACTAAAAGCGCAACATAATACATAACTTACTGCATCACATCATATATTATAAAGATGGAGCGAAGGTTTTTCTTCTGTCATTAGCCTCAATATGCAAGTAAGCACAGCACTGAATTCTTGTGTTGTTTTTTAGCTCATCCTTTCATTCACTTATTTTTTATTATGACTGAGATTACACAGTCTTATTAGAAATACGGTATCGTGCGAATCTGCCCAAATATAATGTCTATTTGTAAGAGAAAAAAAAATGTTTAACTGTACAGAAAAATTATAAACTGAATCCGCAAATATTTAGAAAAGAAAAAAAAAAAAAATTAATATTGTGATTTTTTTTCTTTTTCTTTTTTTTTTATGTATAAAACAATATTTTATTTTCTTTAAATATTATTAGTTGGAAACATTAAATAATTGCATGGGCAGTTATTGCACTCCTTAAGTAGGTCTTCCAATTCGTTCTAGATGCTCTCGGCAGGGTTTAGAACTGGACTTTAAGCAGACAAGTGCATTTGGATAAACCCATTGTCGTCATACCAATTCATGATGGACCTCCCAATGGGACAGCTGGCTTTGTTGTCGTTTCTGGAAGTAACATGAGAAAAACCCGTAAATCTGCACAATGTAGAAAACGCACTGTAATCCAAAATAGGGTAGTAGACGTCGGTGAGGGTTTACTATGAATTTGGAACAAGGGTGAATTTGGAACTATTCCATACCAGGAGAAACACCTGAGACCTTAATTTCTCCTTCGGCAGTCTTTATTGTGCGCACAATATATTCTTGAAAGAGGTGTTCTCCAAGCTGACGCAAGACCCAGACAATGCTATCTAAACAAAACCGGGGGAAACTTGATTCGTAGCTTCAGAAATTTTTTTTCAACCGAAATAGAGTTCACCGTCGAGATGCATTACACAACAGTGATACAACCGATCAGTGCTATTTGCTTTGTTATCAAAAGCTTATGAGTGATGCATGACCTCTTTGCACTGTAAAAAATAGGTTCTTGAGAATAAGTATATATTTTCTCAAAATAGCTCGGAAACAATATATACTTAAATTTGAAAGTTTATGTACTCCATTTGAGTACATTGACATGTCAAACATGGTGATAATGGGTTTCTTACTGGTCAACTCTATTTTTGAGCATGTCAATATACTCAAAAATGAGTAATGTTTTTTCATATTTAAGTATATATTGTTTCGGGGCTATTTTAAGACAATATATACTTATTTTTAAGAACCTATTTTTTACAGTGTGTGGATGGTGTTCGTCAAACAATACTCCCGGATACCTGATGAAACTCTTGGAGTATTTGGAAACTGGTTGGGTGCGGTTCCTCAGAGTTTCTGTGGAAGCACACATCGGGCTTCTATCTAGACATCTGCCGAGTTGGGGTACATCACGAAAAGAACTGTTTAAATTCCAATTCTGAATCACATAGACTGCTTTGAGTTTTGAGTACTTAAGCTCAATACATATGCCCTTTAAGGATCGGCCATTGTTGTGATAACAGATTATTAAATATAATAAATGTAATTTGTAATTTCACTGTAAAATTCTCCCCCCCCCAAATTTCCCCTTTGATATGAATGCTCATGTTTTAGAATTTTTAGAACCTCTGTAGCCCCTCAGAAGATACTAACAGTTAAAAAAAAGCTTTTCCCACCTCTGAACCAAATCAATAGCCATAAAATTACAGAATAGTGATAAAAAAAAGGACGTCCCCAAAAAAATAGGTGGTTTGTAGAGCAAAATCAGAATCATATTCAGATTCAGGAGGCCACTTTACACAAAAATTTGCAGAAACGGTGATGGATCGATTTTCGTGAAGAACAGTGCAATTAAAATGACAAATTATAACACAAATATAATGATGAAATAGATAGGAGGAAAATAGTGGATCCGTTGTTACTTCTACTATGTTAATCAAACTTTCAGCCTTCCCAACATATCATTCTAAGTAATTACACTGTAAACCATTTGTGTCAAATCCATGGATAAACTATACTAGAGAAGTGAATCAATAAAGCGATTACACCTTTCTCGAAAAAAGACGTCTTGCATGCGACTAATGTGTGTGTGACACTGCTGGTTCCTAGACGAAATTTAACGGGGAAAAGCGTGACGTACATCAGGGCCGCAGATGTCTGCATTTAAAATCAGCTTTTCAAACACTTATTGGTAGTTAGTGAATTGTCACTAATTGAATAAAAAAAAGTGAGTGAAAAACCTTATAATTTAGCTTATATTTCGAGAGGATCCGAATAACAGTTAATTTTGACGACGACAATATTCTGAATTCAAACGGTAATTTTATGTATTATCCATATAATTAGCTCAATACCTTTCGCTACTAAATTAAACAATTGATTTTTTTAAGCTTACTCATGCGTAGTTAAGAACTATTTGAAAACTGTTTCATATTTCACAAGATAATTAAAATTTTTTACTCAGATTGCAGTATGTGTGCAGTATGTGGTATACCACGTTTCCTAAAATTGTCTTTGCACTGGGTTTAATACACTACATGTTATAATAAAAAATGGAGCATATTTTTCTGCAAAGTATTAAAGAAACCGTTATGTGTCCATGAATATAGCCTCATAAAAATATACAGATTAGAAAAAGCTCCAGAATCACTTCCTATAGCCAGCATTTCTTTTGACAATATTTTATTTTTTATTTTTAAAATTATTGGTTTTCTTTTTTCATTTAGGACAAAACGTTTGCTTAAATATTGAACTATAACATGTTCTTTACACTTCCAATATTTGAAAATAATTCGTAAATAGTTTTTTCTAAAATTTCAGAAAATTTAATATTAAAATTCTATTTATTAAGATTAAATACTAGGCAATAACAAAACAATCGGGTTATTTCTTATTTAAAATAATTTTTAATTAATGTTACGAGAATGATATTTTTTTTTCTTACACTTCATTTTGTAAGGAGAATAACTAAATAATTATTTTGGTGAATTTTTATTTTTATCAAATTTTCTTTAACTGAAAAGGAAATTTTGATATTTATATTAAATGTTACTGCAAAATTGTGTATTTGATTCAATTTTAAATATTTGTATAACCTTAAATAATAATAATAATAATAATAAATCTTATTCAAAATATATATATGATATATTTTATCATTAAAAATGATTAAAAAATTACTTTAGAAGCTGCACACACATTTGAAATACATTTGTAATATTCGTGTTCTCTAGAGCTTTTTATCATTAATGAAAATAACCTAATGAAGTACACAGTAATGGGCTACACAATTTACACGATGTAATGTTATTCTACCGTCATTGCAATCTCTTCTAATGGTATGCACATGACAGTTTAATGAAACCTTCGGGTTCTGGATTTCTAGTGTTGTCTTCTGTATTCAAGTAGTATTCTCGACAAAGATTAATTTGTCAAATTAATTAGTCTGTTATGCAAACAAATTAGTGTTTCTCTGAAGTATGACACTTAATCAAATTAAAGTACTTATTATAAAACTTTAAAACACTCTTTTACAAAAATACATTAGTCTTGCTTAAAAGATATTACATCTTCTTTCTTTCTTTTTTTTTTTTTCATTGAAGATAATATAGACACACGTACACACACACACACACACACACACACACACATATATATATATATATATATGTATGTATATATGTATAAGCATATAAAATATGCAACAATTCATTGACGTACCAGGAAAGATTTATCTGAATGTAATCAAATCTATAATTGTGATGTACTGAAAACTAAACAACAAGAATATCATAGGAATTTTATTCAGAAAATGCATCTATAAGATCATAAAAAGTAATAATAATAGGGATTCACCCTTTTGTTTCTGACAGAATTTATTATCCGGCTAGACTTTCATTCGAAGAAATTACGAATATTCTCCTACAGATTATTTGCATGCGTGCTGCAATTAATGAGTAAGTTTGTTATGATTCAGAGGCGATCGTAAACTGTTAATTAAAGCCAAAATGTGATCTAATAAACAAAATATTATAAGGGAAAAACTGGCACTTTCTAGGAACTTGTTGGAGAAACATAAAAATGACAGAAGAAAACCTTTTTTGAATTACATACGTAGAATTTGTACTTTTTTTCTCATAAATTTCATAAATATTATTGTTAGTTATACTATTAGAAAAAGTTCCTTCATAATGTTTGGAAAAGGTAACGGAGAAGTATGAAAATGTCTGTTGAGTATGCAGCCATGCTTTGGGCCGATTACTACCAAATTCAAAATGTAAAGCGAAATAAATATCTTTTTATAGACACAGATGGTATCGGAATATCTCGGTATATTCATGTAAAAGGTTTTTAGGGATTTTTTGGGGAAAAGTTTTTTTTTTTCTTTTTATAAATAGCAGCCGTAATATCTGCTTTTTGTATAAGATTACTATTCTGAATTCCAAGAAAATGCGTTTCGTTATTATGTTACAATGTATGTCCAGGGATCTGTAAAAGTATGACTACACAATTAGGCATGAAAACTCATCGACACATTTCTTTCTGAAAATAAGTCGTATATAACCCTCAAAAGTATCCAATTATCAAATGAAATTGCATCCCTTACCATTTTTCTCATGTTACGAGAGGACGATAATCATTAGAGATTTCCTATATTGTCTCGGTTTCCCTTATGCAGGCCTTCACAAGTCCCAAGAATTCATTTAAAATCAAAGCTTACAAGTAAAGTATGTTAGACTTCAGACTGTTTTATTACATGTTGAATGTGTCCAGCAACACTACCAGTGAGCCTCGTTAAATGTAGTGTTAAGGGAAATGTGACGCATTAACGTTTCTGGCTAGAGATTTAGTTCGTTGGTTCGCTTGTTAAGACGGTACATTGCACTTTATCCATATTTCATACATTTAACCATAATTACACTTATACGCATTTTCATCATCTTACACATGAAGTACCCGCGAACTCATTTTATTGCTTTAATGCAAGGATTTCAATCACATGTTGTGTCATTGATAGAGACGCGTTATCTGTTATTTGCGTCAACTGGAAGACCATGTGCATTCTTTTGGCTCTATTGGTCAACCGCTACATTCTTGACTCTATTCTTCCCGACATATTCGAATCGCAGAATTTCAAACTAAATGTCGAACTATAACTTTAATTAAGCTATTCTACATTTTTAACACTTTCTAACAAGTTTGAAAAGTGTATACCCGGACAAAAGTAGCATTACAGACGTACAGACACAACTACCCCCCCCCCACGCGCACACACACACAGATAAAGAAAATTTTCGGAAGAGTCTTTTTGGCCTTTCGCGATGTGTGAAACGTGAAGATATCGCAAAAAAAATTTATTGTGAGAAATTTAAAGACAAAAGTCTGAGTTTGTTAATATATATATAGATAGATAAAATAATTACTAAAAATTCGTTATTGGTGTTTAGAGTTTTTAAAATAATAATTTATAAGTAAAAAAAAATAAATAAATAATTTATTTTCTAATAAATTTCTTAAATATCTTATGTATATTAGATTTAAAACATTGGAACTCAGCAAAAAATTTTATTTTATTATAATTTTTTTTTCAAGTTAACAACGTAAAAAGTGAACAAATGAAACAATAAAAAGTAAGGAAATCAAATGTCACATGAAACCAATAGAAAAATCAGGAATTTGCTTTGAAAATGCGAAGCAACGTTTCTTGAATCTTAAATGCAGTGCTGATCCAAGTTTAAAGCCGTGAATCAATGAAAACAAGAAAGGCCAAGCTGCAGCAATAGATGCTATCACGCACCCCAGTGAACTGAATTTTTATTGTTACAATTTAAAATAAAATTCTAAAATGGAATTAGAGGTTTGTGAAAAATACTTAAATAAAATAGATTTTTGTCTTTTGCAGTAGAGATTTTATTCTTTTTTTTTTTTTTTTTTTTTTTTTTTTTGAATTACATGCTTAGAATTAAACGCTTTTTCCAGATAAAATTCGCATATATTCTTGTTATTTATACTTTTAGAAAATTTTTCTTCATAAGGCAGAAAGCAGGGATAAATTAATTGAAAAGTATAACGTTATTGGACCTGAATCTTTATTTTTTAAATAACTAGCTTTTGCATTAGATTTTTACAAACTCACAACAAACAAAGTCATTTATTTTCATTTTCTTTAATTACTTATTTTAATGAGGAAAAAATCTAAATCTGTAAAAACTAAATCCTTTAAAAAAAAATTGCAGATTTTATATTTTCACTCATACAGCTATTTGATAATATAGTTAGTACATCAGTGCTTATTTAAATCAATGATTAATATATAAATTATATTTAAAATGAATTATGTATTTATTTTTTATGCTTTACATCTTTTTTATTGTTTTGTAACTTAATATATTTATTTAAAGTATTTTTATTATTTAATTAAAGTTTATTCATTTTTTTTATACATTAATAATAATAATAATAATAATAAATGTATTTAAGATGACAGAAAAATTCAAATCGAATGTTGTTATTGGTATTTGGACCACTGTCAACTGCGCTCGCTCACTTCCGCCTTCCCCATTAAATATATATATATATATATATATATATATATATATATATCAAGTGCGCTCGGACGTGCAAGCACCTCATGCTACTCGAAAGCCACGTTAAGAATTTTAATCATCCCTCTTAAAGCAATGAAACGTACAAGGAAATATGTAATGGATTATAATTATAATTATAATTATTATTTAATGTATTTTATGAGTACTTACGTGTTATTCACTTGCTATGGAATAATCGTCCTAAACTGCCAAATTTAATGATACGGTAAATTTATAATCAAATTTTGTATATAAGGTTTTTCTTTTTTTTTTTACTTACTGGCACATTATTACATATACCTTCGGTATTTTACAATACCAGTACTTACTTGAACTAGTAAAATAAGGTGATTCATTAAATTTATTTTTCAATTTATTTAATATAAGTCATAAATTTCATTTAGGTATGTATAAAACGCACGAAACTCGAAGCAGCAATCACTATGACACATGAACGTACTCTTCGCGTACATATAAACAAACAAACAAAAACTATGTGTCGATACGTTGTTATGCGTGAATATTATATTGCACAAAACTTGGTTGCGCAGCAATCATTACCTCGCATGTTATATGCGCTTCGCACAAATGAAAACCAAACTAACATGACTGGTTTCATCTACCTCGCTGTGCAGGAATATCAAATTAACTAAAACACAGTTCTGAAACAATCATTACTAATCACTAACTGCGCACATGAAAAAAAAAATGTACCCCTTGTGCCGTTACATCTCTTTGCATAAATATGAAAAATAGACGAACTTCTACTATGTAGCACTTTTACGCATATACACTAAGCGACAAATATATATATATATATATATATATATATCGCACTTGGCTATTTTCTTTTCACCCTCTGCAACCGCCAATTTTATCGTTTAAAAAGTAAATTTTTGAAACGATTTTATTATGTTATCCTTCACATACACTTTAGAATTGAGTACAGTGCTAAAAACAAAATGTAATTGTCAGAAAAACTGTAATTTTAGAAATTATTTCAAAAATGGTAAGAATAAGACAGTTAAGGATGCCTAAAAAAGTATTAATTTTTGAATGAAAATCCAAAAATATTTTAATGCGTGAGATGGTAAAATAATTGAATGTTAACGAAATATTGGTAATATGGTTTTTAGCAAGATATAAGACTTTATGGCGTTTAAACTGAAAATTTGGCTTTAGGTGGCCACGTTGCTCATTCAAGCAAGATAACTGCAAGTTAAAAAGCAAATATTTAAAAATCGTTTGTATCACATTCAGAACTTAAAAAATATAAAAAAAAAGTGTATAACAAAGTACTTTCTTCAAAAATAGTCCGGAAGCAATTAAACAAGGCAGGTTAAAAACCAGAAGACCTGCAAAAAAGCCATTATTAAAGCAAAATATTGAAAAAAGTCAGCTGATCAAAAAAAAAAAAATATTAGCCGTTAATTATCAGGTTGAACTGAGTTTCTCTGATGAGTAAAGTTTAATTTATTTTGAGCTGATGGAAAAAACTACTAGGACGGTAAAAATGGGTCTGACTTAATGAAAACTGCTCTCTTAAAACAGTCACACATTCTCCTTATATTATAGTAGGGAGGTGCATAATTTTTCAAAGAATCAGACGAATTCTCATGCTCAAGGTATCAATTAACTCAAAATAAAACTCGGTGATTATAAAAGTGGCGCCTGACCAACTATTTTGGAGGTATTTCAGACTTTTCTTCAAACAACATATTAAGATGACAATGCACCTTGCTGTACGGCGTCTGTGGCACGTCAATTTGAATCAAATTGTTAAAATTACCTATCCATTTCCATGAGCACCTATGATTCTGTAAGTAATAATAACTTTTTTTCACTCTAAGTCAAATACCACAAAGAATATCGTAGATTTTCTTCTTTATTAGACTTGGAAACAGTCTAATCTCAATTCGTTCGAAAATAATTAGTAATTAAAAAACCCGGGGTGAGAAAGGAGAATTCGAAAGTTACAGCCTACAACTTTGCAAGAACTAGAAAAATTCTTTAGAATATTTAGCATAGTGGAAGTTTTGAGATTTATATCAAAAAACGGTATAATACTATACCACTATGCATTAAAGCAGTAACTCCATATAATGGTGGAATTAACCCAATGCGGAATACATATTTTTATTAAAACATTGCTTAGATCTAACAAATAAATAGTTTTTTTTCATATATTAAGACATAACTTGCTTATTTGTATAATAAATCATAATAGAATACAAAGTGTATGGTTAGTGCATTATGTTAAAAAAAAAAAGTTTTATGCAGATTTTTATAAAGTACGTCGTAGAGTGTAATAAAGCGAATTGGGAAATCGAAAATGTACATAGGTATCATTTCTTACTTCTGCTATTATGCATACATGTCAGTTTTATTTGTTTCAAACATTAATTTTCAAGTTATTACAAATAAAAAAGGTACAAGTCATTTTTTCTGCACTGCGGATTTTTTTTTTTTTTTTTTTTTTGTCACTTAGTTTGTACACCTTTTAGCTACATGAAAAGAAAAATAAACACCACTGGATACCCTTACCTCGACAAGCATAAATATGAAAAATGCACGAAATTACGGCACTTATATGTTGTTCGTAAGTGCAATCATTCTTAAAAAATTCGAAATATTTGCTATAAGTATTATATATATATATATATATATATATATATATATATATATATATATACATATAAAGTGTATTTATTAATATATTTATCGTGTCATTTATATTTATACGAGTATTAATAAAAAATCTGGTGTGAAACAAACACACGACTTCCATTACCCACTATTACACGTATTATATACGTTTTGGGAGATAATGAGATCAGAAGACATAAATTTGACCTGTCGAAGTAGACACCTAGAATTTTTCCTGTAAGAGAAATATGATACACGTGTAAAGACATATAAAATAGAGTTTACATTGCGAGTTATAAAATAAGAAAAAAAATGGTAAATTTATTTTTTTAAACATCGATTTCGGAAATCTAAAACTGACCTACCTAATCAGGATCACTGATAATTTTCCTATAATAACGACGTAATACATGAGAAAGAACATCTAAAATGAATTTATGTAACAATTTTCAAGAAAATCGTTAGAGCCATTTTTGAGATACCAACTTTTACCAAAACTTTGCAAACTGAATTATTGACTAAAAAATGAAAATTACACACAAAAAATATTTAAAATGTAGTTAATATGACGAGTTAAAAAAAAAAAAAAATCCGTACAGCCGTTTTTATAGAAACATACTTATGAGACCTAAAATTTAGCTATTCACACAGGACGCCTATCAATTTTTCTGATCTAACCAACTATATCATTCGAAAGGGCATCTAATAGAGTATTTATATAGCAATTTCGAAGAAATTCGTTACAATCGTTATTGAGATACGGACTTCATGTTCCTGATGTCCCACTTATTTTTTCAATTTTCACCAAAATTTGAAAAATTCATCTCTACACCACACCTGTCTCAATTCTGAAGTTTTGTAGTTCTATCTTCATTTCTTTGGAGATATGATAGCCAGAAGATTCCCCACATACATGCATACATACATACTCCCCCACACACATACATTGACCATTTGCCAAAAGCTAACCTTTTGGATTCGGGAGACCTTAAAACGTGTAAATCAAGTGAAAACTCGATATCAAATTTTTTGACCGAATACTATACTTACATTACCTACGGTAGTCAAGAAGTGGAAGTAAACAATTGGTTATAATTCACTGGTATGCTGATAATACCTAAGTATGCATAAAAAAATCATGAAAAAAAAAAAACCATTATATCTTTTATTTTACTTTCCATTGCTGTAAGATGAAGGATTGAAATTTATAACGGGGGATTAAAGTAGCAGAAAGCGTTTGCATGTCCAAATGCATTTGATAAATTTTTGAAATAGGGAATAATTAAGCGAGCATATTAGAGCACTTTGCTGTAATTCTTATTCACCAAATTAGTGCAATAATAACAACAGTTCATACTTAAGATCATCTTCCATATATCTTTGCATGTTGTTCCTCATTTAATTGTTACTCATTAGAAAATGCTACAGTTATGAATTCTCCAGGCACTAATCAATTCTTTCCTTTTTTCGCATTTATACTGTAAACGTTTCTACTTTCAGCATTTTTATACAGACTTTTTACTTCCCCATCATAGTATAGCCATGGGAAACATAAATAGTAGTACACATTTTCAAACCTTTTTTTTTTTTTTTTTTTTTTTTTAAATACAGTTTTATACGTTTTAAGGTGTGAGGAACCCGGCAATGACAAAATTGATATGGTGTCCATCCATCTGTAGTGTGCATTGTTCTTAGTTTGCTAATACGTTAGTGCTTTAAACTATGTACATGATATCTCAAGAACAAGTTATCCCAAAGATGTGAAACTAGTTTTAAAATATTACTTATGACACTGGGAAGATCCCTATTGATTTACAACATTCTAATTTAAAAATTTCGTAAGTTAACCGAAATTTACGTTTATCTTAACATGGGAGTATAAGACAAATTTTCGCCTAAACGCGCATTAAGATGAATATTTTTACTACAAAGATCTTAAACCAGCATTAAGATATCAGTTATCATGCTGCCATAAGCGTAATTAGCTACGAAATTTCAGTTTTGATAACTTCATAAGTTATTTAAAATTTACGATATTCATAACAGGGCAAAATTAGGGAAAAAATTCATGCTTTCATCGGGAAGATATCAGACCAATTAAAAAAAATATACCAATTTTAAAATATAAGATTTAAGACATCTTTTAAGCTGTCATTTATGATACTGCCCTGAAAACAATTGTCTACAAATATTCTAATTTAAAAAATCCGTAAGTCAATCGGAATTTAGGATTTTCTTCACATGGCAAAATAGGTTAAAATTTCATATAACCGTCCATTTTGAAGAATACTTTCATCCGAAAGATGTCAGACAAGTTTTAAGATAACACTTACGATATCAGCTTGAGCATCTTTGAATAAATGTATTCTAATTTTAAATTTTCGTAAGTTTTTGCTCTGCAAAAAAAAAAAAAAAAAAAAAAAAAAAAAAAATCGAGTTTTGATACCATTCTTGCTGATTCTTATGTAAAGTGACCTCCTGAATCCGAATATGACTCCAATTTTGGCCAGTCATTCACCGTTGTCCAGAAACACCATCCCGTCCCTCTTTTTTTTTTCTCCTGTTCGATAATTTTTAACCGACTTCAAAAAAGAAGGAAGGTTCTCAATTCAAACCGTAGTTTTTTTTTTTTATGTTTGTTAGCTCATAACTTCTGAACGGATGCTCCGATTTTGATACTTTTTGTTTTATTGAAAAGGTCTTGGTCTGAAATAGGTCCCATTCTAATATCTTTACGATCTAAAGAAAATACAGGGTGCCCAAAAAATCAGTTCTAACTGTTTTAACTGCTAAACGGCTGCAACTATAGTGATAAAAATAGTATGTAAGTATAGCAAAGTGGCCATACAGTACAAGGTTAAACCGCTTGCAGCGCCACTTGGTGGAAAATTGCGGAGTTAGTGTTCCTATCTCGAAAACGGCTCTAGAGAGAAAAGTGAATTACAAAGTTGAAGAGTATCAACGACTTAGTACAAAAAGATAGTTTAGACATTCATGCCAGCGTTCCTATCTCGGAAACGGTTCAAGACAGGGGAAAAAAGTGAATTATAAAATTGCAGAACATCATCGATTTAGTACGAAGTGATAGTTTAGACATTGATGCTAAAAGTACAATGCTAAAAACGTGCATTTGTTTGTTCGCAATTTCTTGCATTATGCACACTTCAGCTACATTGCACACGTTGTAGCGTAGCTGGTGTGACATACGCTATATAGTTCAAAATACAGTTACTTAATACGTTTTGTTGTAAAGATCTTGGTCTGAAGTAGGTCCCATTGTAATATCTTTACAATCTAAGGAAGATAAAGAGCCATCTGGTGAAAAACAGCGGAATTAGCGCTCCTATCTCAAAAACGGTTCAAGATGGGAGAAAAGTTAATTTCGAAGTTTTAGAGCATCATCGGTTTACTACGAAAAGACAGTTTTTAGACATTATTGCTGAAAATAGAACGCTTAAAACGTGCAGTTGTTTGTTCGCAATTTCCTACACTGTGCACACTTGAACTACATTGCACACTTTGCAGCGCAGCGGATGACACGTATACTCTGTGGTTCAAAGTACTGTTACTGTAAGTGGTCACATCGATTAGCGCAAAGTCGTTTTCAACCAACTTCAGAAAGGAGACTGTTGAAGGTGTTCTGAATTCGAGCTATGTGTTGTTGTTGGTGTTTGTAAGCTTATAACTTCGTAAGAGATGCTCTAATTAACCGCCTTCGAAAAGTTCAAAGCATATATTTTTTGTTGTTGTTTGTTAGCTCACAACTTCTGAACGTATGATCCAATTTTGATACTTTTTGTTTTATTGGAAAGGTCTTGGTCAGAAATAGGTCCCATTGTAATATCTTTACGATCAAAAGAAAATACAGTGTGCCCAAAAAAGTCAGTCCCGACTCTTTTAACTGCTGAACAGCTGCAGCTATAGTCATAAAAGTGGTATGTAGGTATAGTAAAGTGCACATGTACTACGTAATTCATCCGCCTACAGCGTCACCTGTTGGAAAACAGTGGATTTAGAGTTCCTATCTCGGAAACGGTTCAAGACAGGGGAAAAAAGTGAAATATAAAATTGCAGACCATCATCGATTTAGTACGAAAAGGTAGGTTAGACATTAATGCTAAAAACAGAACGCTTAAAACGTGCATTTGTTTGTTCACAATTTCCTGGTCACATTGATTGGTCACATTGATTGGTCACAACGATTAACGCATAGACGTTTTAATTCGACTTCATAAAGGAAGAGGTTCTCAATACAAACCATGTTTCTCGTTGTTGTTGTTCAAATTTGTAAACTTATAACTTTGTAAGAGATGATTTAATTTTAATACTTTTTTTGTTGTCGTAATGATCTTGGCCTGAAATAGGTGTCATTCTAATTTCATTAAGATATAAACAAATTACAGTATACTCACAAAAGTCTGTTCTCACTCTAATTGTTAAACGCGTGCAGCTACACTGGTAAAAACAGTATGTAAGTATCGATGTTGAAACTCCTGTCCGTTAGCTGCAATGCATATTTTGCTCTTTGTTTGAACTTTACGCTCCGCAATTTCCAACGCAGCGGGTAACACGTATTCACTGTAAAGTTCAATATATATGCCTAACAGAATTTTCGGTTACGAATACAGCGTATTCGTTCTTTACATTTCTAAAGACTTTTTAATTTAACGTATGTTCATTTCATAGATAGTTTTTTGCTCATATCCGATAAAGGCAAGAAAATTGACGCAACTTAAAAATGCAGCATTTGAGAAAAATAAACTTAAAAATAATTTGACTAGAATAAAACTGGCACAACTGTGTCTCGAGTGGATAACTTTCTAGATGGAGATGTAACATTTTTGTTCACGTTGGGTGCATTTCATGTATTTTTCAGTGACATAAACCATTTTTTGAGTTATGTCACTTTTCTTGGAAAATGTGATTTGGGAAACTGGATTCGAACGTCTTCTGATGTTCTGCTATATAAATAAGTTTTCACTGAAAAGAGAAAAATAAAATCTTTTTTGTAAAAAAATAGAACCGACTCCAAAAAGCAACTACTATTTAAACAAAACAAAATAAAACAAAAAAAAAATTGGTATGAAATGAAACTGCAAATTGCGCCTAAAAGTATAAAATAATTTCCTTCGCCAAACAACCTCTAACACTACAATTAATCATAACTTTTGAAGTCGGCGCAAAATTAAATAAGAATTAATACCTTTATTCAATTCAAAAATCAAATCGTATTCAAAATACACATCTCACATTGTCACCTGCAAAACGCAGCCGAAAACCACTTTGATTCAAGAAAACAAATAAGATTTCGTAAGCAGTAAAAGTTGGCGAAAATGCTGGAAAGAAAAATCGCAAAATTATCTGGCAAACATATTTAATTTCTTTGGGATACCATGATAATTTTGATAAGATATATTAAGAGAGTAATCAAGAATATGAAACAATACTTCGTACAATATATATTATGAAAATATACATCTTGCGTGTATATTTTTGCATTACGTTTCGATCGCCAAATCCGAAAGCCACAAAGAATGATAGTTATCAGAGTTATACCAAATTTGCAAAGGAAACTCTAACATCGTAGAAACATAAATACCGCATGGGGAAGAATGTTCACTGTTCTATGTAGATGCTACTAATGGACCAATTGTATACAGTGATAAAATAATAAAGGAAACATGAAAATGGATCATTCGAGACAACAGCAATTTTTGCTACGGATCTAAAAACAAACCTTTAAAAACTAATTAAATTTTATTTAATTTTACGCCGACTTCAAAAGTTATGATTAATTGTAGTGTTATAGGTTGTTTGGCGAAGGAAATTATTTTATACTTTTAGGCGCAATTTGCAGCTTCATTTCATACCAATTTTTTTTTTTTTTTTTTTTTTTTTTTGTTTAAATAGTAGTTGCTTTTTGGAGTCGGTTCTATTTTTTTACAAAAAAGATTTTATTATATGACAATGCAATTGATTTGTCGAATGAAAAAGAATTAATTTAATACCTAAAAACAATATATATATATATATATATATATATATATATATATATAAAGTTATTAATTGCATGGTAACTTGCTCTGCCATTTTAATTCCAAATGGTGCCCACCTGAAAATTTGTCATTACTATAACTTTTGTAATATTGAATCAATTTGTATCCAAACGATATAAACACAGTTGTAAAATTTTTGTTACAATTACATGTTAACTTGTGCGAGCCTTTTAAATTTATTTAACTAGTTATTTTTCATTCTAGCTCGAAACACGATAGCTATGAACTTTTTAATACTTTTATCAAATTGCTCCGGGTTCCCGCTGCTTTCGGTAGCGTTTATATGATTCAACAGAAAATTTAAAAACATGGTATATAAAAAGTTTTTTTTATCTTGTAATTATATATGTTGCGCTTCGAATCCAATTATAGTTAAAGTCATAAAAGTTCATTTTTGCAATAAATTTAACCTTTAAAATAAAACATCACGATGAATTAGTTTATTTTGCCTACTGTTGTGTTTAAACCTTCAAAATGTGTTAAAAAAAAAAAAAAAAAAAAAAAAAAAAGGACGCATTTTATAAAAAATAAAAATATTGTTTCTACAATCAGCTCTAAACACACGTGTCTCTACCTATGGTACAGTATGTGTTGTGCGCAGGTCAAACAAGGGTCCAAATGTGCATAGCAGATGACGATAAGAAGTTTAAACATAAAAAAGTAACGGCATTATCTGATTACAACTTGTCTTTCTCAAATCCATGATGATCTAAATCTGTTTAATATAACGTTTTTCTTCTATCTCGTTTGGATTTAGAAATAGGTATGCTAACTTCAACGTTTAGCAGAAGGTGGTGCTATAAACTGTCTCAAGTAGTACAGAACAAGTTGGGGGTTGAAGCCCCCGCGAGGGCTGCACCCCCAACTTGTTCTGTTATCAGAACTTTACGTGGCCTTTCTTTCCGTATTTCATAAACAAAAGTTAGCCTGTAAATAAAAATAGCCTAGAAATAAAAAAGCCATAAATAAAAATCTAATGTAAAAATTTACCCTGGATACACACAGTAAAAGAAAAAAAACTCGGTTAGAAAGAAACAACTATAATTTATATTCGGTTATAACTATTTTACACATTTTTGACGTAAGCATTATTGCATATGCATATGCGGTGTCACAAAATGATATTAAATTTGATCAAATTTACTTTTCTTTTCCATATTCAATAGCAGTTTAATCCCTGTGAATGAAGAATATCTGGAATAGTAAAGAACAGTGGATATGTTATGATACTTCCATCTGCATTATGCTTTCAATAAGACAGTGTGTTACTATAAACTTGGAAAAAATTCTAAATAACCAGAAAAATTGCATATGAAAAAATATATTATTTAACAACTTAATCTAAAAAAAAAAAAAAAGGCAACTTGCAAATTAAAAGTTAAAGGATGTGATAAGAAATTCCTTTCAGACATACACCACTAATTCCATTTTAACAACTTATCCACCCACAAAACAAAGGACTCCAATCATCCACCCACTAAATGTCATAGATAAGACCTGTGCTAAAAATAGAAACATTGGGTGTTCTTCGTAAAAAAAAAAAAAAAAAAAAAAGAAGAAGAAGAAGAGAAAGGAATATATCTTTTTTCTTACATAAAAGATTCAATTAAATTTAAAAGTTTTGCATAAAACCACCTAACTGAAATATTTTGATAACATGTGTCTTAAATTAAATAAAGTACCTTTGTCTATGCTCAACGAAAGTTTCAGAATATTATTTCACGTACTTTTCAAGGTATTATAATTTAGAAACCAAATTAATCCGGACAATAACTACGCATGCTCTGAAAGAAAAAAAAAAATGAAATGTCAGAATCAAAAACTAATTGCATACTGCACGCACAGAAAACTACAATCAACTGATGTGTATCTTAGCAAAATGTGATAAAGTTGCCAAGAATAGTTTTTTGATTCGATAACACTTTTATAACTGAAATATTTTTCCTTATTTCAACATTCCATAGCGTCTAAAATAGTACTTTAGCGTATAAACAGTTTGATTCAGAATGTTTATCACACATTTCTGTACAAAAGTGCCATATTCTGAACAAAAATTCCATGTTTTTGTGAAAAAAAACGGCTTTTGCTGAATAAGCCAAGGAAGCGAGAAAAAGACGATAAATTGAAACACGTCACGAGCAACGGTAGTATCTTTTTTTTTCTTTTTAATATAAGTGCTGAAAATATGACATCTATAAAATATAAGAGGTCTCTCCAATTATCGTCCCCTGAAGCCAGAGCCACTCTTATTCTATGGAGAATTTAACCCCATTATAACTTATTACCTAATACATAAATTTAAATTCCGTTTTCACATCTAGAAACTTCCCAACTATTAAACAATTTATCGGTTTCTAAAAATTATTTTTAAAATTTTTAATATTTTACTTTGAGGTTGTAAAATACGAATTTTCACAATGTGATGTTTTTCATTTTTGAGCTTAAAAATGAAATCTTAAAAAAAAAAAAAAAAGTCAATTATTAGAAAGCGATAAATTGTTTAATAGTTGTGAATTTTTGGAAAGGTAAAACGAAATTTAAAAATATGTATCGGTTAATGAATTAATTCCCATGCAAAAATTCCCGTAGAATAACATTGGTTTCGGCTTTCGGAGACGATAGGTTGAGACTAGAGATGCAAGACTTCCGGAAATTTTGAGGCAGTGGAAAAGAAAAAAAAAAAAAAAAAAAAAAAACAGTTTTTTTTTTCAGTTTTTATTCTGGAAAAATTGGGAAAAATTGAATTTTAAAAGATAAAAATAGGGTTTTTTAATAGTTATAATATTTTAGAAAATATGAAATGTTAAATATTTAAAAATACATGCAATCCATATTACTTTTTCTTAACGGAAACATACAAAAAGCTTTTACTACTAAAAAATGAGCCTTTCTGTTTCATAACTGCTAGTACCTTTCCTTGTACAAAACACCAAAAACTAGTCAAATCATCTTTCAACCATTAATTTTGCATAGGGTGTGCATTCCTATGGAATGTTCATCTCCCAGCAGCATTGATAAAATGAATTTAGATTAAAATCAAATCACTACCACCACCAACAACAACAAAAAAATAAATAAATAAAAAATTCACTGACCCAAACCAGATTTTTTCGAATCCAAAACCTGAAAACTAAATTAAATTTAATGATTTATCTGAAAATCATGCAAAACTTTTTAAAGTTATAAAATAAAAAAAAATTTTCGTTGTTACAGAGTTAGTAAATCATTTTTTTTTTTTTTTTTTTTTTTTTTTTTTATGGAACTGATGCACTAAGATGTAAATTTAAAAATTTGAAAAATAGATTAATAATTTTAACCATTTATGTGTGTTATGTACAAAAAATATGCTTTAAGTTTATTATATATATTTATAAATATATATGATTTTTCTTTGTTTATTACCTTTCTGCAATGTGTATATAATAATTTGTGTGCACGTATATTTAATCATAGGAATATATAGTATATTTAGAATTACAACAAATTTCTGTTTATTACGACAAAAAAATTTGAAAAATATTCTTAAGTTGACACGACTCATTGGAAACTTAAACCTAACCCGCAGGAAAAAAAAAACAGTCAACCTAATCCGAACCCGACCCACAAGAAAAATAAATCAGACAACCCAGCCTCCAGGAAAAAAATTCAGTCAATCTCACCCAGAAATATAATAAATCAGTCAACCTGAACCAAACTTAATACGCAAGAGAAAACATTTAGTCAACTAGACTTAACCTGATTACATGTCAGGCTTACCGATTTACTGGACCTGATGCAGGACTGTTAATACAGATTTTCACTTAAAATGAAATTAATCTCAAAGATAAAAGTTTAAAGTTAATTGAACTTCAAAAATTTAAAACAACATTTTATTATTGGTTTATTATATATATATATATATATATATATATATATATATATATATATATATATAATATAAAACTTATTAACTAAGATGTAAAAGACATAAATCAAGTAGGTTTTTGCACAGGTAATTTTTATAAATTGTGAAATAAATTTTTTGATAGAAAGTAGTTGCTTAGGGTTTGTTTACTATTGCATGCATTTATATGTATGTGTGTGTGTATAATATGTATCCACACACATTAAAATAATAAAGTTAGACAAATCTAAGGATATATATTAAAAAAAAAAAAAAAAAAAAAAAAAAAAAGAAAAGAAAAAAGAAAAAAAAGACGAAAGTATAAAGGAACTTGAAAAGAATAAATATTTTCAAATGAATGCGATGGGAAGGATTTCATTGTAATACTTAAATATTTCAGGATTACCATTTGATTATATGGTTAAAACTTCAATTTTGAAATATGAACATTATCAGAGTCAGTGTTTTCATGTAAAATACTGAACATGAAAAAATATTTCTCGAAAAAAACATCGTAATGTAAATATTATAAATTTTTAAACACGTTATTTTAATCTAGAAATTTCAAAATTTTCAATTTTTCCGGGCGGAAATAAACCCCTTCGGAAAAAACCCGAAAAATACTGGTTTCTTTACCAAAATTTCCGGTTTTTTTCGGACCATTCCCATCTCTAGTTGAGAGTTCCCTTAATACGAAATATTTAAATTTCTAATTTGACATAAGTACCGGGTGATCCAAAAGTCAGGACAAACTTTAAAAATGAATAATTCGAAAATGGTAACAACTTACAAGTCAGCTTAATTACAGTTAATTAGTACTACTACAGTAACTGTTCAATGTCCATCATTCAGTACAGCTGTGAGATGATTCACCACATCGTTCCCAGCATTTAGTAGCATTTCTTGCATTATGGCAGACACATTTTGGCGGATGGCATCATTCAGTGCTGCTAGTGATGCCGGCTGGTCGCGGTACACTTTTGACTTCCAAGAATCCCCACAGCCGAAAGTCACAGGGTGTCAGATCGGGAGTTCTTGGAGGCCATGCGTGATTAAAGTAGTGACTGAGAATGCGATATTTCGATGCATATAAGCTTCGACTACCATTATCTGCTGTAGTTGTTCCTTTTTATATCATTTGTTGCTGTGCATAATCCTACATCAGAAATACGACAGCGCCATCTGTTGGTCGCAAACAAAACTATTTTTTTTTCTTTGCCACACAAAAATCCGGCTTCTTTTCCATCCGTTTGGTGCAAACCGTATCTTTGTATCTTGATTCGTTTTCGAATTATTCATTTTTAAAGTTTGTCCTGACTTTTGGATCACCCTGTATATAAAATAAACACTGTTGAGTATTACTTATTAATTTAATGAATATATATATATATATATATATATATATATATAAAATATAATTTAAGAAATAATTTTAGATTTCAGTGTTCTGAATAAAATGTATTCATTAGAAAATATATATCTTTAACCTAAAAGCAAACCTTGCATAGATATTACAAATCGAAAAAATTACAGAACACTATTGCCGAATAAAACAAACGTTAGATAATAAAACTAATATATCGTTTCCTTCTTTCTTTATACATTAGGTTTAGTCGTGACTGGATACATTTTATTAGATTTGCTTCTTTGCTATTCGTTTCCATTCGTTATTGTTATTTGATCATCATTTCTTCGCGGAAAACCATGAATCAAGTAATGTTTCAGCTAATTTCCTTGAAAGAAACTAGAACTGGTTTTAAATTAAATAATTCCAAAATTCGACATTAGAATAAAAAAATGTATTTATATTTTTAGCGTTTATAAATAAGAAAAATCTGATTTGGGCACCACACGACTTCATTATGATACCGTATGAATATACATATTGTTATGAAAATATTGGCAGTTTTGTGGGAGGTAACCGATTCGTAAATAATAAGACAGTTTCCAGTCCACGGACATTCCTTAAAACAAAAACAAAACAAGAAAAATAATTGCTACTACAACCAAATAAAGTCACGATAATATGATTACATATATCGCCAAGACAAATATAGTAGTTTTTTCAGGAATAATACTGAACGTCTTATTACAGAATTTCTAATTGGCAAATGCACAGCTTAAAATAGAATGAAAATGATTCGAATATACATGATCCAGTTTTTGTTGTGAAAAATTAGCGGTAAGAAACGATAAACTTTAACAAATTAATTAAACGAAAATTGAAAAATGGTTTCTGGCTATTCCGAAGCAATATTTGCCACAAAATTTTATCACTAATCTCGCCAAGCCAGAATTTAGTAACCAGAGTAGATTTTTGGTTTTTACATCGAATTTCGTGACTCAGAGTCAAATTTGGCTACGTGGCGACCGAATTTGGCACAATTTTTCAAGGTTTCCAAGTTTGGAATCTGTAACTTCAATAATAACAGAGTTCTGGAATCTTCAGGAATGATTCATTGCTTTAAAGCACAGAACTAAATTTTTCGAAAGTTCTATAAATGACTCACAAGACTATATATATATATATATAAAGAAGAAAAGAGTGATTGTCGATGATTGTAGACTAGAATTGCCTACATATTTACGTGTTACTTTCCATAAAATATTACAGTAAAAGTGGAATAGATGAAAGTTTTTTTCATTTCCACGAAGGTGGACTTTGGCTTAGCGTCAAATTAGGCATTCAAATGTAGCGAAAAAGGTTAGTAAGCGATTCATAAAATTTCAAAACTCTAACCTCAATAGGAGTCTAGTTCTAGAAATTTTGTAATAATGCATTGCTTTCTCGCGCAGAAATTACCTTGAAAATTCCATAAGCCACTGACAATACCCTCGGTCAGTTCAAATTCCATCCAGACTTCGAAATATTCGGATGTTCTTGATTTAGCGAAATCTGTGCTCTGTAGTGTATTTAGCAATGTTCATTTGATTTTTGTAGTAAAAATGGACATTTTATTAAATTGTTTCAAAAATATTAATTTCTGTCGCACAAAAAAGATTTATTTAACTGTTTACTGAATATTGTTTAAATAAAGTGAGCTTGTCGAATAGAACCTGCTTTTTTCTTTAAAATTTACTTTCTACATGCTAAAATCTCGACAACGTTTTTTATCAATATCATTACAGGCTCTATCTACGGTTGAATATTTACTAAATGAAGTGCATCCGTTGATTAGAACCAGCTTATGTCTTTAAGAATGGAATTCTACATGTTAAAATGTCGACAACTTTCGCAACAGTAACATTACAGGTTCTATCTATGGGCTGAATATTCATTAAATAAAAGGCATTTGTCGACTAGAACATGCTTATTTCTTTAAAAATTATTTTCTGCACGCTAAAATGTAAAAATATTTTTTATCAATACCATTACAGGCTCTATCTACGGGTTCAATATTTATTAAATGAAGTGCATTCGTTGGCTAGAACCAGCTTATGGCTTTAAGAATTATTTTCTGCACACAAAAATGTCACCAACTTTCATAAAAATATCATTACAGCTTCTATCTACGGACTGAGTATTCATTAAATGAAGTGCATTTGTACACTAGAACCTACTTCTATCTTAAAGAATGAATTTCTACACGTTAAAATATCGACAACTTTCACAACAGTAACATTACGGGCTCTATCTACATCTGAATATATGTTTTTTTAAAAATGCATTCGTCTACTAGAACTTGCTTATGTCTTTAAGCATAATTTTTTACACTCAAAAATGTCTTCCACTTTCATAACAATATCATTACGGGCTCTAAGATTAGCTAATTTTGAAATCTCTATGATGGTAGGTCATATAATATAATGACTCAAACCTTTGTACTTATAGTCATTATGAATAAAATTTTTCTAAATATCTCCAAAACGGAAAGTCGCAGTAATACCAAAAAAGAAGGTGCTCAAATAGATGTCATAAGAAACCTATATACCAATTGACAACGTTCTACGTCCAACCGTTTTTGTTCTATGCGATGTACACACACACTCATATACTTACATACAGACGTCACGAATTTTCGTATAAAGTCTTTGATATCTCTGGAACGGGAGCTCATATTAAAACCAAAGTTTCAGGTATACAACTAGACATCATGACAGTGACACATATAAATTTGCAACATTCTACGATCATTTGCTTTGAGCTATGCGAAATAACAATTCTTTTTCGCAAATCGGGATTACTATACTTCCTTACACTGTAAACGAAAACGTCGTAAATTCAGTTAAAAAAGTGTCTTAAACGGATGGTCATTTTTTAAGCGAAAAAAAAGTGTCTTACTTTTTTAGGCAACTTTCCGCATCTGAAATTGAGACATTGCAGATGTCTTAAAACTCCGCCATCTTTTTTATGTTTTGAAACACCGCCATGTTAGGCTTAAAAGATCTGCCATTTTTTAAGGCTTTTTAATAAATAAATAAATAAAGGTGGTGGTGGCGTGGTGATTCTGATTTTCTGTTTAAAACATATTTTATAATATTCTAGAGGATTTATAAAATATAATAATAAAAAAAAGCATATATATATATACACCAGCCCCTGGAATCGAACTCACTATCTTCTCTATAGTAGACGGACGCTCTTGCCAATTGCACCACGACTTCACACAGAAATTTACGATAATATATACTGTAATATTAACGAAATGGATTGCAGTGTTATAATATAACTTGCATTTTTTCCCTTAAAACTTTCGGGATTATATCTAAAGCTCAATATGTATTAATTCTATTAAATTTCAATTGTAGAAGCATAAATTTTGTAAAATATAAACAAATATATCAAAATCTAAGATTGTAATGTTTTGAAAACGATTTCTTTCTATAAACTGTTAGTTAAAATGAACAACAAGAACAAATATATATATATATATATGAATATGAAAACTAGAAAGCTTTTGTTTTACGTCCGGGTAAAAAAGTTAAAGAAAAGAGCTTTATATAGAAAGAGATTAAAAAAAGAAAGAAAGAAAGAAAGAAAGAAAGCAGCTATTTACAAGTTGTGTGTAAGATTAGTTAGAAATTCGCTTTCTTAGCGATAAAATATTCTTCGCTGCAAGTTCATCTTAATGTTATTTCATTTAATTAAATAAGCGAACTTTAAATGAAAAGTAACTATTTTAATAATACAATTGAAAAAGTGTCCAACTAGGAGTAAAAGAAGAGCGGCTAGCTTTACTCATTTGAAATGATTTTCAGAAAATTTTTATTTATTTATTTTGTTTATCAGATAAAAGAGATTTAAATTTTTGATATTTAATCATGATTTCTATTTTTAAAAATCTTTTTTTTTTTTAATATTTTTTTATTCTTAAAAGAAATTATCATTTTATTAAAACTGTATCTGGATATGAAAAAAAAAAAAAAAAAAACGAGACAATGAACCCACTACTAATAGTCAACGATGAAATGTGAAAATGACACCTTCCTTTTTTAAGACACCTTCCTTTCTTAAGATACTTTACGTTGGTTCATTTGCATCACCAGTTTATTAAAACACAAAAGCGTCTTAAATTAAGATATCTATTATGTCTTAGCTTCATTTTAAGATATTTACGTGTCTGAAATCCATTTTAAGATTTTTTTTTTTTTTGTCTTACTTTAAGACGCCTTTATTTGCAGTGCATACTTTGTATAAGGAAGTAAAAAAAAAATAATAATAAGATTGTAGTGAGTGTAGCGTAGAAGTAAATGCAACATCGCTTTATAACTCACCCGATGAGCTGAAATTTTACCTAATCTATTTTTAACAAAACACAGAAATGTTCTTTTCCTTAAAATTATGGTTTGCTATTCGTGATGAACACAAATGTGTTCTATTTCTTAAAATTATAGTTTGCCATTCATGGTCAACACAGATTTGTTCTGTTTCTTAATGTTATCGTTTGAAATTCGGGGTTTAGGTGTTTCAAAAATATTGTATTTCAAACGTGTGTATCTAAGGCGATTGCACTTCTTGCAAGCACTTAACTTTATACTTTCACTTTAATTTCTCAATTTTTGATATTTAATTTTTAGTAACATTAACACTTTCGTCGCCGCGTGCTTTTGTCTTTTTGACAGTAAGGTCCTGTAGGCCTGTAGGCGTCATTCTCCTAACTTAAAATATTTCACAACAATATTTTCTGCGTTCACATTTATTTTACAAATAAATATACATTATAATTATGTTCTTTCTAGTCAATGTTTCTGTATCCATAATATATTTGATTCTAAAAATATGAATATTGTGTGTATTTTTAAGAAATAAATGTCACACAAATTGCGAAAGAAACGCCTACAGGCGGAATTATAAATTTTCAAATGACGTGAAACTACGTCCGCGGTCGAGAAAGTGTTAACGAACATAAATTAAATGAAATTGCCGGATTTATTTTTAGGTTTTGGTGGAATATTGAATGCTTTGGAAAAGAACTGCAATATTTTAAAATTTAAAAAAGTTCCATACTATTGAACTTCTTTCATCTTGGAAATTTTCATTTCATATCTCTTAATAAATTGTCTATGAAAATAAAAAGCCGAGGATGTACTCGTTCTAAAAAAATTCGAGCAAATAAATCCTGAAAACATAATTTTTCACACACACACTATTCATGCTATATTATATTTCAAAATAATTCTAGTAAAAAAAATCATTACAAAAAAATTTGTGGTGGTGTGTGTGTGTGTGTGTGTGTGTGTGAGGGGGGGGTAACCATAAATGTTAATTATTAACAGTGTAAAAATGCAAGAAATACATATTTAAAAAAATTTTCGATCGCGAGACCCCCGTCTGGAACGAAGGTCTTTACGTCATTTCTCCAATTCCGAATTTGATTTGATAAAGAGATCTAGACTGTTTATCCTCTCTCTCTAAATTTTTTCACGCAAACGAACGTTCCAGCTATTGTTAGTAAGATGGGGAACTAATATATATATATATATATATACATGTATCTAAAATTTTTCACGTAAACCAACATTCCACAGACTGTTCGTAAGATGGAGAACTAATATATATATATATATATATATATATATATATATATATATATATATATATAACGTGCATGAATGTAATTATGTATATGTTACCGTTAAAGCTCGAAATCCGTTAATGTGCAGATTATCTAGCTTATCTACAGATTAACTAAAATGAACCGTTAAAGTGCGGAATGAGAAATTTTCCGCATTTTAACTAGGTAATCAGCAAATTAGCGGCTCCTGTATTGTTAAAGTTTAAATGTTTGTTACGAGTCTTAGTTATATTTCGAGTCTTAGTTATATCGAGTCTTAGTTATATAGCCAAACATTCTTGTGATAGAGACACGCGAATGAGCTTCATCAAACATAAACTTTCACCCCTTCCGCTCCGCTATGATAAACAGTAAACTTAAAACGTGGAGGATCAAAGCTACGATTAGGTTTCTTATTATGACCAAAACAAAATTTAAAGTAACAACTCAGTTATAATTGTTCTAATTTAGATTTTATTTCTTCTCTTTTTTAATTCTGTCAACAGAAGTTTGATAAGGGTCTGCATTTATTAATGAAATCTAATCTTAATTAAAAGCTCTCTCTCGTGAAACTCCATTTTGAATTATAAATATAAAAATTACAAAACAGTAATTATTTCCTCCCAAAATAAAACTGTTAAACGACAACTTTTTAAAACTAACTTATTTTAAAATTGACTTAAATTACTATTACTTACTGAAGAAAAAAAAAAAAAAAAAAAAAAAAAAAAAAAAAAGATGTATTAATTTTTAACTCTGAAAAATATTATGACATTATTTAATAAATACTTAACCCTCTGTACCATACTGTAGACTGTAGGCAACATACCGTTCGATCGTGGTTCAAATTCAAAGAATCGGTTCTACAACGTAATCACGCACTGTAGCCTGTCGTATACACTCACAGTTAGAGAATCTAGTATCTAGAAACACAACTGGATGGCGCCGTATGTCGTAAGTTGAAGTTCATTACTCGACAGTGGGTAACTAACGACAAGTGCGGACCGGCTCTGATTCAAAAAATAATAATAAAATAGTTTTTCGTGTGTTTTGTGTTTTATATTGAAACAGTGAAGAGGTAAGTGTTTCAAATTCATTGTATAATATTGATTTTGACCAAATTTCACGTATTTTATAGGATTTTATGCTAAAAAGTGTTTGTTGCCTGTAGGTGTTTTTGTTTGTTTTTTCGAAATTTATGAGAAATAAAAAAAAACCTGAAACACGTGTATTTTATTTTTTTCCAATTATTACGAAACAAATAAACACAAAAATATTAAAGGTCATGAGTTACAGAGGGTTAATGTGAAATTTTTGCGAATTTTTTAGCATTTCATTAATTTTTTTTACTTTCTTCTATATGTAATATAGAGAAAGTATTGGATTCGCGAAAATTTTCGACCTCCGTTTTTTGACGGATCTACACGTTTTGGGAGGTCCTGAACACGAATTGATAGTTTTTAGAAAATGTCTGTCTGTGTGTCTGTCTGTCTGTCTGTCTGTCTGTGTGTCTGTCTGTCTGTATCATTTTTTTGTGGACGCTGTATCTCACGAACATATGAATGAAATTTAACCAAACTTGGTATTTAGTTGCACCCTGACATGAACTGGTGCCCATAAGATTTGGGGATCAATAGCTCAACAGGTGGCGCTGTAATCGCATTTTATGCAAATTTTTAACATGGCAGCATAGGACAAAATTCCGTATAAATGGGCATAATGAGAGTTATTTTAAACTTGTGATTGTAAAATGAATTTGAATTATTGATGATAGTAGTAGTTAACTAGGAAAAAAAATTGTGCATGGGGGGGCATCGGTTCCCCCCCTGGGGGGGAAGTACCCCCCCGGGGGGGTTAAATTTTGAAGATGGGTATCATTCGAAAGATCTCGTCAATACCTTTAAAACGAATGGTTGAACCATAAATCTGTGATAATTTAAAACAAAGTTATCGATTTTTTTTACTTTTAACAAAAAAAAAACTTAGAAAAATAATCGTATTTTTTTTTTTTTTTTTTTTTTTTTTTTTTTTTTTTTTAACGAAATTTTACCAAACTTGGTATTTAGTTGGTCCCCGACATAAACTGTTGCTGATTGTATTTGGGGATCAATAGCTCAACAGGTGGCGCTGTGATAGCATTTTATCTAAATTTTTAACATGGCAGCATAGGACAAAAATTCGTATAAATGTGCATAATAAGAGTTATTTTACACTTGTGTTTGTAAAATTAATATGAATTATTGATAATAGTAGTACGTAACTAGGAAAAAAAATTTGTGCATGGGGGGGGCATCGCTTCCCCCCCTGGAGGGGAAGTACCCCCCCGGGGGGGGGTAAATTTTGAAGATGGGTATCATTCGAAAGGTCTCGTCAATACCTTTAAAACGAATGGTTGAACTATAAATCTGTGATAATTTAAAACAAAGTTATCGATTTTTTTTACTTTTAACCAAAAAAAAAAAAAAACTTCGAAAAAAATTCAATTTTTTTTTTTTTTTTTTTTTTTTTTTTTTAAATATTGTTAGTGATTGAATATGTATTAATTTTCACAAAAAAAAAAAAAAAAATGGAAAAAAAAACTTTTTTTTTTTTTTAAATATTGTTACTGATTGAATATGTATAGGAAAATATAGAAGAAAGTCTTGTGGTGGCCACAACATACTAGTTTCTTTTTTCCT
Source organism: Salticus scenicus (assembly GCA_963930645.1). Lineage (NCBI taxonomy): Eukaryota > Metazoa > Arthropoda > Arachnida > Araneae > Salticidae > Salticus > Salticus scenicus. Next base: position 280,346,384 of record OZ005649.1, on the reverse strand, counting down.
TTCAATTTCACGTTCCCTTTATATATTTTATATATCATGATTATATTATTATTATTATTATTATTATTCGTTTTTTCGGATAATTTCATTGTAGTTTATCACATAAAATGTGTTAATAATGTTTTCTTTTCTTTCTTTCTTTTTTTTTTTTTTTTTTTGGGGGGGGGGGTAAAATTAGTACTTATAAACTTTTAAATATATATGTACGCTGCAAAATATATAGTTTAATAAAGCATGGGAAAACTGTCATTTTAATTTTCATGCGTTCTAAAAAATATTAAAGCAGATTAATTATTTTAAATACTTCTTAAATAATGCTTCTGATTTGTTTAATTTCATATTTCTTTAGCTATTTTTTTTTTTTTTTTTTTTTTTTTTTTTGTAATAGCAATATAAGTTGTTAATAAAACAATTTTAAAAATTTAATTTGTTAAATATTTTTATTTTGACAAGAAATCATTACTGTATTATAATTCTAGCATTCTTTTATATAATATAATTTATTGAAAACTATTAAAGATATTATATTTGATATTAAAAATTCATAATGTCTTCAAACTTATATTGACAGAATAAAAAAGTGAAATAAATATATATATATATATATATATATATATATATATATATATATATATAACAAATATAACTTTAACAGACATAAAAATTAAAACACATACAAATTAAAAGAAGTAAAGAAAAGAAGTAAAAAAAACTAAGATATTTTTTTTTCGAATGAATAAAAAAATAACTACAACACCAGATATATTATTTTCCCTTTAACGAGTGCTTTAGTAGGTAATGTGCAGATTATGTAGGTAATTCACAAATTACCTAGGTAATTTGACAAATGAAATAATTTTTATCACTTTAACGGATCACCCTAGCTTATGTGCAGATTACCTAGTTTGTGAGGTAATGTTATGTTAGCGTAACGCTACAAACGAAGTTCGCACTTTACGAATAACACGTGAATGTGCAGAGTTTTAGGATTCGGTTGATTAATGGAGTTAGTTCTTATGATAAACTAAATTATAATTTGCGGTATGATAATATTTTGGAAAGGGATTGATAAAAGAGGATGCGTTTCGTAGTTGAAGTAGAGGTGGATAGTGAATGAGAAGTAGTAGGTGGTCAAAGGAGTTAGTAGCGAGCGGCTATAGTAGAAGATATTGAGTCGAGTAGTATAGTGGTTTAGGGAATCCTCCCACTAACGAAAGACGAGTAAAGTCATGAAAGGTAACGACGTTAAGTGAAGCTGTTGGGCTATATTTCACTAAGTGTTTCGCGCTAGGGTTTTCCATCATAAAGCAACTTAGAACGAGCTTAAATTTCTTATCATAATTTTTTTCTAAGTGGATGGTTTTTGAGCCCGGCGCTCTTAAAATGTTTACTCACTATTAGATTTTAAAAGCAAGTAGTTATTGTTGGGCCGTTTAACTTAAGCTTCCCCCCCTCTTTTTCTCAAGTATTATGCAGTTTAATTTAAGCTTTCCCCCCTCTTTTTCTCAAGTATTATGCAGTTTAATTTTAGCAGTAAGTCACTGTGACTATTTTTCAGTTGCTTTGTATAGCCAATCCCTTTAAAATTTTTACGGGTAAAAACCCGTTGTGGATTTTTAAGTGAAATGTTTGCCTTTTGGGGAGGAACTGTGAGGTAATGTTATGTTAGCGTAACGCTACAAACGAAGTTCGCACTTTACGAATAACACGTGAATGTGAAGAGTTTTAGGATTCGGTTGATTAATGGAGTTAGTTCTTATGATAAACTAAATTATAATTTGCGGTATGTTAATATTTTGGAAAGTGATTGATTTAAAAAGAGGATGTGTTTCGTAGTAGAAGTAGAGGTGAATAGTGAATGAGAAGTAGTAGGAGGTCAAAGGAGTTAGTAGCGAGCGGCTATAGTAGAAGATAGTGAGTCGAGTAGTATAGTGGTTTAGGGAATCCTCCCACTAACGAAAGACGAATAAAGTCGTGAGAGGTAACGACGTTAAGTGAAGCTGTAGGGATTATTCATGGTTATCTATTTATAGTTAAAGTATTTATGAAGGCTGCCCCTTTAAGTTTATAAAGGTATTGAATGTGAATGTAGTCCAGCGCCCACCTTTTCATTAAGCTCTAAATAAAAGCTCTTTGTTTATTTTATATATCTGACTTTGTCGTTACTTCATAATTTAATTAAGTTAAGCTTAATCTAAGTTAAATTAGATCATGACGTCCACTAGGTCCTCACAAGCTAATCTGGAGATTAACTGATTTCTGCACATTAGCGGTAACATATGAAAACATTTTCAAACATTGAATAGGGGAATCCAAGGAACATTGAATAAGATGAAACCAGAAAAATACAAAAAAAAAAAAAAAAAAAAAAAAAAACGATTACGAATATCATGCAACCTTAAATTGAATTATGCGAATTCATTACGTTTTCAAGGGTATAGAATAAATATTGCATGTAAAATAGGTGTTATAAACCAAAATAGATGTAGTCCTTGAGACAGTTAATGTAATTTTGAATTGATGAAATTTATAAAAATGATAAAAGTTCTCTGAAGTTAAATACAATACAAGAAAAGGAAATTCAATTCAACATGAGGAAAGTAGTTTTAGAATTAACAATTGATACATAGATTTGTTTACTATGTGTTAGATTTTATAGAGAATGTAAAATTTATATAACATGTACTTTGTCCCTACTATATTATCATCGCCTTAAACATAAAAAGTAATGCTTAAGTTTAACTATCTTACTTTTAAACAGACGCATGGCATGGATTATCCGTGTTGTAAAATTAAAGAAAATAATGGCCTTTTTTAAATTCATGGTAGAATATTAAAATATAAAATATTTTTGAGCAAAAAAAAATATATATATTAAAATATTTCCAATTTATCTTTCTAATTTATTGAAAAATATGTAACAGTGGCTTGTATAATATCGTATATTGTACACCTATAATTAAAACAAATATTTAAATTTCGTACGTATTTGCAACAAATTAAGCGATAGAACTATTATTATTATTATTATTATTATTTTTAGTTCCCCATCATACTATAGGTATGGGGAACTTAGGTAATCGTGAAAATTTTCGACCTCGGTTCTTTTACTTTTTCACATGTTTTCAGGTGTGAGGAATCCGAAAATGACAAAATTTGTATGGTGTCTGTCTGTAGGGTGTCTGTTAGTGTGTCAGTCCGTTAGTGTGTTAGTCCGTTAGTCGGTTAGTTTGTTAGTCTGTTTACACGATATCTCACAAACAAATGATCGCAGAGAGGTCAGCCAAGTTTTAAAATATTACTTTCGACACTGGAAAGAACCCTATTTATTTACAACATTCGAATTAAAAACCTTCGTAAGTTATTCGAAATTTACGATTTTCTTAACATGGGAGAACATGCCAGAATTTCACTTAAACTTGCATTAAATGAAAAATATTTTTTTCTGTAAAAATGTCAGACCAGTTTTAAAATATCAGTTTTGATGCCGGAATAAACATCAGTTACAATAAACATGCTACTTTAAAAATTTCGCAAGTTATTGAATATTTACGAATTTCTTAACATGGCAGAGTAGGACAAAATTTCACATAAACGTCAATTTTTAGGTATAGTTTCATCGTAAATATATCAGACTACTTTATAAATATTATTTAGGATACTGGCATATATATTATTCACTATGAATTTTACAATATAAAAAATCCGTAAGTTAATAGAATTTTACGAATTTCTTATCATAACAGAATAGGGCAACATTTTACATAAACGTCAGTCTTGAGGGATATTTTCATCATAAAGATGTCAGACCATTTTTGAAATATTATGTAGGATACTGACATGAATACCATAGAGTATGAATATTCCAATTTAAAAAATTCGTAAGTTATGTGGAATTTACGATTTACTTAAAATGGCAGAATAAGGAGAAATCGAGGATTAACGTCCATTTTTAGGATCATAAATATATCAGACAATTTGAAAATAACATTTATGATACTTGTATGAACATGATTGACTACAAATAGTCTAATAGGAAAATTTCGTAAGTTATTCGAAATTTAAGATTTTATCAACCTAGCAAAATGGGGCGATATTTCATATAAATACGCATTTTTGGAAAAGTTGCATTGGAAATAGCAGCATGAAAATAAACTACGAAATTGACCCCAATAAAATAAATTAATATATTAGAATAAGATATCGAACTGAATGGTGGGGAGTCTATTAGGTGAGGATTTCGTTCCGTCACTGTGTCAAGCGTTTGATCAAATTCGTTTCTCTTAACATGTATATATTATGTCCTATACAAGAAATGTATGAGAACATACATATGATGGGGAACTGAGCAGAGTCCACCTATGCCAACTAGTTTTTTTTTTTTTTTTTTTTTTTTTTTTTTTCACATAGAATATGAGAAAGTTTTAAATATTCCATGAGCAAAAATAATTTAATTGCTTTTTTATCTACAGTTCCTTTTAAATTTTATGAGTGATTATACTTGATTCAGTAATCTTACATTTATTTCAGCTTTCAAATTTATTCAAAATTTCTATTCATGGGATTCTCAAACAATAATATAAAAATATGTTGTAATTAAATTCATTGAAGATTATGTATGAGATTCAGAACCTTATAAATGTACACAGACATTTGAAATTTTTCGAACACATTTTTTATTTTCTTATTATATTTATTCATGTTTGTACGATAAACATTATTTTTAATGAATAGATATTTTTATGCTGTTATTAATGTTTATATTCTTATTGAAGAAACTGGAATTTGTAGCAATGAATTAATCAATTGCTGACTGAATAAACTGACTGATAGTATACAGGTCTATAGATAAAACATTCTATTTTTCTTCATAAAAAAATTTATAATTCTTCGTTATTGTAAAATAATATTTCTTGCTATCCTTTACACTAAAAATTGTCTTTTTCTTTCCTTTAGTAAATTCTGTGATCAAAATATGTGCAACATGTTTCAGCTATTTATTATTTTCTGTTATGCAAATATGCATTATGTAATATTGTTTTATTTTTTGAGATAATAAAACATAATGATTTTTTAAAATCTAAAATTAATTAATAATTTTGAAGTTATATTTGCAAATAATTAAAATATTTTTAATATTATACAATTTCTTACTATGTTTTTTCAGGAAATTTATATGTTGTCTTAGTAAATAGAATTAACATAGTCTTTATTTTAAAATTTTCCGAACATTAAAGAGAATCCTTTACGCATATCTATTAAATTAATCATAAAAAATAAATTATATGGATATATATACACTTATATTACTTTAAATAAATATTCTTTTACTTGTTAAGAAAATAGTTCTAGCTCTGTATATTTTATAATAAATTGAGAAAAAAAAAAAAAAACATTTTGTTTACCAGAAACTCTGCTTTAACGAAATGAAACTTATTATAAATTGTTTGCACATATATCTGTATTTCAAACTATATTAGTTTCTTTTGTTACACAATTCATATAATGAATCTATTACTATCATGAATCACTTTCTAAAATTTCTGTAAATATAAGTTTTACATAAAGATGTCTAAAAAAAAAAAAAAAAAAAAAAAAAAAAAAAGATAAACAAATAAAATTTTCACAAAACCAAATATATCTGCGAAAAGAAACATTCTTTAAATTTTAACTCAAAAAATAGAACTCAGAAGCAAAATAATTTGCTTCAGATAATTTATTCTTTTATAATTTCTAAAAATGTAACAATAACTATTACAACAAAGAAATTCAGAGACATTATGTTGCACAAATGATGGCATATTTCCACTTAGATATTCTATTAATTTAAAACGTTTCTAGAAATGTGCCATCAACATCTTATACACGTAATGCCAGCGCTTTTTCACAAGCAAGCAATTTAAAAAAAATAAAAATAAAAATAAATAAATGAATGAATAAATAAGCTGTATAAATAAAACCAACAGTATTTACTCCCATTCAAAAAGAAATTGCTGGAGTAAGTGGGAAATAAAAATTTGCATCTGGAGGTTTTTAATGGGGAAAGTTTCGTGAACTAGGACAATTTCATAATTTATCAAAATAACAGTTTTATTATTTTAGTAGAAAACCAAAATTATTATTATTTCTAATATAGATAAATTCATGGAAAGTTTGTATGTTTTTTACACTTTTACTTTAAATTTTGAATTCTTACTAGCTACATAAATTTACTAAATTGTAATCTTAAAATGTGTGCAGGTAAAATGAAGTAATTTGATTATTTGTTTTACTTTATTTACAATTTTACACAATGTCGTTCTGTAAGAATGCGTTTACATAAATTATAACACTTATTTGTATAGTAGTTTACAAATTTTAAAGTACAAAAAATAGAAAGGTAGTCCATATTATGCTATTATCCCTTTACCTGCCGAGGAAAATTTATGATATTAGATTCAATGTGCCACCTTTCTATTTCAGCTCCGAAATTAGTAAATCTATTAAAAATTCTGTCAAGATCGCTTATAAGGATAGCCTGTTTCATCGTCAAATCGTGTCAGTAGTTACACTGATAGAAGTACAATACAAAGGATCATACTTTGGAAAAACGTATATATACGCCCGCGGAACTTCAGGGGTTTCCATTAAATACAACACCGTAAAAAATTATTTATCGCCTTCCTTAAGGAATATATTAAAATTTTCATGTAATGATATAAGTTTGAAGATTTCTCATAATAAATATTCATACGTTCCAAACTGATTTGTTAGATAAGATTAAATACACATTTAGTATCATTTCGGGAAATTTCCAAAAAGTACTGCAGTTTCTGCTTGTACATATAACAGCTTTTTTTTTTTTTTTTTTTTTCAGATCTCATTATACTACATCTAAAGCAAATTTGATATTCTTGAAAATATTTGGTCTGAACCAGTTAAGGTTTTTAAATGTTTTAAGGTACGAGGAATCTGAAAATCCCCCAAAAATTGCTATCTGCATATACGTTAGTCAGTCTGTTATTACTATTATTATTATTATTTTCTTTTTCTTTTTCAGTGTAAATAATAATTTTAAAAAGCATAATTTTAAAAAAGAGGGTCCATTTTCAAAATTTAACTGTGTTGCCGAAAAGAACACTATAAAATTTTAATATGAGAATTTGAAGAATTTATATGTTATTCGAAACTGTAGTCCAGCTTAACCGTGCAGAAAATTAAAATTTGGCATGAATGTACATTATTGGATTTAGTGTGATATGTTTAAAAGTGTCATATGTTTAAACATATTTGGATTCATCTTACCTAAAATCGCTGAAAAAAAAAATCACGTAACAAAATTTTTCATGTAAACCTAAATTCTTCATACCACTAGTAAGATGGAGACTAAAAGAAAAAATATACATTAATGTATTAAATAAATATAGTAACATAAATATATATGTATATATATGTACTATATACCTTATTAAGATATTTTTATCATTAGTTATCTTTCAGGGTTATTTTATAAAGAATGTGAAAAACAATAATATAGGCACATTATTTGCATAATATTACCACTGCCTTAAACATTAAAATACATGCTTTATTTTTACTAATGCCATGTATTTATAAACAAATACGTGGTATTAATTATGCATATTGTAACAAAAAGAAACAAACTTTTCTGAATTATTAGCAGAATTTTGAAATATAAAATGACTTTGGAAGAAAAAAAGAAGAAGAAGAAGTATATTTTCTTAAAATACTTCTCATTCCCTTTCTAATTTAGAAAGAATGAAACTGCGAAAAAATATCCTGTAAAATGTTATATTTTGTACGCCTATAATGAAAACAAAACTTTAAATTTTGTACGTATTCGCAATACATTAACTCATAGAACTATAATATTATATATATATATATATATGGAATTAGTAGCAATGAATTAATCAATTGCATATCAACTGACTGACAACATACAGGCCTGGATAAAACATTGTATGCTTATTCATGAGTAAATTAACAGAACCCCTTTAATCTAAAATAACATTACTTGCTATCCTTTACTCTAAAATGTGTTCTTTCTTTCCCTTAATAAATACTGTGATCAATCAATTACAAAATGTTTTAGATATTTATTATTTTCTGATATACAAATATGTAGTATGTAGTATTGATTTATTACATATAAGTTAATTAAACATAATAATATTTAAAATTTTAAAGCAATTAATTACTTTGATTTTATATTTTAAAAGAATTATAATACTTCTAATATTGTATAACTTCTTATGGTTTTTCAGGTAATTTTTATGTTGTTTTGATAAATAGTTTTAACATTGTCTTTATTTTAAAATTTTCGGAACTTTCAAGAAAATCCTTTACGCATATCGATTAAATGAAACATAAAAAATAAATTCTATGGATACAAATATCACTTATATTACTTTAAATATATATTCGTCCGTTTACACCTGTTAAAAAAATAATACTCATTATGACCTGCATATTTTATAATATAACGTAAATAAACATTTTATTTAAAGAAGTCTCTGCTTTAAAAATATAAAATTTATTACAAGTTTGTTGCGCATATTTCTGTATTTTAAACAATATTAGTTCTTTTATTACATAATCCATATAATGGCACTAAAATGATCATGAATCATTTTCAAAAGCCTCTGTAAATAAAAGTTTAAAATAAAAATGTCTAAAATAAAGAAAAAAATCACAAACTAAAATATATCCACGAAAAGAATTTTTAGAAACATTCTTTAAATTTTAACTCAAAAAATAAACCTCAAAAGCAAAATAATTTGCTTCAGATAATTTATTCTTTTATAATTCCTGAAAATGCAACAATAACTGTTACAACAAAGAAGTTCAGAGACATTATGTTGCACAAATGATTGCATATTCCCACTTAGATATTCTATTAATCTAAAATGTTTTTAGAAATGAGCTATCAACATCTTATAATGCCAACGCATTTTCACAAACAAGCAATTTAAAAAAAATAAGCTGTATAAATAAAAGCAACAGTATTTACTCCCATTCAAAAATAAATTGCTGGAGTAAGAGGGAAATAAGCATTTGCATCTGGAGGTTTTTAATGGGGAAAGTTCCGTGAACTGTGACATTTTCATTTATCAAAATAACAGTTTTTTTTTTTTTAGTAGAAAACCGAAGCTATTATTGCTTTTTAAATATAGAAATTCATGAGAATTTCATATGCTTTTTACATTTTTACTTTAAATTCTGAAATCTCATTAGTTACATCTATTTACTAAATTTCAATCTTAAATTGTGGGTAGATAAAATGAAATATCTATGATTATTTGTTTATTTTATTTACATTCTTACATATGTACTTCTGTAAGAATGGAGCTTGCGTAAATTATAATGCTTATTTATATGGTAATTTACAAATTTTAAATTACAATAAATAGAAAGGCAGTGATTATTATTGATCTGATATTAATGCAACACGTTCAAAAAAAAAAATTCCATTAAATATAACAAAGTAAGAAATAACGTATTTATCGAATACCCTAAAGAATATATTAAAGTTATTATGTAATGAAGTAAGTTTGAAGGTTTCTCATAAAAAATAATCATACGTTACAAACTGCTTTATTAGATAACAGTAAATACACATTTTGTAGCATTTCGGAAAATTTCAAAAATGTACTGCAATTACTTCTTGTACATAGTATATGATCCATTTTTTTCGTTTTCATTATACTACATGTAATGCAAATTTATATTCTTGAAAATATTCGACCCGAAGCTATGAAGGTTTTTAAACGTTTTGAGCTCTGACGAATCTGAAAATCCAAAAATCTGTTATCGACATGTATATTAGTTGGTCTGTTTTTTTTTTTTTTTTATTTTTTTTTTTTTCGTCAGTTAAAATATTTCATCAGAAAAGAATCATCTTAAAAAGACGGACCATTTTCAAAATTTTAACTGTGTTGCCAAAAAGAACACTATTAAATTTCAATATGAGACTTTCAAGACATTATATGTTAATGTAAACTGAAGACTATATTAACCGAGCACATATAATTAAAATTCAGCAAGAACTTATATTATTGGAATTATTTTCCTCATAAATAGGTCGTACTATTTCAAAAATATCATTAATAATATAAACATAAAAATCAATGAATATGAACATACGTCCAAAAAATTACGTAAGTTTTTTGTAGTTCATTATAATATGTAACATAAGGCATTATTTCGTATAAATTTGATTACATTGTCACAGAGATAATGGAATTCTACTTGTGAAGCTCGTAATTTTTCGATCAAATGCCAGCCGACCATGCAAGTTTATTTCTCCAATCATGAACGCAATATTTTTAATAGTATATCTGATTTAGTAACCGATATCTAATACTACAATATTTTACTAATTCACATATAGCAGGCTTTGGCCACTTCGGTGGTCACTATATTTAAAGGAAACGCTTTTCTATATAGCTTTATGAAAATAATAATAATAATAATAATAATATATATATATATATATATATATATATATATATACTGAAATCGCTCAAAAGCTCGCTTTGGGTTCCCGCTGCCTTCCTCATCGTCTTGTTTGTCCTCGCAGTCTCCGGTGCTTGTCCCTATTGCCTGCGACAATGGCTTACCCGTGGGCTTCCATTTGGGTGCTTATCATAAATGACAGTCTCAATACGGTCAGTATCGAAAATTTTGAAGTAGCTCTTTTATATTTGAGTCCCAGTTACGTATGAACAACATTATACGTGGCATACACAGTATTTGCTTTCACGTTATTTCCTATATTTATTTGATTTAATCGATCAACGATAAAATGACAGCAATTTCAAGCCAAATATAATATCACAATATGCTATGATCAGTTTTGTCTATCACATGAAACAATTATTATTATTATTATTATTATTATTTTGTGGTTGTATATAATTCATGCTTAGTTAATAGTAGTTGGTATATAGAAAAATAATTAATTAATATGTAAACCTGATCATTGTACAGCCTTAATATAACTCCCCTTGGCGACTTTTGAATTTTTTCGCCTCTTTAAACCAAAATATAATTTATGCGATTATTGTTCCTATTTCTTTCTATCTTTCCTTTTCTTTCTTTTTTTCAGTGTTTTATAATTTAGTTATATTTTTAGTGCGCTACTTGACTTTAAGTGGCTGTCCTTGACGAAAAATGTCTAAACTACTTCAGCATCAAAATTTAAAAAAAAATGTCCAGAATTATCAATAGGTAAATACCATTAATAAAATGCTGAATTAACTTTTATGTCAAACGAGATTTATCCGTGCTAAAAAAAAAAAAAAAAAAAAAAAAAAAAAAGGTCTAAAGTTCAGGTATATAAAAAAATGCTATGAAATAAAATTCAGAAGAAACATGATTGATTTGTATTAATATTGTTACAAAAATTTTAAATAATTGTGTTTATTTTTGTATAAATTCTTTCAAAGAGGCTTAGTAAATTGATAAAGTGCTAATTTTGTGCATTTCTAGTCGTTTTAGCGTTAAAATAACCTTATTTTCCCTTAAAAACGCATTAAAAAGCCCCAATAAGGCTGGTAATGAGTTTGGTGCCAAATTTGGCGACTTTCTCCCACTTTGGCGATTTTTTTGGCGACCTTGGCGAGAAAATCCTTATATGGGATATACCAAATATGGAAGCTGTAAGTTGATTGGTTGACCAGCTTCTAGAGTTTTCTCGAAAAATCTGGGTTCCATGGAACAGTATATAAGGAGCGCTTCCTCGCCAAGGCAGTTAGTCAGTTCAGTTCAGATCTCAGCCAGCTTCGCTAGTGCTTGCATTGCTCTTCAGCCTCTCTGGAAGAGACTGTCTTTATGTGTTATTGCTATACAGTTTGTACAGTGGATTTGCTATTGACAGCTGTTGTTTAAGCTGTGTTTACTGTTTGAATTGAAGCTAATACTTGGTTTATAGACCTGCATTTTTCTGGAATTTTCTGTGAATAAATTACTGAATTTTTGTACGTTTGGACTTTCATTCTCAGACAACTCACGAACCCGCAAGTACGCAACATTTCTGGTGTCAGAAGTGGGTTGTCTGTGAATGGTTATAACTAGAACTATGGAAGAAGAGATGAAGAAACTTCTAGAAAGCTTAGCTACCCAGATGAATGAAATGAAAGAAGGGAAAAGAGAAATGAAAGAAGGACAGAGAGAGATGAAAGATAGCCTGAGTCAAGAGATGAATGAAATGAAAGCCGGAGAGAAAGAATTGAAAGACGGCTTGACTGAAGAAATGAAGGAAAGGAAAGACACTATGGGTGAAGTTCAGGAAGAAATTAAATCTAATAAAGATGAGATGAAGAGAGAGCTTTCAACGGTGAAAGAATCAATCGAAAGTAAATTAACGGTGATGGAAAAAAGAATGGATGGAATAGAAGAGAAAGTTTTGAAAATAGAAGAAAGTTTTGAAGAGAAAGCCATGAAGATAGAAGAAAATGTTATGAAGGTTGAAGAGAAAGGTATGAAGATAGAAGAAAATTTTATGAAGGTTGAAGAGAGTGTTACGAAAATAGAACGGAGTTTCAAGGAGAAAGTTAAAGAAAATTTTGATCAGGAACTGAAAGGAAGGTTTTCAGAGATAGAAGGTAAACTGAAGAGAATAGAAGAAGATCTGGAGAGAAAAGTGGAAGAAAAGTTAAAATCCATGCCCCAGGAAACTGAAAAGAAAGAGAGAAGAATCCAGAATCAGGAATTGATTAAGCTATCCACCTACGACGGCAGTTCTTCCTGGCATGTATATAAGACGCAGTTTTCCATCGTAGCTGAAGCTAACGGCTGGAACTCTGTTGCAAAGACGGCTCATCTGGTAGGGTCGTTGCGGGGCGACGCCGCAGATATTCTGGAGACCCTTTCGAAGGAACAGCGATATGACTTCGAAGCTGTAACCAGAGCACTGGAGGTACGTTTTGGAGCGAAATGGACCAAAGAATATAGTCGACTCCAGCTAAGGTCCCGTTGTCAGAGACCAGGGGAAAGCTTACAAGAACTGGCATCAAACATCCAGCGGCTTTCACATTTGGCTTTCTCAGACTGTCATCCTGAAACACGCAATGATCTGGCTCTAGAATATTTCACTGATGCTGTCGGAGATCCAGATATTCAAAAAGCCCTCAGACTCTCCGACGTGAAGGATGTGGAGTCAGCCTTGGTGTATGCTCTAAAGCTCGAGACAGCCCAACAAGCCTCCTGTAAACATCGCCAGAACAGCACAGCAGACAAAGTGAACGGCTCTCAAGATGATCTTAAAGAAATTCAGGAAATGATTGCAGAAATTAATAGAAGACTACGCATTCTTGAGAGTAAGAAAGAAGGGAAGACTCCAACAACTAACTGCTGGGGCTGTGGAAAAGACGGGCATATCAAACGAAGCTGCCCAGTAAGAACACCTAGAGACGCAACCGTGAATGTCTCTGAAGTATGCCACCCAGGAGGAGCGCTTCGGGAAAATCCAGATGCCTTCTTGCGGAAGCCTCCATATGAAGATCATAAATACAGCTGTAAAGCCGATGATAGACCCCAAAGAATACAGCCAGTTGCTCGCCAAGTTACTCTCTCAACACCATCAGAACAAGATCCCGATCCCTGGAGTGACGAAGATCTTAGACAAGCCCAGTTGGAAGATCCTGACATAAAGCCAATATTACAGCTGAAAGAGACGACCAGCAACAGACCTACCTGGCAGGACATTTCCAGATTCAGTCCCATTACGAAAAGTTATTGGGCACTTTGCGACTCTCTTCTTATCAGAAACGGCGTATTATACAGAAAGTGGGAATCTGATGATGGGAAAAGCTTCAGATGGCAGATTTAATTACCAAGATAAAAAATTCCAGATGTTTTAGAACAACTGCATAGTAGCTCTACCGGAGGCCATTTTGGGGTAATGAAGACTCTGCAGAAAGTTCGGGAATGCTTCTACTGGTGCAAGGCAAAGGGGGATGTGGAGAAATGGTGTAAATCCCGTGATGCTTGTGCGGCACGTAAAGGCCCGCAGAAACGAAGTCGAGGAAGACTGCAACGGTATAACGTGGGAGCACCATTTGAACGGATTGCAATCGACATCTTGGGTCCTTTGCCACGGACCTCCAGTGGAAATAAATACATCCTCGTCGTGATGGACTATTTCACCAAGTGGCCTGAGGCATATCCCATTCCCAATCAAGAGGCATGCACAGTCGCAGAGGTCCTAGTGCAGCAATGGGTGTCAAGGTACGGCACGCCCCTACAACTTCATACCGACCAAGGTAGGAACTTTACCTCTGATGTTTTCAAAGGACTGTGTCAACTACTTGGCATAGACAAAACCCGGACAACACCCTTACATCCCCAGTCGGACGGCATGGTCGAGAGGTTCAATCGTACCATCCTAAATAACCTCTCTCTTCTAGTATCAAGGAACCAGCAAAATTGGGACTTGAAGTTGCCATTGTTCCTGCTGGCATATCGAAGTGCTGTCCATGAAACCACCGGCTATACTCCAGCCCAGATGCTCTTTGGACGTGAACTTCGTCTCCCATGTGATATCCTGTTTGGTTGGCCACCCGATGCGCCTTCATCGCCCGAGGAGTACATCCAAGATCTCCAGGCACGATTTGAGGACGTACACAACTTTGCTCGGGAGCGGATTAACATGGCAACGGAGAAAATGAAGACAAGGTACGATCTAAAGGCTACACAACATGAGTTCCAGGAAGGAGAGAAGTTCTTGTTGTGGAATCCTGTTCGACGCAAAGGACTCTCTCCCAGGTTACAGTGCAACTGGGACGGACCGTACACAGTCTTAAAAAGGCTGAATAATATAGTGGTGCGGATCACTAAAGTACCTTCATCAAAACCGAAGGTGGTGCACTATAACAGGCTAGCCAAATACCACAATTACCGGCAATATTAAAATTAAAAATGTAAATACTGATAAAATTTGCGCATGCGCACTGTAAATATTTGTATATAAATATTTGTTCATATTTGTGAATTTTGTAAATATTTCCCACTTAATTTATATTTCTATGTTATCTTTATGCGCAACTTAGTTCTTGTATTTTAGATTGTGTAAATTTGTTTAGTTTCGCCTCTTGACCAAGGGTTGCGCAGCCCGGGACGTGCAGTCCTTGGGAGGGGGGCAGTGTTACAAAAATTGCAAATAATTGTGTTTATTTTTGTATAAATTCTTTCAAGGAGGCTTAGTAAATTGATAAAGTGCTAATTTTGTGCATTTCTAGTCGTTTTAGCGTTAAAATAACCTTATTTTCCCTTAAAAACGCATTAAAAAGCCCAAATAAGGCAGGTAATGGGTTTGGCGCCAAATTTGGCGACTTTCACCCCCCTTGGCGATTTTTTTGGCGACCTTGGCGAGAAAATCCTTATATGGGATATACCAAATATGGAAGCTGTAAGTTGATTGGTTGACCACTTTCTAGAGTTTTCTCGAAAAATCTGGGTTCCCTGGAACAGTATATAAGGAGCGCTTCCTCGCCAAGAGAGTTAGTCAGTTCAGTTCAGATCTCAGCCAGCTTCGCTGGTGCTTGCATTGCTCTTCAGCCTCTCTGGAAGAGACTTGCTTTATGTGTTATTGCTATACAGTTTGTACTGTGGATTTGCTATTGACAGCTGTTGTTTAAGCTGTGTTTACTGTTTGAATTGAAGCTGATACTTGGTTTATAGACCTGCATTTTTCTGGAATTTTCTGTGAATAAATTACTGATGTACGTTTGGCCTTTCATTCTCAGAAAACTCACGAACCCCCAAGTACGCAACAATATTATTTTATTTAAAAGTTATAAAGACGTCATTTTCTCATTCTTCAATTTAACATTTAGTATTTTTTTTTTTAATTTTTCACGTGAAAACATACTTCATTTTATGTTGAAAAAAACAATAAATTAACTAAAAATACCTCGTAAACCTTTTTGGCAACAATTCAAAATTTAAATGGCTTATTAAGTCAATTACCAGTTTATTATTTTCTAATCTTAATTAATTTTAAAAAATCTAATCAAATTTCCGGTATAAATAGTAGCCTATGTTCTATTCCAGACTATTCTCTATCTCTGTACCAAATTTCATCCAGATCCGTTTAGCCGTTGTAGCGGGATTGAGTAACAAACATCCATCCATCTAAACTTTCGCATTTATATATTAGTGTAGATAATGGATAGCCGAAATATTAAAGCCTTCATGTAAAAACAAGTTTGTCTTTATTTTTGTCTCTGGCAATGTACTTCTTTGGATGGACACAATAAGTTTCTGATATCAGTACAGAAAAAAAGGCTTCCCTAATCGACATATTAGCTGCTGTAATTTGGGTCAGGCATAAAGATGGCTTTTCTAAGATTTTAAGGGATTTTTAGACTCTATCCTCGAAATGCTCAATAGGATTGATGTTAATAGACTGAGTAGGTCATGGATGTATGGTTACGGATGTAGGTCATGGATCTATGACATTCCTTAAACAAATTGAAACCGATTATGGAAGCTGATTATGTGCATTACCTTTCTGAATGAAACCATCTCTAGAAGGACCTCATTACAGGAATTAACAAGTTTACATGATCGGCAGTGATGTTACATTAACAGTGTTGCTTAGTTTACATGTATCAATTTATCCAGTATACTCTAGGAAATTATCCCTAAAATGAATTACAATTACAGCACCATTTCGAACATTTATCATTTGGCACAAATTGTAAATATATTCGTACTCTTAGTGTCGTGTTTTAATACTGCTCTCCATACGATGGAACAGAAAACGGTATTCATAGGAACATTTTACATTTTCCATTTCTCAAATGACCAGTTTCGTCATTCTTGTGTCTACAATAGGTATATTTACTTGTTTTATCTGCGATACAAAAAGCAATCTTGATTGTATTCTGCTGCTAAAGCCCATCATTTGCAAAGAAAATCTTTCTGTATATTAGAATATGCTTTGTGATGCGCCTCCAATTCATTTACCTGCCCGTGTGCAAAGACTCTGCAAAATGTTCTAACACATTACGTCTATGGGCGAAATTTTCGGCAGATACAATTAAACAAAATTAGACTTAAATGAATAAAATAACATTAACACACACACACACACACACACACACACATATATATATACATATATATATATATATACAATACATACCTAGATGTGTTTGAGGTATAATAGGGTATAAAAAGCATTTATCACTTGTTAATTTGTCTATCAAAGAATTCAGTTACATCATTAAAATGCCTAAAATGTGAGAAAGATTGTGTTCTGCGTTGTGTTACTTATTTACCGTGCCAAACTAAGTTTTTTTTTTTTTTTTTTTTTTGTGTGTGTGTTTTTACAATGTATAGTAAATATGCAGAGGAGCCAATATTATACGATCTAATTTCCAATAGCTGTGAGGAAGGGGGGAACCATCCCCTCCGTGGAGGATCAACATTATGGTGGCACATCTCCGGAGGTGCATCTCTGACCGTAGCCAATTACCCATAGTGCAATATTAGTGTGATGTTAAACCCAACGAACAAACCTAAAACCCAAATAGTAGCGAGGACACAAACATTCTACGTAATTTAAAAAATAATAATAATTTAAATTTCGTTTATTTTGTGAATGTTACTATGATACTGAAATTAGATGAGTCGGGCAAAGTCCTCATACCAGATAAATGCATGTCAATTAAAAATTTTTAAAACCTGTTTTAAACTATTGTTTGAGTACAGTAGAGCCTCAGTTTACCGGGAACACACTAACTGAGTTCTGAGTTAACCGAGGTAGTCAAGAAAAAGTAAAGCTATTTCTAAGCGGCTAACTCCGCAGCTGATCAGTTCGCAAGCGCTACATCATTCAGACATCAGACGGATCGATGTCATTGTGTGCTACTCAGTTACAGTTCGTTTTGATTTGTTTTATATTTCGATGGCTTACCTTTGAGTGTTAAACTGAAAAAAAAAAAAATGTTGTGCCTTTGCGGATTACCTTAAAAGACATCAGCAGACTCGATAAAGGAGAAACAATTAAAAAGGTGGCTTCAGACTTAGGTGGGGGGAAATTGACTGTGGGTGAACTGACAGTGGGAGAATTGACATTAGGAGATTGGAGAAATAAACAGACCGAAATGTAAATTGGTGTTTGCAAAAAGAAAACGAGAGCGATAAACGGAAGTCTGTCAAAACTGGAGAGTTTGAAAAATATCAAGATCCTTTTACCCACTTCCTGAACGAAGGAAGCATAGTGCGTCAGCCTATGCTACAAGAAAAGATTATCGAATTCCATTCAATATTTGACAGTGGAGAATAAGAATTTCCAGCTAGTAGAGGAAGGCTTTGTCACTGAAAATCAAGACTTGGAAACAGGAAGCTAAACATTTCTGATGAGAAATTATTATCCAATTATGGTATCGCAGTGAAGTTCAAGGTCGAATTTGAAGCTTTGATTAAAGATGAAGCTTTCTCATTATAACACACCTTTAACTGTGACGAAACAGTCTTGTACTACCTTATGCTACCTATAAAAGAACTTCTTTCTAATTTTTTGCGATTGGTTTTAGAAATTCAAAATATAGGGTCACACTAATCCACTGTAAAAAAAACCTATTACCAGCTGCAATCTGTGATTTATTTTATCCAAACACAGAGAATTTCTTGCAAGAAATTCTCTGTGATTGGATAAAATAAATCACAGATTGCAGCTGGTAATAGTTATTTTTTTACAGTGTAGCTTGCCCGAATATTACCGGTGATTGTAAATCAGTTTTATTGGAGATAAAAAAAAATAGCAATCGAGTACCTCGGGTAACATTCAGAGACACTTTCAATAGACCAACTTCTGATAAGACTACTGCGTGAAACGGTGGCAAAGAAGCGAGAGAATTCCATTAAACAGAAGCACTCAAAGACATTTTCAAGATGTAATAATTTAACTTTGACGAAATTTTCTATACAACATTGTGTTTTGTATTTTATGTACGTGTTGTACTACATTTTTAACAGACTGCATGTAATATGTAATCGATGTATACTTTTACTTCATTGACTACACTTTATTTATTTTAAATTTTATATTTATCCCTCGATGTACAAATAATCCGTGCTACTCCAATTTCCAATTATCCGAGGTTTGTAAAAAATATATCCTTTTAGGTAAACGTTAAAAGGTAAGCCTTGCTACTCAAAATGAGAAAATATGCTGACGTACATGTAATAACCTTAACTGTTTACCAGTATTACAAAATAATAATATTATTACATGAGAAATACGTATTATATAATGCTAATTAAAAAAAAAAAAATCTACAAAAACATTAAGTTTTTTATATATTTTTTCTTTCTGTATAAAAGCCTAAAGAGGAATAATATTTCTTTTGCGGTAAGCTGATTACATTTTCTTTAGACTACAAAAATATAGCAATTTTGTAATCTTTAGTTGTCTATATGTTATGTATTCCAAAATGTTATTTTTTATAACGTTTAAAATAACATAACAAGAAAAATCCTATTTTTTAAAGAGAAACACAAAATCCATCGAACGGTTTTCAGCTTTATAATAAAATGGGTTAAAAAAATGGAAGCAAGAAAATGCTGAGTATGTTAGACGTGGAATAAAATCAATTCTTTTACGATACAAAGAAGCTTACACGGTTCCAAATGTATTAATATTAATATCCTGAACGGTGTGCTATCTAACCTTCTAAGTACTTTTTTCTTTTTAATATTGCGGCAGCTTTATTTATATATTTATTTTTTGTTTGTTTTTTATTGATTGAATTTTAAAGAAGGTTGTCTCGCTTTAAACAAATACTCGATTTTAATAATAAATTCTGTACAATAAACCTTTTCTTAATCTTCGACCATGATATTTCTCGAAGTCTTGAAATAAAAGATTTTCCATTCTTCTCCGTTTTTTTTTTTTTTTTTTTTTTTTTTTTTTTATGAAAACATGAATTTATTCTTTCTTCAGTATGAAAATTTTCTATATTTAATATATATATATATATATATATATGAATGCTATAAAATTTCTTAGGCTTAAAATAAAGTATGATGTAAACTGTAAACAGCTGATAAAATATTTGATCAAAATAGACATACATTAAGAGCAAATTAAGTTAACTTAAATAAAAAATATTCTGTAAACAGAAAATTATTTTCTAAATTTTAACAGGGTTTGTACAGTCATACATTTTTCGAGGACTTTTAACCAGTTTTTTTAACTTTTTTATTTATTTTATTTTTTTAATTTGAAGGTCAATATTTTAACAAAAAAAAAAAAAAAAAAAAACTCTACAAACAAAAATTTGTGGTAGAAAAATTCAAACAAAGTACGAACCCTATATAATATTTATTTTGATGATATATTTCAATATTCTGAAAACGGATGATCTGTTGTCTGGAGAATCGTACATTCACACTGCGTCTGACGTTTGAACGGGTGTCCAGGGTTTGTACATTAGACACGAACTCTCTAATGACTGTATTCACCAATATCTTTAAATATCGGCTAAACAAGAAAATTTGATATGCCTATAAATCATGGGCGCAAATTTACTGCAAAATTCAAAGCGTTGTTTCTGAAATCTAGCGGCATTGTTATTTTCAGATTTATTTAGCTGAAAACAACCAGTCAAAGATTATACGAAATCTTCGACCCTAAATTGCAGAAGCAGTTCGCCAACTGCGGCAGTAGCAGTTCTGCATCCTGACATTCGACGCTCTTCAAGTTTTTGCGTTGAAACGAGGGTTGAAGGTAATAATAGTAAATACCTCCATCAGACACTTAGAAATATTTTATTTAAATCCCTGATTTTTTTATCTCTGACATGGCAATGTGTCACTTATGTAAACTAAATTTTAAAATAAAAACTGCCGTCAGACAGGAATAATTTTATTTATTCTTTTCGAAAAAAGTTGATTTATCTTTCGACAAAGTAATTTTTTTTTGTCGTCCTTTTTACCCATTATTATTATTATTATTATTTTAAATAGATAGGATAAAAAATTTTCTTCAATTGAGGATCAGTTTCCAAGCGAATTAATGATCTGTCTATCAACTTTTGGCACTGCCATGAGAGGTGTGTTAAAGTAAGACATAAGTACAACTGAAAACGCATTTAAAACACGTAAATGTCCTAATATAGACCTTAGGCATAATATATATATTAATTTAAGCCACTCATCTATCTTAACGGATTAACTGCAAATAGAAGCGTTTTAAATTCAGACATAAATGTGTCTGAAATAACAAATGAGACACAAAAATGCCAAAAACACATACATATGCGAAATTTCAGACCGCAAACACGACTGAATTTTGAGACATTTGTATAACTTTGCATACAGAAACTACTTTAAGTAACATGCTTCTCTTATTTAAACTTCTTTCCACATTAAATAAATGCAATATTATTTTATATAACAGTTAAATTATTTAAACTCTGTTTGTTTTATGAAATTTAATTTAATAAAGATAACGTAGTTCAGAGTCAGATTTATGAAATTAAATTTTTAAGGGAAAATACTCTAGAGATATGTATCATATATGCATGGAATTAGGCTTGACATAATTCATAAAACAACATATATATACATGAAACCTGTTTGAATTATATATATATATATATATATATATAACATTCTCGTATTAAAATACCATATATATATATATATATATATATATATATTCAGATCAACGAAGCAAGTAACTTGTAGGGAAGAAAGAGAATTTGTAACCAAACAATCTTAAACAATTTGTGTATAACTCCTTAATTTTTCCAGTTTCAAAACTTTTTTCCTTATGTTTACCGACACTTAAATGTAAAACAACAATTTTTTCTAGTCTTCAAGTTCATAGTTTTTTTTTCTTAATATCAGTTCAAGAAAAGACGTCCTTATCCAAACATCATAGGCTGCGATTTTCACATTTTATTATACATTTTTTAAAACTCTAAATATCTGGGTACGAAATTTATAACAATAATAAATATTAACTGCAGATATACTATACATCGTTTTATGGCCAAAAATACGCATTTAACATAAAACTTCGATTTGTTCCGCCAGTACTGCAGTATACATACAAATTTTTTCATGTGCCGAGGTGGCATGACTCATAAGACACTACACTCCGGCAGCAGGTTTCGGATTTCAGGGCCGGTGGTTGGTTCGATTTAGCGAAAGATAAAGGGCATTTTAATCTTAAATTTATTAATATTTTTATACTCTAGAAAATTGTAAAATATGTATTTAACAGTAAAATATAACACAAACACCTATATTTACATATTTATTTTATTAAAAAGCTTTAAAAAGAGCCTTAAAAATGGCGATTAAAAAAAAAAAAAAAATCCAATGTCTTAAATTCAGTTGCAAAAGCCTTATT
The DNA here is from genome assembly GCA_963930645.1 of Salticus scenicus. Classification (NCBI taxonomy): domain Eukaryota; kingdom Metazoa; phylum Arthropoda; class Arachnida; order Araneae; family Salticidae; genus Salticus; species Salticus scenicus. The sequence goes on along the minus strand of OZ005649.1, from coordinate 280,324,009 downwards.
ATTATTATTATTATTATTATTATTATTATTATTATTATTATTTTTTTTTTTGCATAAAATGTGATCATCCTTTTAATACACTTTTTAAACTGAATTTAAGACGTTTGCATTGACATTTCGCCTGCTTGCAACGCTTTTTTATTTTATTTATTTTTTTTTCAACAATAGCAATCTTTCTAAGACAGCAAAAATATTTCAAAAATTAGTATAGCCCTGATTAATATGCTTTTTTTTTTTTTTTTTTTTGCAAAGAGCGAAAAAGAGAGGGAAAAAAAGCTAACATTTCGTTATATTATTCAAATAATAATACTAATAAGATTTTTCCATAATCGGCCTCATTAAATTTAAAGAAAATATTAAATGTGCATTTTAATTAGAATTTTTAATTTATTTAAAAAGGAAACCATGAAATGTACTATTTTAAAGTTTTGAAAAGAAACGGTTACATGAACGCTGTTCATAGATCTATTGCTAAACATCACTGATAAATAAAATTCTTAATAAATGTAAAGAATTAAGAAAAATTGACAAAATAGATAGTTTGACACAGAAAACAAAATGATAACTTTCACTTAAGCTGACTAAAAATCCACTCATTTCATTTTCCATTATCATATTTAATAGATTGTTTTTTCCCAATCGTTAAATTTTGATCTTTTTCAATGCATCTTTTAGCGAATAGGCATCAAATTACATGTGGATGCCAATTTTTAAATTATAGCTGTATCCATTCGCATGAAAAAAGACGAGAAATCATGTTAGTGGGAATTCTATTTATTTCAAATGTAGTAAGTATGTATTTTTTTAGTTATCTTGAATTGTGGCATGTTTACGTGTTACAGATGAGAGCACGAAAATATTGCGAAAACCCATCGCATTTCACACAGAAAAAACAGGTAAAAAACGCAGTTTAAAAAATCAAAAGTGTTAATAGCAAAAAAATTAAATTACACTTGTGAAAATGTGTATGACATACAGCCATGACTGCACGTCAGACAGATTCCCCTTTTTTCTTCCCCATGTTATCCTGTTGGATTTTTGTTTCATAGCTATGTCACTCAAAAATGGAGATTTTAGAATTATTATTATTATTATTTTAACATTACTCTTTGAATGTGTCACTTTTTAGCTTAGTGAACAATTTTTTTTGGAAAAAAATAATTTAAAAGTTTTATTTCATTAAGTAAATTTATACTCTAACTTTCAATCTCTAATCGAAATATTATTACTTTTTTTTTTTTTTTTTAATATAATAAAATATTATTATAATTTTTTTATATATTTTTTTAGATAGTTCATTCAATATGAAGCAATGAAAATTACATTAGATAATAAGAAATAAAGAGTGAATCTAACCGACAGCGTTAAATCAAGTGAAGATTTAGACTTTCCGTCTAATATATACCAACAAAACGTTGATATATAACATCTTGGAAAAAACATCTTTTATTTTTTAATTGTTAATCTTATGTTGACAATTCAGACGATTTTATGAAAATCCACGCCTCTCTCGCCATCCCATATGTAAGGTTCCTGTATGATACAAGCTTGCGCACTGTCCGCCATTAACAAGCCGATCTGGAATAATGATGTCGGTAGAAAAAGCTAGGTTACCTGATTAGCGTTGTTATCGCCTTTATTATACAGATATATTGCCTTTGTTATGCAGATTATGTGAGCTAGAACTTCTTATCACAAAATAAACAAGTTGGCAATTTTAAGAAGATAGCCAACATTCTCAAAACTGCAACCCTTCACATAAAATAAATTTAATTTTAAAGTTAATTTAAAAACAATAACTTAAAAAAACAGTACATTCATGTTAAATTTCTCAAACAACTTTGAAAATAAGACGAAATAAGTTGAAAATAAGGGAAATCTTAAGTTACAAAGTTATGCTCGTGCTGCGGGTATCCACGAGTTACATCTGCAATTTATAATCCATTTTTTCCTTCTTTCTGGATTAGAAGAAAATATAAACAAGTGGTGCCTTTTTCTGGAGTTATTCGTGCAATTTATTACCTAAAAAACACCAATAATAAATCGTCAGCCGGTCTTGTGGGCTGAAAAATGGCGGATGCGTCAGTCTATCAATGTAATATTTCTACCCATAAGAAATAATAAATTAGGCGTCACTAAGCTAATTTTTAACCAAAGAGGTCCTTCTTATAATAATTGCACTACAAAAATGTGGAAGAGTTTTACAGGTTCTACTAGAAATTTTCCTTTATGCTGACCTTAGACAAGTATGTGTATATCTACATTAAATGCTTTATCTTTATATGAATTAAATATAAAATAACTCTTAATTACCAAAAAGTAGCGATTCATATGTGCTTTATATAATTTGCACTTTAATCTGTGTAATCAATTATGTAAACCTACTTTAATTTTATGTTTGAAAATCGTGTTGCCTTTGTTTTAAAGTATTTGTAATTTAAATGTATAAGTAAAATGTAATTATAATTTAAATAAAATAGTTTACATCTTATATAAAATATTTACTTTAATATGCCCCAATATTTCGTACGTAAATGCTTAAAGATATATGTATTTTTTTAACCACGGAATACTTTTTCCAACTTATTATAGAAAGCAATTAGGCTTCCAAAAACAAAGATGAAGATAAACCACAAATTAGTGTGCCATTCATTAAGAATATGATTTTACTAACAGTAATTGCGTACTTAATTACCCGAAAAGAAAACTTTTTGTGCAAGTAAGCAAAAATATATGATGGTGTTTCTGATGTAAAAACACGCAAAACAAAGAATATTAAATTATCCAATGCCAAAGATTTTTTCATAAAATTTAGTCATTACATGTTTTATTTATTTTCAAACCTAAGCAGATAAAACAAAAATGTAATATAGTATCTGGAAAACCATTTGTTTCGCTTCACTTAAAATATGTTAATAATAAAAATCATTTATGTCATGTTCTGTACTACAACAACCTGCCATTAAACAAACAAACAGAAACAGCAACAACAACAACAAAATATTGATAAAGTGTTTGTAAACTATTGATTCCATGTTTTAAACCTTTAGTTAGTAAATTCCTGTTTTTAAAAAGGTCTTAGATGTTTTAATCTTAAAAGAGATCAATTTAAAAATATGCAAATACTAATATATTTTAATGATTTTGAACATTTTTTCGCTTCATTTAACCTTCTTAGAATTTTGGTGAACTTATATAAAATTTGAACTTCAAACTATTTTCGAATTTTTCTTTTGTGTGTGTGTGTGTGCGTGTGTGGTAATTTTATCCCCATCCACAAGATTTAAAAAAAAATCTACGCCTATTTGCTTTTAAACTTTGCACTAACACTTATATAAGGATATCTATAAAATGAATTAAGTCCTAGTGAAACTAATTCTATTTGGTTAAGTAACTTTTCAAAAAGGTTTGAACATGTTAAAGTATTTAATATTTTTAAATATTTTTAAAAATTAAAGTAAATTTTGAAATATCTCTGAATATTTAATTGAATAGATTTTATATATAAATGTGTATGCGAATTTATAAACCAATATGGTATTTTTTTTTTTTTTTCAAACTGTTGCTGATAATGGCAAAAAAAAAGAAAAAGTTAGAATTAGAATTAAATACTGAAAATGCAATGCTAGCATTTTAACGTTCGTTACATTTTTTCTTATTATGTTTAAATCGAATTATATAGAAACATATTAAACGTCAAAAGGCTCAGAATTTTTCTTTTTTACATCAACACACACAAACACTTATATACATATATATATATATATATATATTAATTTTCGTTTTTTTTTTTTTTTTTTTTTTAAGATTAGGTGGTTTTGCGTACTCTACATGCGTTAAGTAAGCTATCTAACCTAGATCCCTTAAGTTATGTGTTTACCCTATAATCGTTGTTTTGGTGAAAATTTTCGAAATATTTTTTATTTGTTCATTTTACAGGTCTTACATTTAGGATTCCAAAAATACTTTATTATTATTATTATTAAAAGCAAAGTTATAGTATAAATAATAAACCGGAATACAGTTATGGTTTAAAACTACATGGGAATAGACAAAGAGCGAATTCAGAAACCGAAACGCCAACCTCTACAAGCAACAAAGTTATCCAGAAAACAACAACAACAACAACAAAAAAAAAAAAAAAAAAACTAAAAACTAAAAACTAAAAACTAAAAGACAGTGAAAATTAGATAAAAATGAAACAAAAGAAGGCTTGATATACAAATATAGTGAGTTTTAAAAATCTAAAGTGGCTACAAATTTTTTTGTGCAGTATTAAAATCTTTAAATGCGTTTTCTGTGAAACTGTGTTTTTCGTTATTTTTATTTGCGATTACATTAATTTCTCAAACTGTAGTTAGAATATTGAACTGAAATTTTGCCAAAATGTTTTATGCACCTTTAGCTATGTCCTGTAGCAAAATCTAACTCTTTCTATTTATTTATTGATTTTACTGACAATTTTTTTGGAGAAATCATGATTTTTCTTGTTTTAATTTTGAGCTTTTGTACCAAGTATGGAATATATAAATAAATTTTATACGTAAAGTAAATATTTTGCGACAGAACACAGGAAAGTATGTTATTTCTATACTGTGTAAAGATTATTGAAATATATTCATTAGAATCAATTATATGAGATGTGGCGTAAATGAAATTTTTCACAATATTTTTCTAAATATTGCCTATATTTTAAAAGTTAATGAAAATTTCTGTAAAATTTCATTTAAATTCATAGTTTTGTAGCCCATCTTAATTAAATACATGCGTGTATCCATTAATTTATTTTTGTATTTTTAAAAATGTGCTTCGTAAGTAGGCACATAACATAAGATATAAAAAAAAATTTCTGTTTGAATAAAACGTAACCTAAAATTATAATGTATTAATATAAATAGCAAAATAATAAAAATAATAAATTAAGTGCAGTAAATGAAATGATTGTTTTAGTATACCTTACAAGTTCTTAAAAAATGATACCTGTTTAGGATGGCATAAACGTAATATTCAATCTGGTCAAATAGTCAGTTCATTGATAATTATATCTCCTATTTCAATATACGCATAATATACAGGTTATTCCAGAATAAGTTTTTCAAATATGATAGGATATAATTCATATATAATTTTAGACATAAATGTGGAGTTTGCGACATTATGTACACAATCTTGTAAAGTTTTGTTCTATAACAACACTTCTAACAAATTATTCTTCGGGAACTCTAAAGCACATTAGCAGGAGGACAATGCCTAAACAATGTTAAAAATTAAGTTATTTAAGTAAATTTATAATTATTGACAGCGAGGAAGTCTGAAATATTCACGTAGAAATTTGTGAAATAGAAGAAAGAGATGATACATTTCATTATTGTTTATTGTTTTTGACGGTCAATAAGTTGGTTGAGTAACTATATATGTATGCTTATTTTATTTTGCGTATTTCCATAACAAATATAAGTCAAAATTTGACGGTAAATAGTTCACGTATTCTACCATAACAATGCTAAAATCATAAAAATACATTTGATTTCTTATTTTTTTTAAAAAAATGGTGTAAATCCTTTTCATTAAAATTTAAATTGTTTAATTATAATTTTCGATTTTGAATCTATTTCCGTTTAAATACATAAACGTTAAATGAGGCTATCATATGTATTAAAACTCGAAAAGGATCTTGTGTCTGTGTAAATCTATGCCTGTATATATATAATGAATTAAAAAGACAAAACATTAGTTGATTCACTTGATAGTTGGAACAAATACTTACGAAATACATGGAATTAATAATATTTATTGTATATCGTCTTTAATGATCATGCACAAGGCTTTACAAATAAATTGTCATTAATAAAATCCAAAACGGCAAATTAATGTACATGTTAACATATATTTTCACTGCATTTAACATAAAGAATTAGAAAATATTATTATGTTGCAAAAAATCATGGTTTAATTTGAAAATACTACATAGACAACATAGATATAAGACAAGTATAAAAAAATTGCTAAAAAGAATTCCAATATGATATGTAATAATCTGATTGACTCGGATAATTGTTATTATTATTATTTTTATTATTATTATTATTTGCTTAATTTTTTTAATTGTACATTGTGGCACGGAACTAACTAACATTTTTCAACTTTCATATATTAGATACTGAAGCAGGGAAAATATAAGTAATAGTGTCTATAAGTACAGCAATTTATGGCATTTATTTTCAATCGATAACAAAAATATTTTTTTTAAACTGCATTTTTTGAAAGATGGCCACCGTTTATGTCAATGCATTGTGGCAAAAATTTCTCGAAGTTTCCGTGTACTTGCTTGCGTAGGTCCTTATCAATGGTTACAACTTAGCCACGAATGCCTTGCTTGAGATGGATACTCATGGACTTTGGATACTCATGATATGACTATGGTTACAAAGTTGTAGCAATTGTTGAGGACTCATCGAAAATTTAAGAAATGTTTGGAAGAAGGAATTTATGTAAAACGGGGCTATCTGCCTGGTGCAGTTTTTAAAGAACAACCTTGTAATGGGTCGTATTAAATGACATATTTGGTCGTATTTATCGGCTTTTTTACTTATTTTCCCCTGCATCCGTGTATAACATATGACAAGTTTGAAAATGTCAGTTGGTCCCCCATCACCCTGTTTTTTTAATATCGTTGCATTCTATTGAACATAATGTAATTATCAAATTTTACTAAAATTCTCAAAAGTATGAATTTTAAAGAAAATAATGTGTATAGGATTAATCTCTGTTTTATGTAATTAGGCTATACATAGTAATTCCGATATCTTAAGTAATCATCCAAATGACTGAAAATAAAGTAAAAATATTTTTCAATCAAAGGAAAGGATTAGTATATTTCATATTGCATGTGTGTAATTCCTTCCAAATAAGTCATAATGAAGAAATTGGGGAATATGCTAATTTAAAAATAAAAGTAATTAATAAATTATATGTTGAACGTGCAGTAGGAACGTGGTTTTGTTATATAAGGTTATAAATTCGAAGCTTTAAATAATAAAGTAATTTTGAAACGCTATGAATTATAACTTCCTCACATTCAACATTAAACCTATGAAAATACAATAAGTATTATTTCCCATTGAAGTACATATACTTTCTTTATCTAATTATGTCTTTTAAAATAAACATATTATTTTTATTTGACAAGAATTTTAGTAGTTCAACTAATTATCTCATTATTCAAATTTTAAAATTTTTCCGAAAAAGAAAACAACTTTACAGAAAGGAAAGTGTATATGTACTAAATACGGGTTTTAAAAATTTTTAGATACCTTAGACCAGTTTTTCAGTTGTTTATATGTTCATTTTCTTATTTAAACTTGAAAAAGAATTTTATTTTCTAAAAAATTATGACAAATTTAGGTAAAAAAAAATGCATTTTCTATGATTTACGAAATGTTAAAGGAAAAGTTAAAATAGAGTTAAACTGTAAAAGAGTAAAACTCTAAATTAGATAATCATAATCGTAGCATCAGATAAAAAATAAATAAATAAATAAATAAAATAAAATCCCATTCAGCAGTGATGTTTATTATATACCACGTGTAACATAGTAACAACACATATCATTGTATGACGACAGATTATTAGAGCTATAAGTTTCTCTTTACAAACTTTTTTGAGAAATTTTAAAATTATTTATTCTCTACTCTTTAACTCAGTTATGTTTATTATAATGTTCAGTTTTTGCATTGTAATTTAAATGCATGCATTTTCTATAATGTCGAATGAAGTTTTGCAGTGTTTTATTGTACCAATGCCATAACAAAATATACATTACACTATATTTATTATTCTCAATCTGTTTGAAGAAATATGAAACGAAATTTCAAAAAATAAATATAATTAAACAGTATTTTCTTTTTAAAATGTTCAATTATGTCTATGATTAAAATTAGTTAAAACTATATCTAAAACAAAAGAAAGAAAGAATGCCATTCCCATAGAGCAAAATAAATAAAAAAAAAGTTTCTTACACAATCAAAAAAAGGACTGATATCACAGGTCCCTCCGCTAGAAGTTTATGGCAACTTTACGCCTTGCATAATTTAGATGTGCGAATAACAATGAATATACCTTTCTAACAATCAATTTCTGTTCATCTCTCTTGTTAGCTATGTTCGTAATTTAACTGAATTATAAAATTACAATGTAAAATACTTTTACGATCGGTGCATAAATCATAGTTTTATGTTTACTAACAGCAATGTTATTAATTAAAACTTCTATATAGGGAGCGTACTGAGCCGTGAAAATATGTTAAATTATACCTTTATAATTCAGACCCGTACAACTACGCATTAGTCCTATAATCATTAAACTTCATATATTTCGTATGATGTTGACCTAAAATATGCATACTAAATTTGAGTTCAGTCAAATACAGTGTTTAAACGTTATCATGTTCATACATTCATTAACAAATACACATTAGTTCTTTACTAATTTAAGCATGTCTTGCAATAGTGATCTATAATTCACTTACCAAATTTTAATATATTGAATTCAGAGTTAATCGCTATCCCTTTTACTCCCAACATACAAACACACAAATACATACACCAACGTTAAAAAAAGCAAAAGTGAATTCTAAAGAACCTTTATCTTATTGAAACAAACTTTAAAAAAATGAGAATATAAATCGTTATGTACATAGCTCTACTTTGTAAGATTTACGCTTATTAAATTCTATGTAGTTTGTGCGACGGTTAGCTGTAATATTACCTATCGAATGTGAGCTCAATCAAACGCAGTGGGAAGACACTATATTGTATTTTTCTCGTAAAAATAAGATTTTCTTACTCATTATTTGTTCGAAATTTAATGACATATTTCTTATATATACATATATATATATAATTTTTAAAAATATGTAGAAACTTGAAGACAAGTGGGCGTGGATAACAAGAGAAAACGTTAAAAAAAGTAACGAATTATAGTAACGATGAACAATTGTAAAAAACAACACTACATGCGAAAAACACCCTTCCGCTTCCTCTTCAGTGGGTGGGAGCAGCAGAACAGATAATAAATTAAATTGAAAGAGGCCTAATAGGTTTCGGAAACATGGCAAAACTAGCATACTTCCAACAAAATCAAGAATAAATTACTGGCAAATTATATATAACAATCTTCATATAAATTAGATATAACAATATTAGTGCTTCATAAAAGCAACATAACTAAAATAATATATGTTGCTTTTATGAAGCACTAATATTGTTATATCTAATTTACATGAAGATTGTTATATATAATTTGCCAGTAATTTATTCATGATTTTGTTGGGAGTATGATAGTTTCGCCATGTTTCCGAAACCTGTTAGGCCTCTTTCAATTTAATTTATTGTCTGTTCTGCTGCTCCCACCCACTGAAGAGGAAGCGGAAGGGTGTTTTTCGCATGTAGTGTTGTTTTTTACAATTGTTCATCGTTACTATAATTCGTTTCTTTTTTAACGTTTTTTCTTGTTATCCACGCCCACTTGTCTTCACGTTTCTACATATTTTCAAAAATATATATTTTTGTATAATTTTTAGTGCTGCCTTTGGCGCCTTTTTTATACAAATACACTTTTATTATTAAGTAATTAATATATATATATATATAAGACATTAACTGAATTATAAAATTATATAATGAATTATAAATAGGCGATTCTCTAAATATATAAAATTATATATATATATATATATATATATTTGTATATATGTATGTATATATATAATTTTATATATTTAGAGAATAGCCTATTTATTTAATCCTTCGCAGGTCTTTTGTTAAAAGCCCACTACTCGCAAATTTTAGGCAAATGCTCGAAAATGCCCTGTCGACATAATATATACTACTAGGTATTCCTCATTTTAATTTCTCGCTTTGTAAATTAAATCTATTTTTGTTTTCTAATATTTGTTTTAGCTTGGTAGGGCACAACGCTACCGCGTTAAAATATTTCTTCGTCGTAAATTTAAAAATTTCAAATAGTTAAATTATTATGACCATATAATTAATTACAAGAAACTAATGATATACATATATATATATATATATATTCAAATAAAGGAAAAGATTGAGAATATATCATTGTAGTTCAGTTCAATTTTATTTATTCATAAAACTATAAATCTTATTTTATTCTTATTTATTGCATGTATTAATTTTTAACACTTTCCAACAAGGTTGAAAAGTGTTAATGACTTCGGTTTGTCTGCCTGTCTTTCCGCGCTCTAACTCCTGTAAATATTTATGGAATTTCTTGAAACTGATATATGTTATTGAGGTTCACTATCGGATGTTCCATATTGAAAATTGAGTTTATACCTCTACAGGTTTGTGTACAGGGATAACTGAAAATATTTCAAAGCATTGTGTTCTATGAGAGGTATTTTTATAAACCATATTTTCTTATCTTTACTGTACACATATCTTAATGAAATTGAAATACGCTATTCAAGTTCATTATTGGATGTTTCCTCTAGAAAATAGACTGAATATCACCACTGGCTTATGTACAGGAACACTCAAAAGTATTCCAAAGCACTGCGTTCTATGAGAGATATTTCTGTAAATCAAATTTTAATAACTTTACTTTCTATGAAGTTTTATGAAATTGAAATATATTATTTGTGTGCACAAAGAATGCTTTGCTTAGAAGAAGCATTATTAGTTTAGATTTACAGGGTCACTCAAAAATATTCATTTATATTAAAAGCTATTAATAAAAATTTGCTAGAATTGTACTTTCGTTTACATTAAGCGTTTTAACACTTTCTAAAATTTGTCCAGTGAGAATATGATTTCAACTTGTGCATATGTCCGTCTGTCCGTCTGTCCGTCTGTCTGTCTCTCTACCCGTGCTTTAACTCCTGTAAATATTTATCCAATTTTTCAAAACTGATATATGATATTCAAGTTCACTATCGGGTGTTCCCTATTGAAAATGAAGTTTATACCTCTACTGGTTTGTGTTCATTGGCACCCAAAAATATTCGAAAGCTTTGTGTTCTAAGAGAGGAGTTTCTATAAACCATATTTTAATACCTTTACTGTATAGAAACTTTAATGAAATTTTAACATGTTATTCAAGTTTCCTTTCGGATGTTTCCTATGTAAAATCGAGTATATTTCTAACTTTTTTGTGTACAGGGGCACTTGAAAGTATTCCAAAGCATTGCGTTCTGTGAGATTTATTTTTTTTAACCAAATTTAAATAATTTTACTTTGCACAAAGCTTAATGCAATTGAAATAAATCATTCGTAGGCATAAAAGAGTGCCTTCTATATAATATAGTATGATTAGCATTGGATTTACAGGGCCACACAAAAATATTCAGTTACATCAAGTGCTATTAATAAAAATTTGCTAGAATTGCAATTTCATTTACATTAAGCGTTTTAACACTTTCTTATAATTTTAGGGGGGATATGATTTCAATTTGTGTATCTGTCTGTCCGATTGACTACCTTTCTATCTGTTTTTTTCCGGCTCCTAGCTTCGGTAAATATTTTTAGAATTTTTTAAAAAAATGATACAAACAAGTTCACTATGGAATGTTCCCTATTTAAAATGACATTAATAGATCCTGTGCAACTAGTTTGTTTACAGAGACAAAAAAAAAGTCAAAGGATTAAGTTTGAAGACAGATTTTTTTAAAAGTTATATTTAAAACCTTTCTATTGTAAAAATCATAAAAACATTCACATGCATTTTTAATATTCTAAAATAATATTTTGTATAGAATATGATATGATTGACTCTTTCAGATTAAAAGTTATTCGATACAACAATTACGTACAGTTGTAAAGTGTTACTAATGAATGCGTGCTGCGTGAATTTCCTTTCTTGTTTTTTTTCGCCTAATAACAAGGAGTCTTTAATTTCATTAAATTCTTATTGGCATTTGTAATATGAACCCCAAAAATGTGATAAAATTAAATTCTAAGGTTTTTTATTTTTATTTATTTATTTTTTTTTTTTAATAAATTCAATGCTTCAGGAACAAGATTCATGAAAATATACGAGAATAATATGTATATTTTTGATGTATCTGTATTTAAAAAATTGGTGAGGACAAATAATTTGTTTTTATTCATTTTTAAGTTGTTTTGTTAACTCTAGAAAGACTTCTTAAGTAGAAGCTATTGGGGAAAAAAATATTTTTTTTCCTTACATATAAAATAAAAAGAGTTTAAAGTATATTGCAGAGAAAACAGAAATATGATATATTAAGATACATATAATGCTTTAAAATGATGTATTATATTTACATTGAAATATGATGTTTATCTGTTGTATTTTCCTCTAACCCTGCTGCTGAAGCTAGTAAAAACGATAGAAGCGTATTTTTCATATGAAACGTTAATTTTTTCTAAGATGTTTCTTATGAAACCCCTCTCTTTTTATTTACTTATTTTTGTAAATGATTATTTATTTGAGAATGTCCCGCTGGTATTCTCATTTAATAATTTCACTTTGCACCCAATGATGACAAATTTAAATGCAGCTTTTATATTAAAGTTCTAAAACTAAATATATATATGTATATTAAATAATGACATTTTTAAAAAAAATTATAATAAAAATAGCCGTGTCCACTGTATAAAAAAAAAAGAAAGAAAAAAAAATACCCGTAAGATTACGGAGAAAACCCAGCAACAGAGATTCCAGACAAAGCCCGTAAAAAGAAACGCTTAGACCGTAAATTAAGTATATAATAACAATAAATTACGTTATATGCCTGTAAAAAAAACATTTTGACCGTAAAACCAATGTTTTTTTTTTTTTTTTTTTACGGGCTTTGTCTGGAATCTCTGCTACTGGGCTTTCCCCGTAATCTTACGATATATATATATATATTTTTTTTTTACAGTGTATATTATTCACACAACATTCTCTTTTCTTATATATGAATAACATGATCATATTTATATATTTGAAGGTACAGAAAACATATTCCATTATACATACTTCTGAACTTAGGAAAAAAATGCTCAAACATGCTGTTTTTTTCGACTATTGCTTTCTTACTAAAGTGTTTACGGAATAAAATTTTTATAAATGTCCGGTAATTACTAAATGTTTGACACGGTTTAACTACATTTTTTCCTTTTATTAATGTTTTGTAAAAAATAAAGTATGATTGAAAATTATTGTCTTTCATTTAATTGATTATAAATTGAAATATTTAATTTGTAAATTTCGTTGTTTGTTTGCTTATCCTTTTTGAACATGTCTTCATGAAAAGTTGTATGTGCATTGATTAATTTTATACTTTTATTACAACTTTTGTCAGACTCCTAACTATGCTTCGTCAATTTAACCATCTTATGTTACCATATCCGAATCTGACCAGAGTTTTAATTTTAATCAAGCCAAACATTTTTTTAATGCCAAACGCATTTCCGAGATACATTTCCTTCCTTTAGCTATCTACTGTAATCATGATAAAATTGTTAATGAAAAATCGGATTCCACTTTGCTGTCTACAGCTTTGAAAAAAATGTTTAATTCGATTAAATACTTTACTTCATTTTGTACAAAAAAAAAATAAAGAAAATAAAATAAATAAATCTAATAAAATAAAAATTAATTAATTAAAATTAAACAAACCAATAAAAAATTAAACTTGATTGAATGTATTTAAATATAAATAATATATATATATATATATATGTGTGTGTGTGTATATATATATATATATATAATTATTATAAATCCCTAAATCCCTTCCCTCCATTTTTGGTGTTTGTTTCTTTTGTTTCTTATTTTATGGACATCTTTTAGTCTTATTGGTTTTGATGGCTGCTTTCTGTCGGTAGGTAGTGTTGCTCTTCTTCCTGTGGGTTTTGAACTACTGTTAGTCTTGTTTTTACATCCAATGCAGTAGCACATGTTTTGCATCTAAAGATGAAAGGCCACGTTCTTTCAAAACCGATAGTGTTTTCATTAAGTTTATGGTGTGTGATGAAGTTTTTAAGTTTATTTATTGTTTGTACACCGGTTGTTGAATTTAGTATTGTGTCTAACAAACCATACCCGTTTCTGAATAAAATATAATAGATATTTCTATGAAATTAGTGACTATGACAATCATGACAAATGACATCTTAGCACTTAATGTATATTTTGTAAATTCTACCATTTTTCATAAATTATTGGTTAGGATGTTTATTTTATTTATTTTATTTATTTTTATCATTTTTATTTATTTACTTTTATGTTTATTTATTTATTTATATTTTTTTTTTTTTTTTTTTTTTTTGTACTTTGTGTAATTTTAAAACATGATAGCGTATTCACTCAACCAACAAACTGTGTTTCAATGGAAGTGCAAAGAATATTCATATTATACAATTTATATAAGCATAATTCAATTTTCGTTATGTTTGATATAAAATACAACATCCTAAAAATGAAAAAATAGTTTAAGTGTCTTATTTTATAAAACTTGCTTAAAGGCTTCAAATCTTTTAAGGGGAGTTTTATTTTTACCTTTCTTCTTTTGGAAATAAATGTTTAAATACTGTAAAATCGTTTATCTTTATCTTTATCTTTTTTTTTTTTTTTTCAGTCAATCCTTTAATCCTTCTAAGCCTAGATTTTCCCCAAATTACTGCGTTAAATTCTAATAAAGCTTATCTGATCTCCGTTAAAAAAAAAAGCTTTTTTTTTTCAAAGAGTTGAATTTCTTTCTTAAAGCAAAATATTAAACTTTGATCAATTTATGATTTTTTTTAAATTTCATTAAAAAAATCTTCTATTTAGTTACAAATGAATATGAAATATATATTTATTTAACTATCGCTAAGTCTTAAATTAAATTAACTTTTCTCGGACGCTTGTACTTGTGAATAGATATTTCTTTTATTTTTTCTGAAGCAGGTTATATATATATATATATATATATATATTTAACGGATCCGAGATTAAATTTTTAAAAGTTATATAAATCATAATCGGTTTTCTTTCGTTTTTCGCATTCCATTATTTTGAATCCATAAGTTGAATCAATATTTTAACTAATTTATAATTTATCAACTAATTGCGTGATTCAAATATAGTAGTAACATTCAGATATATTTTTTCTTTTAATTGATAACTTTCCATTGAGAAAAAAATTCCCAATTTTTGGATACAATTTGCTAAATGGTACAACCAATCACCGTTAAAATATTTGGGGAACTAGATGGAACCAAAACTGTACACAGTAGCTGAAACCACGCAAGTTAAAAATAATCTGCATAGACGCCTTCTGTACAAAATCTTCTGATTTGATTACAGCCATATTTTGGTCATAAATTCTTTTAATATATAATTTCTTTATCACACACACACACACAAAAAAAAAAATAAATAAATAAATAAATCAATAAAATAAAAAGTTGCATTACTAAAAATTTTAATAACTCGAATATTTTTTATACTTTATGATTATGAAGTATTTGATATGAGTAAAATTCAATTCAAACTATGGAAGACTCTATGCATCGTTGATGGAATTTAGAAATGTCCAGACACTGAATGTTTACCACTGCTAATACACACACACACACACACACACACACACACACACACATATATATATATATATATATATATCAACTATTTCAATTAACTGCATTTCATTACTCTCGTCAAAATTTACAACGACATATCAGCGTCTTTAAAATCTTCGCAGAAAATTTTCAATTGTTGATGAACAATAAAGAAATTATTTACCAATCTAAATGCTATAAAAGCAGTATAATCAGTGTTATTTCTCTGGAAAAGAGTTTGACGAATTACTCTCAGTCGAAAAAAAGTAATAATCATAATTACCCCTCATTTCCGCCATTCAGTGAAAAAAGAACACTATACAAGCAGAAATCTTGAAATATGTTTACACGCAAATTACTAACACTATAGCGTCTTTTAAACTTGTATAAGTTTAAGTATGGAATATTGTAATTTCCTTCAGAAATCAAGACATTATTCTCAGGAGACTTTTGTCCAAATTGCATACACAAGTATTTTTTATAAATAAACCAGAAGTTTATCAAAACGATTGTTTCATTTAGATAACACAAGATATATGAATAGGTAGATATGAAGATGTATATTAATATAGCATATAAATATGCCGATGGGCAAAAATTATTACAATATCTGTGAACTTTCATAATTTTTATTTCTCTTTTTTACATGCATGTCATAATTCAAGAATTATAATTTTACTTTTTAATGTCATTTATCTTTCATTCTTTAAGAATAGTCTGGAGGAATCGTTTAAATGCTTCAATTAAAATTTAACGAACTTTGAAAATACATTACGTCTATCTGTTTGCCTTTTAATTTCAATAAATAGTTTTAAAATTTCACTAAAATTATTTATGCTGTTCAAATTTTTATAATTTCCCGTAGAATGCTTCACATTAAAAATCTACATAAAACAACACTTTTTGTACAGAAAATCACAATACATAACACTCATATCATTATATAAGAGACGTATTTCTTAAAAATACACTTCAACATCTTTGTACTGTGCTAAACATACGATATAAACATACATTTTGAGATGCATTAAAATGTTTTGTACAGAAAATTATGTGTATAATGTTAACAAATATTTTACAGAGCCACACATACACACAAATATATATATGTAAGGACACACTTCGATAATTTGTTAAAATTGCATTTTCAGTTACGTTATGCATTTTCTGCAATTTATAATGATGATATTTTTGTAGTTATTTCTAATACACTTTCATAGGTGCCAAGTCTGCTGTTTTTCAAGGGAGACTTCAAACCGGAAATTTTTTATAGCTGTTTACGATAATATTAATTGTTGAAAATATATATATAACACATTCCATTTAAAATTATCGGTGTTAATTCTGATTTAAAAGTTTAAAATGTTGGCAGCTCTGCACTTTGAAAATTTCAGTTATATTTGGAGAATTGACCATTAAATTATACGGCCAGCGCTCTTATTTGAGGAAAATAAAATGCAGTACACACTAAAAAATTTTAGTAACATTTGAAGACTGGACCGTTAAAATACGCGGGCAGCTCCTTTTTTCGGGAAAAATGTCCAGTTCCCTTTTTTGTAACAAATTACTGTAAGATTCAGAGTGTTGTCTATTTATAAAATGTCACTTTCCTTCTCCGGAAAAAAAAAAAAAAAAAAAAAAAAAAAAAAAAAAAAAGAAAGGAAAGAAATTTTTACGGACATGATTTTATTTTTAAAGTTAGTGATTGCAACAATTTTTTTCAGTCACTCGATGTAATTTAGTGTAAATTTTCTCATTTTTTTATAATGTACACGTATTTGTGTAATAATGTGTTGTAAAATTCAGAGTGTTGAATAATTATTGAAGGTCACTTTCCTTCTTCGAGAAAAATCAAAACTTATTTACGGTTATGACTTTATATTTACAGTCAAAGACTGGAAAACTTATTAACTATATATGGACCGGCCAGAGGTGTTCATTTTTAGTACAGTGTAAGAAGAGTAAATATAGTTAAAACATGTTTCATTGAATTAAAATTTTAGCGAAATGAAGAAGCAGGTAATCAGACAGACGAGAGAAAACTGATATATTTAAAATTTTTGAAGGAAATTAAAAAAAAAAAAAAAAAAAACTCTAAACAATGAAATATAAATTATATCAACAAGTGTAATTATTTAGCTAAACTCATTACATACATTAAAAATAAATTTAAAGAATCACACGTATGTATTATACACGTATGCAATTATATTTTAATTTAAAGAATTAAAAATAAATAAGAAGAATACGAATGAGTCAAAAACTTTATAAACATTTCAAAACCCATTACGTTTCTTAATATTGACTGTAAACCACTATCAAAATGTAAACAATAAACATTTTGCTTCAGTGGTAAAGACATTATTCCAAATAAAACATTCTTATTTTTATTAAATGCAGAATTACTCCATAAAAGTTCATATACATTTATTATTATTTTAATTAGAAATATTTATTCATTGTTTTGCTTACATAGTTTTTAAGTAAATATATAAATATGTACATAAACACGTGTGTCCTCAAACTATTTAATAATAAAGCCCAAAGTTTGGTGCATCATAACAATTTCGTAAATATATACAGCTCATTTTCTCCAGTGCTTTCGAACGAAGCTTGATTTGTTTACTTAAGATATGCGCATAAATTGGATACGATATTAAAGAGGAAAAAATCAATAGTTCCTTAAATGTATAGAAAGTTCCTATAAGAAACTAGAGTATACTTGTAATGTTCTTTTAAAGTTAAATCAGATAAAATTTTAATAGCGATTTAATTGTTTTTCTTTAAAATATAAATGTTTCTATGTCTAAGCCGAAAAAGTTAAATTTTCCTGATTTTTCTTCATATAATCTTAGTTATTTCTTACTTTTTTTTATTTATGATATATATATATATATATATATATATATATATATATATAAGTACATTTCCGATAAAATGTAAGAAATTTTATATTGAAATTCCTTTCCGCTTATAGATACATTAAAAATAAAATAGGAAATATAAGGCGTAAACGCGTATTCTTACAAAACTAAACTGTGTAGAGTGACTTCACTCGACTTTCCGGACATTCAGTAATCAACAGTTATTTAAATAATCTTAAATAAAATAATTATTTAAATAAATGAAAAGCAAAAAATCAAATCAGTTTTATGCTATTTAATGGATTCTAATGTATGAATATTATTTTGTGCAATCCCAAATAAGAACTATAAATGGTAAACTCGCAATATAATGAACTTTTCTGACTTTTTATGCTTTAAGGAATCTGACTCTAAATACCAGGTGATCCAAATGTCACGGAAAAAATATAAAAAATAATATTTAAAATGTACTGACTGCAGCTCTATTCGCGATTGTAATGAAATGCTCGCCCTCTGGTGGACTAAGGTGAAATTATCAGTACCACTATATAGATAACTTTCACACTGCGATGGATTCCAAGGTTGCGATGGATTCCAAGCGTAAACAAAAGCGTATTGTATTGCAAAGAATCCACAAAGGCATTGTTATCGTTCAAAACGGTGCCAAAGAAAAATCGCCAAATCCAGTTATGGAAGAATTCTATAGTTGTACCTTTATTTTTATTTATTTTTAATGTACCTTTGTTGTAAGATAACATATAGATGCAGTTAAAATGCAGTGGAATTATTAAATAATAAAACGCAATAATTTTCATTGCATCCTATTATGCAATCGATTTTCCATGATGTAATGGCGGAGAAAGAACAAATATAAATACACGTGGCTATTATATTTACTAACAACTTCAGTTGAGAAAACGCCATCTATCGATTATTACAAATGCGGATGGGTTTTCACTTAAATAATCAGAAAAGCATGGGATTTTTTAACATACACAAGAAAAAAAATATTAGTTACATTTTTCATCAACATGTATTCACAATATCCTCTTACATTTTAAACACATCCTTCCGATCAAATGACGCCATATTGGGGATACTGAAACTTATTACTTTCCGAACACTATAGTGAGGAAAGTATTGTAATCATGTCAAAAATCCGAATTCGAGATTTTGATGTTTCTATACGTTTTGAGGTCCCCTGAGTCCGTTTTCACTATTTTTACGATGATGTATGTATGTGTGTGTGTATGTGTGTATGTGTGTATGTGTGTATGTCTGTGGGTGAACACGCTAGCGTCTAAACGCTTCGTTCGATTAACCTGAAAGTTGGTACGCATATTGTAAGTCACCATAGTACGAACCCTATAGATTTTGGTGAATCTAGCACTTATAGTTTTTTTACAGGGACACAAAGAAAAATTCTTTATCATTATGGCCAAGGGACCAAAATCTTAAAAGTGCGATAGCATCTAAACGCCTTATTCAATTGAGCAAAAATTTTATACACATATTATACATCACAAATACTCAATCTGTATAGATTTTGGAGAATCTAGCACTTATAGTTTTTTTACAGGGACACAAAGAAAAATTCTTTATCATTATGCCTATGGGGCCAAATTTTTAAAAATGTGATAGTGTCTAAACGCCTTATTAATCCTTGCAAAAAAATTGTACACATGTTATAGATCACAGTTGAACTAACTGTATAGATTTTGGTGAATCTAGCACTTACAGTTTTTTTACAGGGACACAAAGAAAAATTCTTTATCATTATGGCCTATGGGACTAAATTTTTAAAAGTACGATAGCATCTAAACGCCTTATTGAATTCAGCTGAAAATTTATATGAGTATTATAAATCACTGTTGCACTAACTATAAGCATTTTGGTGAATCTAACATTTATAGGTTTTTACAGGGACACAACGAAAATTTCTTTGTCATTATGATCTATGGGCTCAAAGTTCAGTAGCGTTAAATAAAACAACGTGTAATAGATGGAGAAAAATACTCAAACACTCTATTATGGTTTTCTCTCTTTTGTTTGTTTAACAACTACTCTTTCTTTACTTTATCTACAAAACTGTTAATTACTCAATGTTCGGAAAGTCGAGTGGAGTCACTCCAGATTTTTTTAGAAGGATTTCCAATTCACAACATCTGACTATCGATCTAATGAATGACGGCTGACATATTGAGAATTTATAGTCCTAGTTGCGTTATTGAATGTACTGCGCCACTCTGATAAAAGTAATTTTACGATTAAAGCACCACCTGGTGAGAAAAATTTAAAATTATGTGCAAATAAGTCTTTTGTTACCTAAATAAATTCCATGTCTTTCTGTACATTTGAGTGAAAATCACATAGTGCTACTGTCAATACTTTTTAAATAATACATTTTTGTATTGTTTATGTGGCTATTGGATTACCCAGTAGTTTGATCCATTAGACCACACTGTATTAAAATTCAACTTTGAATCCAAGTAAAAGAAAAATTGTAATCGCTAAAGATACATAAGTCTGAAATATTATTGCAGTGGTAACCTCTAACGTAGCTATCAACATGTATTTTAATCGAATGTCCATATATAAATTGTGACGCAGAATATTACTTTCTGTCTCGGTAAAATCACTTTTAAAGTCCTACACGCATCAAAATCTATACATTTCATGAAACGGGGACTTATAACATATCTACCAACTTTTAGATATAGAGAATAAAGCATTTAGACGCTATCACAATTTGAATAATTTGAGTTTGTAGCCAATAATGACAAAAATTTATTATGCGTGCCTCTAAAAAAACGTGTAAGGTGTAAATTTAAGAAAATTTTCATAGTTCGCGCGAAAGTGTCCTATAACGTACCTACAACAATTAACGCAATTTAACAAATTGTTTATACTGTATTGTATTAACTCTCTCTTTTTCTCTCTCTAACACACACAAACATACATACATATCACATTGAAAATACCAAAAATGAATTCATGGGATCTCAAAATTCATTAATAAACCAACGTATAGACAATATATATACATACAGTTGGCTGCAAAAATATTCGAGCACTAGCCAATAATTCCTATATTTAAAAAGTACACTTAAGACTGTTTTGCTAAGTAAATCCTTGTCGAATCATGTTCTTAGACTGATTAAGAACATGACTCGACAAGGATTTATTTAACAAAGCTGTATTAAGTGTATTTTTTTGGCAAGGATTATTGCTAGTGCTCGAATAATTTTGCAGCCGACTGTATATGCATATATATATATATATATATATATTTCAAAGATTCCTTTATTATTTCCATTAAATATTCAATTACGGGGAGTGAAATAAGGTATCTTATACTCCAAATTTATGAGAAACTATATTTGTTATTTAGAATCTGACCATCCACTGGCTGTTATTGTTTGGGGGCAAAAAATAAATAGCATCCCATGAAATAACAATCATAATAAAGATCGAAGAAATATATCTTGCATAAGTGTTTGTATTTCAATAAGTGTGTTTGTAATATATGTATATGTAAATAAGCATTAAAAAATCAAGAAATAAAGTACATGATTCAACAGTTTCTAACATGAATCTGAAACCTTAGTCCTATAGCGACACTTTTTAGACACATTTTGCAGACACCTTTTTTTTTTTTTTTTTTGTCATTTTCTGAAAAGAAATCTTCAATTGTTCACATAGAATTTTATTACAATAAGCCCGCACGTTTTTAACTGTAAGATATTGTTGGTAGCGAACGTTTAAAGTTAGCACGCGGTATGTCTCGAATTTTATATATATTTGATAACGATAACATTAAATAAATTTGCGCTAGAAATATTTTTCATTAACTTGAAAGTTATAGGCATATTGTTTGGACAGCAACTGGGCATTCTTCCTGTCATCCAATATTTCGAAATCCACTTCGTTTACGGAACTTTCAAGCTAAGATAAGTTCTGATAAAACTTTTTAATAGAGAAAAAAATTCAATTTTTTAATACATGCTGTAGAATAAATTTTTCTTTTCGTTGTAAGATAATAATACTCAAATGAAATGATATATATATTTTTTGTAACTCTTTAAGTTTCATATAACATGATTTTTTTTTAATTTATGTATTCGCTTCCTGTTTAAATTGGTCCTTAAATAAGACATGCATATATATATATATATATATATTTGTATTATCCAGTCGATTGTGGGCTTTTAAGAACAAAAAAAAAAAAAAATACTAATTCGATTAATTACTAATTACTTAAAATTTAATAAAGAAAGTTAAGGTTTTATACAATATTTACAGGAATGCTAATGAGCATTAAAATTGCTTATCAAAAGTGAGTTTAACAGTTCGTCAAATTATTCAAAATTCGTGGCACAAATAAATCACTTAGTACTTCACCAATTACGTCAAAACACGAAAAACGAAGTTTATAAACAAGCAATGCACCCGTCTAGTGTGAAGCTTCGTCAACTCTTCGTCGAATCTGAACTTTTCTCCTCAAAACGCCGTTAGCTGCGGCGCGTTCAGGAAGTGGCGTCACTCTCGTCATAGGCACGAACTTCCTCTAATATTCTGCATTCTCTCTGTCGAAGCTCACATCGCTACGGGAAAACTTAGCTTTATTTTTCATTTACATTATGTTGTACAGTTTTCAATTTTGTATTATCAATTCTATCAAATGTAAATTTACTTTTTTCATTATCTCTTTTATACATTTCGTACAGTTTAATTTTCTCTTTGAATTCGCGATGATTTTTTTCACCATATAAAATTACTTTGTTTTCACTTTTATCGTTAATTCCTTGGATCACGTAGTGCATTATTGCGGCATCATCCATGTGCCCGTTCTTACTTAACTCTCTTATTTTAAAAAAATACTCTGTAACAGTCTTATTGCCTTTCATTTTCTTTTGACTCAGTATTTCGTGCAAAGAGGCGGAATTTATCTCGATTTTAAATTCGTTGATGAGTGCATTTTTTATTTTTTTGTATGTCAATAATCCTTTTTCGGATTTAATGAAGAGAAGAGCGTTTCCGCTCAACGATCTCTTACAGAAAACATTTTTTTGTAATTCGCTCAAATTAAACATTATTGACAATTCTTCAAATTCGGAAAAAAATTCAATAATATTTTCATGCGGCTCGCCGCTAAATTTAGAAATGGTATTTTCAAAATCATTGAAAGAAACAGTTTCACCAAGTGATCCATTATTACTACAATTTGCACTTTTTTAAATTTTGCCATGCTCATAATCACTTTCATTGTCATTATTTTTATAGCATTTATCACTATTATTTATATGACATTCATTATCACTATTCATATGGCATTGCACAGAGGAATCAGTTTTGTCGACGTCATTATCACTGTTCTCAGAATCTTCCTCATCTTCCTCATCTGAATTATTCTTGGAATTTTCTTGTTTTAATAATTCTGTGTCACACAAATTTAATAACAGTCTATCTTGCAATTCGTTTTTACTCCCATCAAAAGGGACGTTTAATATATTACAAATAATAATTAGTTCGTTCCATGAAAAGTTGTCATCAATCATTTTTTGTTTTTCAAGGTATTTTTCGTCGCCATTGGCGAAAGTGAATCCTGTGATTTTTTTTATTCTGCATCTGTTCCTTCGATCGCCGTTGTCATCGAATAAAAACCGATGCAGAATTTTAATTTTACTATAGTTCTCTGTCCTCAGTGCAGCGCCAATTTTGGGAATATCCCCAAGAGATACCAATATACAATAAAACAAAATTACACGTACCTTTGTAGAACCAAAACAGCTGGTGGTTTGTTGTTCCCAATTTTGGCCGTCTAGTTGATTTTTCACTTTTTAATCCTTGAGCACTTTGAAGAACACATTTCACATTTTATCACTCATTTATCTAAATTTATCCAATATGAACATTCTGCCTTGTAATCACTTACCGTAGCACTATTAAGCACGAAAAAAAAATTCCTTCAGTCAATATTTCAAGAGTTCAGTTTATAATTTAAAAGTTCAGTCTATGTTTTAAGAACAGTTTATGCTGTTTATCAATTTATATTTTATCAGTTCAGGCGCATCATCATTTTTAGGAATACAGTTCGCAAAAGTTCTTAAAAAAAAGAGTCCACATTTTATAAAAGTATAAATAGTTAAATTTACTCCAAATTAAAATTCGCGTTCAATCCGAAGTTTAATTTAAATTAAACCTCACGATTCACCCTTTATCCCGCTTCTGATGTATTATCCAGTCGATTGTGGGCTTTTAAGAACAAAAAAAAAAAAAAAAAAAAAAAAATACTAATTCGATTAATTACTAATTACTTAATAAAGAAAGTTAAGGTTTTATACAATTTATACAATATTTACAGGAATGCTAATGAGCATTAAAATTGCTTATCAAAAGTGAGTTTAACAGTTCGTCAATTTATTCATAATTCGTGGCACAAATAAATCACCTAACTTCACCAATTACGTCAAAACACGAAAAACGAAGTTTATAAAAAAGCAATGCACCCGTCTAGTGTGCAAGCTTTGTCAACTCTTCGTCGAATCTGAACTTTTCTCCTCAAAACGCCGTTAGCTGCGGCGCGTTCAGGAAGTGGCGTCACTCTCGTCATAGGCACGAACTTCCTCTAATATTCTGCATTTTCTCTGTCGAAGCTCACATCGCTACGGGAAAACTTAGCTGCTTTGGATTCCAGGAACGGCAAAGAGAAACCAAATAGCTTTAGATTCCAATGTTCGGGGAAGCAAGGGCTTGTCACTACATACTATATATATAATTTGAATAATTAAATACCTTTGTAACACTCAGCAAACAAAAGATAGATGAAAATTCCAAAATATAATTAAATTTTAAATGATATTAAGGGGAATAGAGTTGGTATTTCTGTATATATATAATATATATATACAGAAAGAAAAAGAAAATATCCTTTATATATTATTTCGCATTTTTACTTTCTTTTATATTCAGTAGAAGTCCTATTTTATTTCTGTGATTTCTCCTGTGCTTAAATTACGTATTTTTCTCTAATTTTAGATATGTTTCTCTTATTTTTTAAATAAATTTATTTATCTGATAAATATATATCATTTAAAATATCATCGTAAATTTAATTAATATAATCTACATTTTTTAAAAACATAAATATAGAAACAAAGAAAAAATAATGAGTAATACATATAAAGTACCATGAATGTAATAAGAAAATTATAAATATTAATTGATTGATTATAAATTCATAACATTTAAATAAACATTATAATTATTAAATGAATTAAATTTTTGGCCTTCATTCATCTCAATAAATAATAATAATAATAATATATTAAATTTAAATCAGTGATTTTTGAAACAATAATTTGATTTAAATGAACGATTGTTTTAAACCATTTGACTTTAATAGTGACTAAATCGCGATTTAAATCAACAAGATTTAACTTAATATATCATGCATAAAAGTATATCGAAAATAAAATACGAAGTAAAATGGATTTTACATTATAATTTTTATGAATGATGTTATTTACATTCAAATCTAACAAAAAAAAAAAAAAAACTAGTATGTTGTGGCCACCGCAAGACTTTCTTCTATACAAAGACTTTTCCTATACAAATTCACTCAGTAATAATATTAAAAAAAAAAATAATAATAATAAGTTATTTTTGGTAAAAGTAAAAAAAAAAATCGATAACTTTGTTTTAAATTATCACATATTTATAGTTCAACCATTCGTTCTAAAAGTATTGACGAGACCTTTCGAAAGATACCCATCTTGAATATTTACTCCCCTCGAGGGGGGACTCCCCCCCAGGGGAGTGGCAAGGATACTACATATACAAAAAAAATTTCCCAGTTGACTATCTCTATTAAAAATAATTCTTGTAAATTTAGTAATGATTACTAAAAAAATAATTCTCCTTATGCACATTTATATAAAATTTTGTCCTATATCACCATGGTAAAAATTTAGAAAAAGCGGGATGGAAACGCAACCTGTAAGACAATTTTTACCAAAAGTTGATAGGCACTAATTTATGTGAAGGTGCAACTACATAGAAATTTGTATGAAATTCTGTGCAGTAGTTCCTGAGATACAGTTGCCACAAAATTTTGTCACACCCACACACACACACACACACACACACAGACAGACAGACATTTTCTAAAAATGGTCAAATCGTGTTCTACAGCTCTCAAAACTTATAAATCCATCAAATACCCGAGGTCGAAAATTTTTACGAATCCAATACTTTCTTCTATTGAATATAGAAGAAAGTAAAAAAAAAAGTTTTTTTTATTAAGAAATATATAATATAGAAATTTCAAAACAATGCAGTAGAGTTCAGTGTTTGTAACTCTACCACTTTGAAAATGGGATAAAATTCCAACTGAGCAGCGGCACTTGTTGACCGATATGTACTCATACTGAATTAGCAGAATTTTATATATTATATATATCTAAGTTTGGTACACTGTAGATGCTGAACCTTTCTTGAAATGAAAGGAACTTGAAAGCGGGTGATATAGCCCAAAAGCTAATATGCACCAATTCAAACTAAGGTCCAACCAATTATCAAGTTCAGTTAAATTAAGGCCATTCGTTCATCACAGTGTTTGAACTAAAAAGATACACATTTTCTAAAAATGGTCGAATTGAGTTCGGGATATCTCAAAACATGTAACTTCATCGAAACCCAAATACTAATTTTTTTTCTAAATCTTTCACTTTCTTCTTATATATTCAGAAGATAGAATAATAAAGGCACTTAAAAAAAAAAATAATAATAAATAATAAGTAGGTAATTTTAATTAATTGAAATGCAAAGAAGCCTCAAAACGTGCAAAATAATCGAAAACTGTAAAAACTGTAAATCTAATCATTTATTCTGTATCTTCTACTTCCTTCTTATATATGCAGAAGCTAGCAATAAATCCATTTTTTTTTTTTTTTAAGTAGTTAATTTCAGTTAACTAAAATGCAAGGAAATCTGAAAACTCTTAAATTCGTTGAAAACCAGAAATCAAAGATTTTTTCGAAACTTATACTTTTTTCTTATATATGCTGAATATGACATAATAAATCCATTTTTTTAAAAAGTAGTCATTTTCAGCTAATTCAAATGCATTGTGTTTTAATTTAAAAATTTGTCTTCAAATTAAAGCTGTCGTAAATCGCACACACACACACACACACACACACACACAATAATAATAAATAAATAAATAAATTAGATCTTAAATAAATAAGAAAAATTGAACTTTCATAATTTTTTTTTTTTTTTGCGTATATGTTCAGTGGTATAAACTTTCGATCTTCCGCTCGTCCACTCAAATTTCTATTACTCTATAATGGCTGTTGTCTCTTAGAATGAAAAATTTGTAGTTACAAGTACAGTGATGCTACATCTGTACAAATTACTATGTCTATGTTTTTACTTGAGTTTTAAGAATTGCCAGATTTAACAACTTTCTAATTTAGGTATTTTTTAATATAAAAAAATACGTGTAGAAAATGGAAAAATGCATTAAAAATAAAAGTATTTTTAAATACCGTCCTGACATCATAAAAAAATATTTTTTGTATTTTACAAATATGGCTAATCATATCTTTCGAATGATACCACTTATGATCCTCAACTCCCATAATTAATAAGTTAAAAGTGTACCAAAAATTTCATGCTTGCCTATTAATATATAGATTTTAATTATTAAATTATAAAATTATTTTTAAAATTTAATAATTATAAGTTTCTTTATACTTTTATGTCTATATACTGGGTAACGTGCTTGAAAAATAATTTCTAAAATAACAGTTTTAAATTAGTGTAATAGCTTATATTCTTATAACATACAAAGTGAAAATTTAAATATCATCCGTTACAATTAATTTATAAATAAATATCACCTAAAAATCGTATTAACTTTTTAATAAGTTCCTTCAACCTAAGCGAACGTAATGTCGAAATATTATTTCGAGGCAGGTTATGAAACTTAAATGAAATAACTTATGCAGAAGTTTTGAAATTAATTCACTTAATCGCTTCCTAAATTGAACGCACGCTGCCTGAAATTAATCCATCACAATGCATATTAGTCCACAAACCCGTGAAAGAGGGTATGATTATATTAAAATATTTTGCACGTTCTTTGTCATTTTATATATAACGTGGGCTAAGCTAAAATACCAGGTAAAAACGCACTTTTAAATATAATTGTTGTGAGAAATCCTGTGATATATAGCTATCGATAAACATAACCAACACACATGCCATGCATATATAAATTACCTCTTGATAATATAGTATAACATATAATTAGAACGAAATGATGAAAGGGAAGCTAATAATGTCAAAGCAAACCCGCGCGAAATTTTCTTATTTTATTTCTTTTCTTATTTAGTTTAAAAAATTGAAACTAATAAATCTTAAAATTAATTTATTCATCCAATTTTAATATTTATTCATGAGAATCTAAATTATTATTAGAACCAAATTAATACTGTGGGATAAAACATTAATTAAAATTATACCAAAACCATTCATAGAAAGTATGATCAAATCAGACAAATGACGAATGAATTTTTCTGCGTTTATAAATACTGCCCACGTATAAATATTGTTTTTTATTCTTGTGTGTGTATATATATATATATATATACATATATATATATATATATATATATATATATATATATATATATATATATATATATATATATATATATATATATTAATTGCAAATACTACATAATGAAATGCTGTATTTTAGCCAAAATTTAACACGAAATATTGAATAATTAGAAATAAATTCGAATTTCGGGATTTTCTTTTCTGAGACAGCGTACATTATGCACAAACATTCATTATACTTCAAATGTTCCTGATCCGTCCAATTTTTCATGTGAATGTACTTGCTTCTATTTATAAAATCTACTTTTCACGCTATTAATCTAAGATTTTTACGTTACTATCGTATCGTTTCGACAAAATTTAATCGTAACTGGTCAACGTTAGCGAAATATTTGTCTAGATTATAGTGGAATTAGATATACTACCTGAATAGGAATATACAATAATAATAAAAAAAAAGAAAGAAAGAAAATATGTCAAACTATTTTTTCTTCACGAAACTAAAGTTCTATTCGAAAAAAAAAAAAAATGAATAGCGTGTAAGTACAAGACCTGTTTAAATTGTGTAAAGAACTTGAATTGCTTTTAAAAAACTAAACCCGTTTAAATTACCTGATTATATTTGAAAGAATTATGAAGCGTGCTAATTTTTATCCATATTTTGTTAATGTGTGACAATTACACAAGTAAATAAAACACAAATTATATTTTTTAACACGGTCATTTTTTTCTGCTCATTCCACTTCATTTCTTTAAAATAAATTATTACAATAATACGATACATGCTATTGATTTCTTAAAATAATACATTTTTTATAGACTTTATTAAAATTAATGTAAGAATAACGATCAGGTTTTTTGAAATAAACTTTAGATTGTTATTAATGATGCTAGATAAAATTTGATAAGTTCTTTCCAGAAATTCTAAGAATAAATTAAAATATGGAATTTCGCTGTCTATGAGAATTAGTTCAATTTCTATTGGCGATTCGTCATCTTGTTTGTCTAACAAGGAGAGTTCACGACATGGAAAATTCAGATCGGAACGATATTGCGCAGGTTTGAAGTATACTATGAACGTAACAACACATTAAAGCAGTAGGATCCACTAGCCACAGAGTTTTAAAAAAAAAAGGGCGTTTAAAGTTTCAGTAAAATTTAAATGCAAGTTACTTCGCAAAAAGGGCAACGTTCCAGTGGCGGGGTCAGATGCGGTGATACCGAGTTCAAAGCTACCGACGGGAATGTTTTTCTATTTTATTTATTTAATCTAAAAATTTTATTTTACTTTTACTTTCACTTATAATTCAATTCAAAATTTGAAAATTTTAATAAATTATTTAAATTTCTTGAACTTGCAAAATGAAGAAAAAAAAAACATGCATGTTTTAAAGTATTCTATTTTTAATTTTCGATAATACATAAATAAATAAATATTTTTTTCAACTTTTTTTTTTTTTTTTTTTTTTAACTGTAAAATAAAGTTAAAAAAAAAATGTGATATAAAAGAAAATTTCTTAAAGCCAATTCATACTTACAAACACTATCGAAAAAGTTTTTTTTTTTTTCTTTTTTTTTTTTTTTTTTTTATAATTTTGAATTAGGAAATAAAAAGCGCACGTGCAAAATGAAATAAAAATAATTATAAGATTAAAAAAAAAATAATAAAAAAATAATAATTAAAAAAAAAAAAAATTTTATATACCATGTTTTAAATTTTCTGGTGAATTTTTGTGAGATGCATAACTTAACTTTTTATAATTTTTAATGTTCCCGTTTAATTAAATGTATTTATTTTTATTTGAAAGAAAATTAACACGTATTTTTTTTTTTTTTTTTGGCAACAATTAAATTATAGCTAATATTTTAATGGCTATTTTAACTCTATTAGGATGTTATTATTTTCATATTTTAATTAATTATAAGAAAACTAATAAAAAATTCGAAAATCGGACTTCGAAATATTGTGTTGTCACTGTGTTCTAAAACAATCCTGAAAGTTTCAAATTTCTAGCTAGTCGGGAAGTTAGTTAAAAATCGATTGCGAGATTTGTACAAGATATATACAGGGAGAGTGTGAACTAACAGTAGGAATTGAAAAAAAGCAGACCTTTTTTTTTTTTTTTTTTTTTTTTTTTTTTAATCTAAACATTTTATTTCATTTTAGTTGTATTTAAAACAATGCTAAACTTTGTTTTTTAAATTTCAGAAAATAAAATATTACATATACATAAAGATTTTAATTGTACATATAATTACGGCGCAAAGAAATTAACTAATTACTTCTCCAACAATTACAGCTTCTTGAAAAATACGGTATTCCCATTATATTAAATTGTATTACAGGCAAACAGATACCCGAAATATACATTAACTTTAAATGTAGATTTTAAATATTAATCAATGTACGTTTTTCTTCGACAATCTGTCTTTTATCCTTCTGTGCATCAAATAAAATTTCAGCTGCTCTCTAATATTAACATATTAACAACCTCAAAGTAATTATTATTTATTAATATTTTCGAATTTTGGAATTGAATTATAAGAGAAAGTAACAGTAAAATACAATGTTTAGATTAAATAAAATAAAGGGGAAAACAACATTCCGGCCAGTAGCATTAAACCCGGGCTCTCCGCATGGCAACCATTTATTCTGCTGAACACGCCACTGGGGCGTTGTCTACTTTGCGGAATAACTTGTATTTAAAGATTACTGAAATGTTAACGATTTTTCTCAAAATTCTGTGGCTAGTGGATCCTACTGCCTTAATATGTTGTTACCTTTATAGTATACAACAACCCTGTGCAATTTCGTCCCGATCTGAATATTCCATGTCGTGAACTCTCATTGTAAGATAACATTTAATAATAAAGCATTCAAAGATTTATTTCTTAAAAAATTAAGAAGTTTTATTTAACGACCTTTTATCAGTATCAAATTGTATTAAATTATTTCATTAATGTCAATTTGTATTAAATCATGTGCATTATCATCCAATACACATCAAAGATCATTGGTAAATTCATGATTGTATATAAGGAAATAATTTATTGGTTATAAATTAAGAATTGCCCTTATATAACAGTCAATCACAAGGCTACGGTTTTCATATTTTTGCTCTAAAGCTTAAAAAAGCAAATTAAAACTGTCATATGTTACTTTGGTCATTTTAACATATGTTTTAAAATAACCATTTAAGTAATATAGCCTCATCTGATCGGAAAGGTCAGAATTGATATTAATTAAACTCTTAAATTGAGTATTGGATACACTCCATTCTTTACGTGACCGCTTGAAATTTTTCCATCGTCACAACTTCCGAAAACCTGAATCAATTTGAATCAAAAATGGTTAGTAAATTATCTTGGAGATATATTGAATGAAATCATTAGTGGGATTGCTACCCTATTTCATTTCAAGTGGCGGCCACATGAAAATTTCACACATGTATATATAAAAAAAAAAAAAAATCAGTTTTTTTTTTTTTTTTTCGTTAAAAGTAAAAAAAATCTATAACTTTGTTTTGAGTTACCACATATTTATAGTTCAACCATTCGTTTTAAAGGTATTGACGAGACCTTTCGAAAGATACCCATCTTGAAAATTTACCCCACCCAGAGGGTACTTCCCCCCAGGGGGGGAAGCGATGCCACCACATGCACAATTTTTTTTTCCTAATTAACTACTACTATTAACAATAATTCATATTAATTTTACAATCACAGGTTAAGAATAACTCTCATTATGTACATTTATACGAAATTTTGTCCTATACTACCATGTTAAAAATTTAGAAGAAATACGATCACAGCGCCTCCTGTTGTGCGATTGATCCCCAAATCTAATCAGCACCAGTTTATGTCAGGAGCCAACTAAATACCAAGTTTTGATAATTTCGTTAAAAAAAAAAAAAAAAAAAATTCTAAATTTTTTTCGTAAAAAGTAAAAAAAATCGATAACTTTGATTTAAATTATCACAGATTTATAGTTCAACCATTCTTTTTAAAGGTACTGACGAGACCTTTCGAAAGATATCCATTTTGAAAATTTTTGCCCTATATCACCATGTTAAAAATTTAGAAAATGCGGGATGGCAACGCAACCTGTAAGACGATTTTTACCAAAAGTTGATAGGCACTAATTTATGTCAAGGTGCAACTGCATACCAATTTGTATGAAATTCTGTCCAGTAGTTCCTGAGGTACAGTTGCCACAAAACTTTGTCACACACACACAGAGAGACAGACAGTCAGACAGACAGAAATTTTCTAAAAATGGTCAAATCGTGTTCTACAGCTCTCAAAACGTGTAAATCCATCAAAAACCCGAAATCGAAAATTTTTTCGAATCCAATACTTTCTTCTGTTGAAGATAGAAGAAAGTAAAAAAGAACAGGAGAAAAAAGGAATTACCAGTGAGCATTGCTAACCTTTTGGTATATGAACCTAAACCTGCTGGGATAAGGTCTCTATATTCCAGGGAATTCCCTGAAAAGGTCAGAAGGCCCAAGGTCGTCAAAACGACAGATGATGATGTACATGTATTTTAATCTTGAGATTAATAAGTTTCAGAGTAATTTTGTATGTGTGTGTTTCTACGCACAGGCTCAGTGAATGGATTGATTACAGAGTGAACCCTTCTCGCAGACAACATGCTGATGAAGTAAACATTGAATAACAAGATGATAATTAGTAAAACATTTAAAAATGGTTTGGCTTACAATTTGATATATACAATCTAAACGAGCATACTTGCCAACTTTTCCGGTTTTCCCGGAAGACTTCCGGTTTTTTGACGTATCTTCCGGTATTCTGGACAGATGATGAAATCTTCCGTTTTTAAAAAAGTCGCGGATATCGTTCGTTTTAAAAAGAAAACCCAAATGTTCTACGAAAACTCCTGATTCCCAATCTTTCTCCATCCATAACATAAATGTCAATATTAATTTCAAACTTGCTTTATGAGATTCTAGAACATGTAAAGAAGTACAATTGTTAAATATTTCTTGTTGATGGAATTATTTTTTGCCCCCCCCCCTCCTTTCAATTATCTCCAACTAGTGATCAGCAATCAAATGTTCTGCAGAAGTCTTTTGATTTCTAATCTTTATCCATCTGCAACATAAATGATAATATTCATTAGATTCTAGAAGTAGAGTTGAAAGAGTTTAATATTTCTTACTCTGTAATTATTTTTGTATTCCCCCCCCCTTACCCGGATTGTGATCAGTGATCAATCCTAGATACAATAAACCAATGGAAGTGCTCAATATTTCTCACATATGTAATTATTTTTAGATCTGTATTGCTGAATTTAATGAATCTGTTTATTTTTCCTCAATTAAATTAAATATTTGTATGTCATATTTATACTAAATGTGTAAACATGGGAAAAAAATGAAGAATAATTTTTTCAGGTAGGAAACTTTTTTCCAAATCAATTTAAGAAAATTAATATTCAGTTGGTTTTATGCATGTTTGAAACTGATAATTAGCTACTGCTACTTTTTTTTTATATGTATGATTAATGTACATACACAAAAATCATATTCTATTTATTTTAAAAATTAATTATACTTTAATTTAACTAAGTTTTTTGTCTATTGTTAAATAAATTTCTTACAGATTCTGTTTTGTAGATATTTGTGTGTTGAAGAGGAATAACTTCATTTAAAACTTATTTATATTTAGTATAATCAATCTATAGTAAAGCGTTTTTATAGATTGCTTTGAAATATTAAAATTGTGAAACTGCATTGTTTATTACGTCAAAGAGAGAGAGAGAGAAAAAAAAAAGTAAAAAAAAAAAATCCCTTTTTTATAAAATCTTGTGGTTTTTCAAAAAAATCTTCCCCTTTTTATTAAAATTGGTTGGCAAATATGAACGAGGCTCTCATCCTAATATAATAATCATCTTGTCTGTCATATAGTTTCAAGATTACGACTACTTGAGAATTTGATGTCGCGATATGTTTAGATATATTTTATTAATTTAAACGAAAGTTGAACAGACGATTTCTTTTAAAGAATCTGCGATTTGTTCAATGGCGAATTTCAAAATTATGAAAATTTTAAGTTCATACAAAAACATATTTATGAACAAATTTGCTTAAAAAGCAATAAATATACAGTTCTCAAACAAGTATCATGATCTTAAACATTCTTATTTATTCACCACTCTGTTTTAATCCTCTGACCACCTATGAAAAGTAAAAATTCATAATGTTGTTTTCACTGCACAAATTTTACAGTGTACTAAATTTTACTTATTGAAAATCGAGATATAAAATACACCTAGGTACTTCAAGATAAAACTTTTGACCAATATTTATAAACTTTGTACTTTAAAAACCAATTAAAAATCGATAATTATACAATAATCTTAAATTATAGTGTAACCATACTTCCTAAGACTAGTAGTGACGACGAGTCCAAAGGTTTCGAGGGGTGAAAAAGTGATCGAGAGGGTGGGATGTGGAAAACAACCAGTCATTCGGCGCTCTGTTATAGATTATTTTATCTCAATGAGAAGAATATTACGCCTATTTTAACACAGGTCAGCACTTATGCGGAGCCTTCCATGGTTTCAAAAAATGTGGTAAAAAATACAAGTGTATATTTGAAAAATCAACAGTTCTGTGAACGCATATAACTGTCAGCGACTGTCACATAATTCAAAAAATCGCGAATAGAATATTTTAAACATTCGTAAAAATGTATTTATGAACATATTCGCATAAAACTCGGTATCTACATAAACAACTCAAAGTTTGAATGGAGTTTATTAATCACTTCGCTTTGCCATTTTTTTTTTTTTTTTTTTTTTTAAATCATAACAATTGAAATTGTACAAAAAAATCAATATAAACTTCCAACTGAGTTATTGAACCAAAATGACTTATTTGAATTTTCTTTACAAGTTTTAATGTACAATTTTCTATTTTTCGTTTACTGAAAATGTACCTTTATTCGTATTTTGATATCGTTACTAGAAATATTAAATTTCTTTTTTACAAATATTTTATATATTTAATCTATAAACAAATGTACAGCTGAGAAAAAAAAAAAAAAATAACTCAACATAACTTCGTTGCTAATCGATATAGAAAAATATAATAGGTATCATTCGACTGGAAATTGTGAGTAGTTTCAGAAAATGAACTGAAAATTTGAATTGGGGGTGGTCTACATATTAAAATGCACACTAACTTTGATTTTTTCAATGTTAATGCCCCATTTCAAATTTATAATTGAATTCCTGGGATCGCGACAACGCAAAAAAGTGTATTGGTTGTATATTTTACTTATTTTTTGTACAGAGTTATAAGCGTTCAAAGTTTAATGAAGGTGATAATTTTAAATTCATATTTCAAACTTTTATTAATATCTTCACATAAAAAAAAAAAAAAAAAAAAAAAAAAAAAAAAAAAAAAAGAGAAAACTTGATATATATATATTGTTTTTTTTTTTTTTTTTTTTTTTTTTTTTACGAGATACAGAGAAGAAACCCAAACATAATACATCATTGCTTTTGATTCTGAAAAATATTAATAAATTCATATTTATAAAAAATATGAATTATGACCTATATTAATTTTTAGATAAAATGAATCTTAATGCTGAAAAACATGGGTGTGGAAATTTGCAGCTCATTCCAGTTATTAGTTTTCGAGATATAAATAAATATTTCTTTCGGCGTGGTTTAGACGGCTGTCTCTTATGAAGTTTTGCAAGAGATAACGAATCAAATTTTAAAAAATAAAGAATTTTTTTTTTTTTTTTTACGCGTCAAATTATGTAACAACGTCAAACGAAATGAAACAAAAATGATGATTTTTAGACATTAGTGTTATCATCAAGAATTAATGTTTTCTAAAGAACACAAGCCCGCCTTCATCGTTCTTCAAAACAAAACAATACAGAAAAGAAAAGTAAATGTGACATTGAGTGATGAACTCGTGTTAAACCCCTTATTTTATGTTGACAAAAATATACACAAGTAGTATTTACTTCATCGATTACTGGTGATTTTTTGAATCATTTAAACGAATACTAAAAGAAAAAAAATAACTAAATATGCGGGGTTTACTGTTTTAAATAGAAAAATAGGTTTAATGTAAAAATTGTCAAAAAAAAAAAAAAAAAAAAAAAAGAAAAAGAAAAATGGAATTGGAAAATCTTTGTTAATTACCGTAACAGTTGAAGGCTTAACTTTCGCCCGTTTTCTGGTAACGGGATTTTAGCTGGAGGCGACTATAGTCCTTAGAACACTTCTCTCCGAACCGTAGCTCCAGTGCTCTCGAAGTCGTTCCTTTCTTCTTTAGAAAGATTTCTCAGTATCTCGGCTGTATCTCCCCGTAATGCTACTGCTAAGTGGACTGACTTGGCGGTAGAGTCCCAGCCGTTAGCTTCAGCTACGATAGAAAACTGCGTCTTATATACATGCCAGGAGGAACTGCAGTCGTAGGTGGATAGCTTAATAAATTCCTGATTCTGGATTCTTCTCTCTTTCTTTTCAGTTTCCTGGGGCATGGATTCTAACTTTTCTTCCACTTTTCTCTCCAGATCGTCTTCTATTCTCTTCAGTTTACCGTCTATCTCTGAAAACCTTCCTTTCAGTTCCAGATCAAAATTTTCTTTAACTTTCTCCTCAAAATTCTCTTCCATCATCATAAATCTCTCTTCAAAATTTCTTTCTATTTTCATAACATTTTCTTCTATTTTGATAGCTTTCTCTTCAAAACTCTCTTCTATTTTCAAAACTTTCTCTTCTATTCCATCTACTCTGCTTTCCATATCCGATAATTTACTTTCAATCACTTCCTTTACTGCCGAAAGTTCTCTCTTCATCTCCTCTTGACTGCATTCAACTTTTTCTTGGATTGACCTAATTTCTCCCTGAACTTCCCCCAAACTGCCTGTCAATTCTCTTTGCGATGTTTCCATACTTTCTTTCATCTCTCTTTGTCCTTCCTTCATTTCATTCATCTGGGTAGCTAAGCTTTCTTGAAGTTTTTTCATCTCTTGCTCCATATCTCTAGTTATCACCATTCACAGACAATCCCACTCCTGACACCAGAAATGTTGCGTACTTTGGGGTTCGTGAGTTGTCCGAGAATGAAAGGCCAAATTTATAAGAATTCAGTACTTTATTCACAGAAAGTTCTAGAAAATACAAGTCTATAAACTAAGTATCAGCTTTAATTCAACCAGTAAACACAGCTTAAACAACAGTTGTCAATAGCAAATCCACAGTACAAGCTGTATAGCAATAACACTTGAAGCAAGTCTCTTTCAAAGAGGCGTAAAACAATGCAAGCATTAGCGGAAGCTGAATGAGAACTGAACTGACTGACTCGCCTTGGCCGAAAACGCTCCTTATATACCCCGGTAGAAAAGTGTGGAAGGTTCCAGAAATTTCCATATCTCATCAGCCAATGAGATTAGAGCTTCCATATTTGGTATATCCCTTATAAGGATTTTCTCGCTAAGGTCGTCAAAAAAAATCTCCAAAGTGGAAAAAGTCGCCAAATTTGGCGCCAAATCCATTACGTGCCTTATTGGAGCTTTTTAATGCGTTTTTAAGGGAAAATAACGCTATTTCATCGGTAAAATGACTAGAAATGCACAAAATTAGCACTTTATCAACTTCTAAGCCTCTTTGAAATAATTTATACAAAAATAAACACAATTATTTACAATTTTGTAACAGTATACACACAGTATACTCTTCCGCTCTGCCAGACTCTCAGAAATTCAAATGCGAAGTCAAAATTGGGTATTGCTATTGAAAAAAATCGAAGTTGGTGCTCATTTCAATATGTAGGTGACCCCTAATTCAAAATTCGACAACATTTTCAGAAATTGCATTTAATTTCCTGTTGAATTATGTCTATTAGATGTTCTTGCGTCAATTAATAACAAAATTACAGCGGTTGTTGCCTTTTTTTTCCGACTATACCATTTGCAAACCACAATAGGAGTTTTAAACCTGACCTTTGTTTAAAATTTATCGTAACTATATTTTTTTATTTATTTGTATATTTAATAAATATCATAAAAAGGGACACAAATTTATTTCTAAAATGTGCGTATCTGCATCGTATTTGCGTACATGATCATTTACGTACGCCTCTAAATTTTCCTTTTTTTTTTGTATGGAGCAAGTAGTTTATTTCCTCTTTATTTACATAAAAGTTTAAAAAGGAAGAAATATGTTCTGTAAATATGTCGAATAAATCAATATTGAAATTTTGAGAAATCATGTTATATAATTAGCGTTATTCATTTGTGTCTAGAAGCATGGATGGAGAAAGCGAAATTTTATTATGTTGAAGTTACTTGTTTTGACTTCGTGTAAAGTTTCTACTCGACTGCTTTTCTAGTGCTTATCGAAAACCTATTCTCAAAAGAATGCTTTGATGTAGGTGCCTTACTTTGATGTATAGCTCAAATGCAAATATTACTATATTTTAAAATCTTCATTTAACTAATTTCATTAAAATTACCGTACTTTGTAAACACGTAACGTATATTTTAAAAAAAAAAAAAAAAAAGGAATAACTCTTTTGGATAAAGTTAAGTAGAGAATAAACATTTTCTGATTATTTTGAACACCATGTAGATTTTCAAAATGCATTTGCATAATGTTTCGTAAATATTTAAATGAAAATTTTATATATTCTATATAAGAGAGCTGATTAAAATAAATCTATAAAACAACGTATGCTTTATTTGAAATACATATATCTGTTGTTTATAAAGTTTATATTCAATGAAACTCACTCAAATTATAGAAAAAGTATATTTTATATTCAAATAAATTTGTTATACTTCAACGGTTTGCATTTAATAGTTTAGTTATGAACTATGACAAACGTACTAAAGTATACTAAAACAGTATTTATATACGAATTACGGATTCAGAAAACTGTATACCTAAGTACATTCTTTTTGAAAGAAGAGAGAAAAGTTATATTGAATTTCAAACATTTACATTAAATTATTAATAAAATTGATAAGCTGAAATATATATCTTGTTCTAACATACATGCATAAAATATATTTGGTTTATTATGTAAGTAATTCTATGTACAGTCACCTCCTCCCCTAAAAAAAACGCCACCCCCCCCCATCTATTTTCGCCATAAGTTGTCATAGAAACATATGGTTGGTACCAATCGATTTGTAATAACGTCTAGTTTATAATGATATAGTTAGATTTTGCTCCCCCATTTTTTATAATTTATTTGAATTCTTTCGACCAATTCATCGCAGAAAATGGTATAGTTTATATAGTTTGCTCAATTCTTCATAGACTTAAAAGCTGCCAAACTATTAGGGCGCTAATATTAAAGTATGTGGCAAACATTAATTCATATCTTCCAAAATAATTATGATATTCAAATTCTGTTTTTTTTTTTTTTTTTTTTTTTTTTTTTTTTTTAATATGATAGAATGAAGTGACCCAAACATATTCCATGCATATTTTTGATTTTTTTTTTTTTTTTTTTTTTTTTAATTTGAAAATTATTAATAATTTCATATTTGAAAAAATTATGAATTATGACCTATGTTAATTTATCCATGAATAGAACGGGCATCATCGAAAACAGGGGTTTCCAAATTTACATCTCGTTCCTAACATTATTTTTTGAGTTACAGTGATATTTCCTTTTTTACTGTTGTTAGGGGGCTGTTACTTTTTATAATTTGTATCCTCTGTGAGCCAATATATGTATACATTTTGACGAAAAGCTATTTTAATTTACCTTTACGTTATTCTAATTGTTTTCTAAGGAGCATTTCGATGTTTATTATACAAATTGGCTTATTTTTTATAAAATTTTCGCAATGCAGACGAGAGAATGAGAAAGAATTGCAAAAGAAATGAAGCCCTGCCTCTATATTGCTGAAACAGTATTAAAAAAACTAGTTTGCATATTCGTATATGACTCTATATGTGACGCTGGTATGTATATATAAATGTCAGTGGCATTTACTACATTGAATGCTGAAGACAAAATTTAAATGATTTAATTCGAAGTATGTAAAATAATTTTGTTTTATAATGTAAAGTTTTTAAAAAATTGTGTAAAGGCGTGGCTTCCGTTGCAAAAGGGAGTGTACTCGATTCTGAAATGTTAAGTCTTTGTTCTTAAATATTACACAACTTTTCCTACTTTCTCACTGCTAAAATTCTGTTTTATTCCTGTTGTCTTTTTTTTTTTTTTTTTTTTTTTTTTTTTTTTTTTTACTTGAATATTCCAGGATTCGTGCACCTCAGGATAAATGTCATGATTTAGAAAACGTGGTAAGACTAGATAACGCAGTGAACAATACATTTTTTTCCTTTTTTTTAAATTAATATAATTCATATTTATGATTTTTTACCAGATTTTTTAAAACAAATTTTCTGTTTTAATCTTGTTGTGACATTTTCGCATTCGTAGTAAAATATTAATTTTTTATTAAATGTTTTTTTTATTTCTAAATAATATAGTGGATTTTTTTTTTTTTTTTTTTTTTTTTTTTTTTTTTTTTTTTAAGTTTTTAAAATTTATTATTGAAACAAAGAACAGTATGATTTATTTTCGATTATTCTAATCACGGCGTAAAACGGGCGTCAGATTTATTATGAAAAAAAATTTAAAACAAAGTAATATGTGTTGTTACTTTTAATGCTAAGTTTATACGTAACATCTAATTTTAATTTTGTGTCACATATAAAGACGTGATTACTTAAAACAGAAATGATTCTGAACAGTATCTACTTTTTATTGAATATAAAACAATTTCGCGACTGCATATTTTTGTCTTTTAGATAGTCTGTTCAACCTGTGGGCGTTATTCATTCAAACTACATTATGTAAGAACGAGGTTTTCTATATTCATATTTATTTTACAAATGAATATACATAATTATTATACTCTTTCTAATGAAAAAATTTGTATTCATACTATTTTGTTTATATAATACGAATATAAGGAATATTCTTAAGATATATAGTAACACACAAATTGTGATAGAAACGCCCACTGGAGGAGTTTCAGATTTCCAATGACGTGGATCTTCGTCAGCGGTCGCGAAAGTGTTAAATATCCTTCTCAGATTTTAGCTTAAAACTTGTTATCTATATTTTTGTATATTATATATTGTTGGTTTGTACGCCTAAAATTAAATGTAAAACTTTATAGTGCACATGATTCAATCTATTTAATTTTCTATATATGAAGTGATGTATTTAACTATTCAATGTTTAATAAATAGAATAACTCAGAAAGTTCGGCGAATTAGAATCGTTCTTTATTTTATAATTAATATTTCTGAACTTTTTTTCCGGCGTGAAATTTAATAAATAATGTATATTGCGTGGTAGATCACGATTTATTTTTTTTATTTGTATAGACGGTCCCCTAACACATTTTCACGTGTAACTCTGTTTAGAACTGGTTTAAATTGCATAAATAGGTAGATTTTCCGAACTGCCTTGATCTCAGAAATCTGAATATGCGGTAAAAAATAGGGGTCGTCATTGAAAAAAAATAATTTTTTGACTGTTTTAATATGTAGATAAC
Organism: Salticus scenicus; assembly: GCA_963930645.1. NCBI lineage: Eukaryota > Metazoa > Arthropoda > Arachnida > Araneae > Salticidae > Salticus > Salticus scenicus. The sequence continues at coordinate 280,281,360 of OZ005649.1, read as the reverse complement.
CCCTTAAGCAAAATCTAACTGCACCATTAAAAACTAGACGTTATTACAGACCAATAGGTATCAGCCGCATGTTTCTACGATAATTTACGGTGAAATTAGGTGTTTTTTTTTTTTTTTTTTTTTTTTTTTTTTTGTGACTGTAAATATCTGATAGACAAAAAAAAAAAAAAAAAAAAAAAAAGAATGATTGCGGGAATGGCTAAATGCTTGGTTCTATAAATGTTTTTTTTTTTTTTTTCTTTGACATTCATTTATATGTTAAAATCATATTTTTAAAAGTACCTTGCTTTAATTACAAAAAAGAAATTTAACCAATAATGTTTAAAAATTGTTATCAAATGGAATTTTTTAATGAAGAAAAAAGTTCAAGAAAGAACTAATTTGTGATAAAATGATTTTTTTTTTTTTTTTTAAACCAAGCTAAAATATTTTCCCTAAAGAAGTGTCTGGTTTTGTATTACCACAAATAAACATTTTGTTTTATGACTGAGGAGTATTAGTCTCAATCTGGGATTCTTGCGGTGTCATTTTTCGATAGTTGGACATTTAGTGAAATCTAAAATTTATCGAAAATATAATTGAATAATTTGAAAGCAATGTTATAAATTGTAAAAAAAAAAAAAAAAAAAAAAAAAAAAAAAAAAAAAAAACTGGTAGTCCTCCGTCTTAAACTAAATTCTTCTTTTCACAGAATTTCATCGAAATATTTTTATTTACTTATTTATATATATATATTTTTTTTTATTGGAAAGAAAAAGAAAAATAATAATAATAATAATAATAATAATCAGCATCGAAACAAACACTACCAAAAAAGTTTTTTTTTTTTTTTTTTTTTTTTTTTTGAATTAGGAAATAAAACGTACGCGTACAAAATGAAATAAAAATAATTAAAAAAATAAATTTAATGATTTAATTTTTATATAAAACATGACCGTGTGCTATCTTAAAATGCAGATGTAACATTTAAGTTTATGCGGTGCGTGTGGCGTCTATAAAAAATGTTTTAAGAAATAGAATAGAATAAAGAAAGCAACGATATTGGTTGCATTTTTTTTTTTAAATAGTTTGAATTTTATAGACGTTATTTCGACTGTAGCTATAATTTCTTTTGTTAAAACTATAGTGAATTGTTAGGCGAGCACAGGCGATGCTACATTTTATTTTTATTTTTTTATTTTTTTATTTAATAAACGTTATATACATACTCTAAGAATTTATAACTTCCTCAAAATAACATTCTGTAATTTTTTAAAAAAATTCTAGGTATGCGCATATGAAGAATTTTCTTCTAAGCAACGGTTGCCATATTGATTTCTTAATTTTTTTTTTTTTTTTTTTTTTTTTTGAACAACTAAAGTAAAAGACTTCTTTTGCCACTTTTAAATTTTTGTTTTTATGCTGGTGAGGAATTAAAATGTCTGCTGCAATCGGCTCTTACCATCTGACGTAAGAGGTCACATGATAGGTGATAAACAAACAGCAGACGAAATCTTCTATATCTTTAGCAATTGCTGAAATAACATATTTTCTATTCTAATTTTTGATCAATCGTATTTCATCGGTATTATTGTTTTTATACATCATCATTTTTAATCCATTTTACATCATTATTCATCATCTTTTCATTGCTGTATACATTTACAATCATCATTTAGTTTATATTTGTTATTGATGTTCATGGAGAACATGTTAAATAACTGAACATGTTAAATAAATTTTTGGTACTTATATCATTAACATTGCAACATTGTAGGTCAGTAACTAAGTTAATTAACTTGTTGTAACACATTTATGCAATTACATTTAATTGAAAACACTTTAAAATTTCAAATTATATTCCATAAACATTACACAAGAACATTATTTATTGCTAGATCAGTTAACGTAACAGTTACTTTGCAACATACAAAAATAAATAAACACATAAAGTGTTTTTTAAAAATTATTAAATTTGCAAATACAATTATTCTTCTGTATACAAATGCACATTATTACTTTTACTATTATTATTATTATTATTATTTGTCTAATCATATTTTCAAAATTGTTAAGGTAACTGGTGTTACACTGGAGTTGGTTTCTGTCCCTTCCTTTCTGGAAATATTTTCTATGGGACAATTTCACTCTTGATTTATTAAAAAAAAAAAAAAAAAAAAAAAAAAAAACTAAGCCGTATGCGTTAAATCCATTTTGAATAACAGATTTTTATTATTTACTTATTTATATATTTTTTAATTTAAAAATACTTGAACCTGTTGCTGGTTTTATTGGGTTGTTTTATGTACGTATCTGAATTGTTTATCTCGTTACAAGAGGTAATTTCAATGGGAAAAAAAAAAAAAAAAAAAAAAAGAGTTCTTTATTCCTTTATACTTCTATTTTAATAACAATTTCCGATGTTACATTTTAGCTTTCAATATTGTCTGCAAGACTGCTTCTGGTTAAAGCGTTAATCATTGAAATAAGAACAAGCACAAACAATATTGAAAGCTTAAATTTAAGAACAGCGAATTATATTACAAATATATAAAAATACAAATATACATCATATAATATATAATAATGCAAATATATATATATATATATATATATATATATGTATATAAATCATTGAATCATTGAATTTATCCCTTGTAACTAGATATACAAATCTGATGTTTACATAAACAATCAAACATGTGTGTTGGTTGGTAATAACAGATAATAATTAACAATACGTTTTAATCGAAATGCTGTTATTCTAGAAAACTTCACATGATCCACCGCAAGTCTTCTCAGGAAAGATCGGAATGATCTAGAATGAAGCAACTATTATGAAATAATGACCTGTATTACAAATCTCTTTAAAAATATCTATTTCTTTCTCACTGGTACCGGAACTTGCGTGTCTGAGAACTCAAGTTTAAGAAAAGACCCCTCAAACTACTGAGCCGTCTTCATCGCCTATTACCATACCACAGAGTGTAGGAAGAAAAGGAGGATGAAATATGCAGCATACTTTTCCATGAATCGTTTTAAGGGGTCCAAAGTTACAGGCATTTTATCTGTAAATATTTGTTCGAAGTTATACAGATGCCCATATTCTACATAATGCCAGTGAAACGGGCAATAATAAATAATAATTAACAATGCGTTTTGGTTTAAATGTTGTTATTGTAGAAAACAACAGGATTGTGACTTCATAGGATCCACAGGAAGTCTGCTCTGGAGAGATCCGAAAATGATTTAGAACGAAAGTAATTATTATTAAACAGTTACTTGTATCACAATCCTATTTGAAAATAAATATTTTTTTCGCAAATAAACTATTTCTTATAATGCCGAAACTTGCCTGTCTTAGAGCTCAATTTTGGTAAACAACCCCTTAAACTACTGAGAAGTCTATTCCACCTATTACTATCCCGTCTACTGCAGAACGAAACGGTGGATGAGATATGCAGTATATATTGGGTTGTTCGATAAATAATGTCGTTTTTCGAAACCTTCGCTTCTAAAAACCAAGGCTTCTTCGAACGTGGAATTTTTCAACTTACCGAAAGATGGCAAAAGGTCATCCAACAAAATGGTCAATATATCATTGATTAATGTTTGTTGTTAATATAAATAAATTCACATTGAAAAACATGAAAAAAAAAACGACATTATTTATCGAACAACCCAATAGATTCATGAATTATTTGAAGGAGTCCAAAGTTACAGGCATTTTAGCTGTAAATTTTTGTTCATATTTGTGTAAAACGCATCTTCTACAAAATGTCAGCGAAACGTGCATATCATAGATCTTAGCAAGGATATGTATAGTCGGTAACAAATGTGTCCGAACACTAGCAAAAATTCCTATGAAAAAAAAGTACACTTTATACGGTTTTGTTAAATAAATCCTTGTCGAATCCTATTCTTAGTCAGTGTAAGATCATGATTCGATAAGGATTTATTTAACAAAATCTTATGAAGTGTAATTTTTCTATACAGGAATTTTTACTAGTGTTCGGAGTCTTTTGTTACCGACTGTAGTAAAATCGTTAAATCCATTGCATTCTATTAGAAATAAATGAACATGCTGCATTTAAGCATGTTCATTAATTATTATTTTTTTTTTTTTAAGTGTTTCATTTTGAGAAATTTTTTAACATTGCAGATCACTCTTCTTACCATTCAAAACTTAATAATGCTATGTATCTATATATATGCATTAAAATTTTCCATAATCTGATAAAATAATGTACAATTTTTTTTTTCTTCATCATCCCTTACAAAAATAAAATAAATGAATTAAATTTTGTAAACCACAATTGATGCTGCCTCCTTTCTTTTTCCAATAATAATAATAATAATAATAGTAATAATCAATCAAATATACAATCAGAAATTAATTGCACTAAATATTTAAATAATGAATTTCAAATATTAATAGAATAAAATATTTCTCTTTTGATATAATATATTTTATTTAATTATTTTAACTTTAAATTTACTTATTTATTACCATAAATTTTTAAAAGTCAAGTAATCACTATGCCATTTCTGTTTTGCGAATATTACGCCATATTGTAATCTCTGTTTCATCAAGCTTAAGAAAAAGAGAAACCAATTTTATTATTTCTTTTTCTGTACTAAAACGTCACGATGCCTTTGTTTTAATTTCATTTGAATATTAGATTTTCATATATTTTACATCAAACGCGGATTTAAAATGTCAACAGTTCTATAAAGAACTGTTGACATTTTAAATCCGCGTTTGATGTAAATATTTTCTTTATTTACTATAAAGAAAATAAAGAAAATAAATAATGAATGTTTTAGGTCAGCATTTTGATAGTAAAATTCAGCATTAAAAGTATAATCATATTTTTGTTAATATTATCTGAGTTCTTCTAAAAATTATTTACTGCGCGTACAGATTTGTTTAATTCTGTTTGGCTACTAAAACGTATTTATTTGCAATTTAAAATGTTTTTAAAGTTAAAGTAATGAAACAAACCTATACGTAAATAATAATATCCAATTTATTTAACAACTGCTGCTTTAGGTACCATCTACAGAGAAATTTGTTAAATTACCTAAAAATATGAAATTCTTTAATTTTTAATTTGAAACATATATATGTTAATAACAATTATTTATCGAATCGTTAAATTTTAATCGTAAACGGAAGAACTGATCAAAATTGAAATTACATAAAAGTATACAGATTACATATATATTATATTGAATACCTTTTCAAACATTGCAATAGGCTTGGCCTATCTGCGAAAAAGTTTATATGGGGATGGGCAGATTTTTAAATTTGTTGCTTAATCACTTGTTATATATTACATTAAAGTTACTTCTACGTAGAATATAGATTAAAAGTATATTCCTTGTTATAATAAAGAAAATGTAGAATTTTTACAAGTAACAATGAAGATATCAGGAAAGTAGCTAAACAAGAAAATTATTTTAAATTATATTCATGGAAATATTCGACAGCGCACCTGAAAAAGACGCGACATAATCATGAATAATTTTTCTTTAATACCTCTAATAATGTAAAAGTGACAAGCTTAAATATATGAAGCAGTATTTTACCATTGTGTCTAATGCCTACTCACATCATCACAACTTAACCATACCAACCACATTCTTGAATATTCTATGGGTATTATGCATTGCTTTATCTTTCTTCATTTTATCTAGTAGCGAGTGTCGCTTGGCATAGTAAAGGAGTGGTTGTAGAAATTAACTCTGGATGTTAAACTCAACCATTATGTCTTTTACACCAACGCAAAATTTTTTCATCGACGATTTGTTTAAATGGGATACATCGTATAGATTTCTGTGCCTATAAACCAGTGTCGTTTAAAGGACGACAAATGGTTCTGGCAAGTACACTTAAACGGGCGTGTTGGCGATAGCTGCAACTGACTCATTAAGTGTTAGATTTCAGTTGTTTTCAATGTTAGGTCTTCATATTGATATTTTTAGGTGTTATTAGGCCCTTTCCCGATCATCACCATATTTTTGATCAGTGTTTACACCTACCGCAGTCTTTTTTCTGCCGATAGAATGTTCTTTAATGCTTCCATTTGTAATGTTAGAGAAAGGACACTTTAGTTGTTTTGAGGTTTCCAGCACTCATTCATGGTAATAATCAGACATGTAATGTTTTGCAGGATTTTTGTATTTAATTATTTCCGTATCACATATAATTTCACAAAAATAGGTTCAACAAGGAACGGTGCTATTTTATTCAAATACATAACTGCATGAACTTTCAAAACTAATACATAGCTTTCTTCTAATGCTTTCTATGGTTCCGGCTTTACTATGCGCTCTGCATTTAATTTTTCTATGAATGGTTGGCTGTTAGGAACGCTATATATATATATATATATATTAAAAAAAAAAAAAAAAAAAAAAAAAAAAAAACTTAGTTGTCTCTTAGCAATTCCCTTAGAAAAATTCCTTAGGAACCATCTTAAAACTCTGGAAGTATAGAGAATCTGTTACACCTCATATATTTAATCAAAAATTTAGTCATGAAGAGGAAAAATAGACAGTAAAAAATTAAAGAAAAATCAATATGGTTCGCCTCACCTGTAAAAATATAATGCTTGAAATGTATTTTCGCTGTAGCACGTGATTAAGACGATTCTTGTAATTAACAGCATACATTTTTATGAGGCTACTACATATGTTCACAGAGATATAACGGTTTCTTTAAGAAATTGCAAAATAGAAAAGCGATTTTTTTTTATTATATCACATAGGGTATTAGACCCGGTGCGAAGGCATTTTTAGAAATCTTGGCATACTACAATATACACAGCATACTGCAACCAGAATGCAAAAACGTTATATATCTTACGAAATAAAAAAAAAACTTTTTACTTAATAATTTTTATCTACGCATGTGCAGGATTTAAAAAAAATCATTTGTATAATTTAATAGCCAAAAGTATTGAGCTACTTCGATAAAATCCCAAAGAAATGTCCTGTAAATTCAAAAAAGTTATGAGCGATAGAATGAGCAAAATTTCTGTTCCTCTATAATTAAAGCTAAACTATTAGAGTTTTACTCACAATTTTGTATCAATGCTTTATGGTAATACAATATTTGCTGATTGTAAATAAACATTAATAAAACGCTCCTATCATTTTTTTTTTTTTTTTTTTTTTAGAGCAAATTAAATTCTGATCATTCTATAACTTATAACTTTTTGATTTTGTACGATGTTTATTTGGGGCTTTCATGTAAGCAGTTCAATATATTTGGCTATTAAATTATGCAAATGAATTTTTCATAAAGCTTGCACATACGTAGTATGCAATTATTTAGTAGAAATATTCATATTTTGTAAGAACTTTAACATTTTTCCAATTGATTGCAGTATGCTTTGTCTAATGTAGTACGGCAATATTCCTAATAAAATCTTTTTGTGAAAACATAGAACCGACTCCTACAAGCAACTACTATTCAAACCACTTAAAATAAAAAAATAAAAATAAAAAAGGTATAAAATGAAACTGTAAATTGCGCCTAAAAGAATAAAATAATTTCCTTCGCCAAACAACCTATAAAACTACAATTATTCATAACTTTTGAAGTCACCACAAAATTAAATAAAATTAAATTTATTTTTAAAGATTTGTTTTTAAATCGGTAGCTAAAATGTAGCTCGGTAGCTGCCCGGTGCGGTACTCGGTAGCTAATCGGTAGCTAAATGTTTTTAAATCGGTAGCTTTAATGCTGTTGTTTTGAATGATCCATTTTCGTGTTTCCTATATTATTTTATCGTTGTATACAATTGGTCCATTTGAAACATCTACATAGAAAAGTGAACATCCTTCTCAATTCGATATTAGTGTTTCTACGAAGTTCGAGTTTCCTTTGCAAACTTGGTATAACTTTGATACTTGGCGCCTTTTGTATTTGGCGATCAAAACGTAGGGCAAAAATATACACGCAAGATGTACATTTTCATTATAAACTCCTTCTCATAGTTATAAGGACACTTTATATTTTGAAATAACTAATGTAAAAATAATTGTGAACAAGATTATACTAAGTGCCCTTAATATATCTAGTATTTTAAAAACCAAAATTGCTATAATTTTTTTAATATAAAATAAAATTAATAAAAAATGATGCAAAATGTGTTTTTCTCCATGTTTTTAGATGTTCATAATTATAGGGACAATCCAGATTTTTTCGTTTTATTTAACTTACTAGCGGATAAATTGCAGTTGACATGCGAATTTGTTAACTACTGGGCTAGATTAATTCATATATAAGCCTTCAATTTTCTTGGACGGACATTACTGATAATTCCTCGAAAAAAAGAACGTTCAAGTAGTGAAGCATGATAAATGTGTTTTTTAAGTGGAAGGATAATTTCAATCCGCCGAATTCCTAATGAAATTCGAAGGTCTAAAATTACTGAAGGAAATGTGATGAAACGTTGAACTGCTGGTTCGATAGGCGAAAGATCTGATGCAAAATCAAGTTGTTTTACAGAGATCGAAGACTCACAATTCCTCTTACTGTTCTACTCATAATGACTGCTGCTGAATCTACTCGTAATTTTTAACGAAAGGTTAGGGTCCACATTTATGAATGTTTAAAATAATTAATAATATGTTAAAATGAATAAAAAACCTGTAATAATCAATCAGCATTTAATGGGGGAAAGAACGTCCGTGCTAAAGTTGAATAAAGACAATATTAAATGGTAAAATGTTGCATTTTCGGATGAAAAACATTTTACTCTTGATTAACCAAATGGTTTTAACAGTTACTGGCATGATCTGAAGATAGTGAAAGACAGAGCAGATTTTTTAAAGGCAGATATAAATCGGGCATTTTAAAGGTGGATCTATGGTGCTCTGGGGAGCTGCTGCTACTGAAGGCAGAATGAATTTAGTATTTTTTTCTATTATTATGAACATCAAGAGAATATCTGCAAATTTTAAACGTGGAATTATCAGCTTTTGTTAGATTTTGGTAGGTAATAATATTTTTTTTAACAAGACTTAGATTTTTGCTCTACTTTTAGGGAATAGGAAATAGTTTGAAGAAAGAAACTTCTGTATTATTGCCTTTCCTATGGCCTAAAAGTTGAAAATACCTTAACTTATGATATTAGAAAAGTGCATGCAACTGAGTGTTTAACCCTAAAAAGAGACCCCATAAAATATTAATTTAAAAAATAACTGAAAAAAATTACTAAAATTCGAGCTGTCTTTATAATTTTTAACACCTAAAAAATCATCTTTTTACCATATTTAAAGTATTTAAGATAGAAAAACGATAAAACTTTTTAAATATAGTCTATTAATGAAATTAAAATTAATTAAAAATATATGTGTTTAAATAATAGTGTTCAGTGTTCAGTTAATATAGAAAAACGGGTGCCCTTATAATTATGAGGAGGAGTGTATATATATTGTATGAAGTATTGTTTCATATTCTTGATTGCTTACTTAATATACCTTATTAAAATAACAATGATCTCTCAAAGAAATTAAATATGTTTGCCAGATAATTTGGCGGTTTTTCTTTCACCAAGGATGCCAGATACCAGCAGCTTCGCCAACTTTTGCAGTTTACGAAATCTCATTTGTTTTCTTGAATCAAAGTAATTTTCGGCTGCGTTTTGCAGGTGACAATGTGAAATTTGTATTTTGTATAGAATTTGATTTTGATATTGAATAAAGCTATAAAATGTTATTTAATTTTGCACCGATTTCAAAAGTTATGATTAATTATAGTTTTGTAGGTTGTTTGGCGAAATAAATTATTTTATACTTTTAGACGCAATTTACAGGTTTTTTTTTTTTTTTTTTAAGTTGTTTGAATAGTAGTTGCTTGTTGGAGTCGGTTCTATTTTTTCTACGAAAATATTTTTTTTTTTCTTTTCTGTGAAAATTTATTTATATAGCAGAACATCAGAAGACGTTCGACGGCAGTTCACATATCACAACCCCGACGAAAAGTGACAAAACTAAAAAAAGAAAAAAAAAAAATGATTTATGTCACTGAAAAATATATGAAATGCACACATTGTGAACAAAAAAGTTACATTTCCATGTAGAAAATTAACCACTCGAGAGACAGTTGCGTCCGTTTTATTCTACTCAAGTCATTTTTACGTTGATTTTTCTCTATTGCAGCATTTTTAAGTTGTGTCAATTTCTTGCCATTATCGGATATGAGAAAAAGCTATCGATTGAATGAACATACGTTAAATTAAAAAGGCTTTAGAAATGTAAAGAACGGATACTCTGTATTCGTAACAAAAACTTCTGTAAGGCATATATTGAATTTCATAGTGAATAGTGAATACGTGTTACCCGCTACGCTGGAAATTACGCCGCATAAAGTTTAAACAAAGAGCAAAATATGCATTGTAGCTGACGGACAGAAGTTTCAACATCAAAATAAAGGTTTTTGATTTGTTTGCAGCGTAGAAAACTGCAAACAAACAGATGAACATCTAAATATCTTGTTTCTAGCATTTATGTCTACAAGGTGTAGTTCCGTAGTAAATCATTGATGCTGTACAACTTTGTAATTTACTTTTTCTCTCGTACCTTGTACTGTTTTCGAGATATAAACGCTAACTTCCTTCTGCTCCCACCAGGTGGCGCTATAAGCAATAGCATATTAGAAATCCTCCAGTAAACTAGAGATACGACAATGCTGGTAATAAATTCTGATTCGTCCAAAGCTACTTTCGACCGCCTGAGGGAAGGACTGCAGCGCCAACATAGACTTTGCGTACTGCGCTAGAACACTTGCGCTAGAACACCTTCAAACAAAACCACTTATGGAACATACAAATAAATAGCCCATAGTGCGCTTATGCGCCAAGGTTAGGAATCCAAGTTTCCATAGTTTGGACGAAATTTAATCAGCCCGCAATTTTTTTTCCGTCCACTGCGCAAGCACTAAGCTCTTGTGTTATCTCTGGTTTACTAAAGGATTTCAATTGCATATCGTAGCGCATGACCACTTTACGATACTTGCATACTAATTTACCAGTGTAGCTGCATGCATTCAGCAGTTGGAGTGAGAACTGTCTTTTGTGAGTATCCTGTATTTTCTTTATATCTTAATGAAATCATAATGGAACCTATTTCAGGCCAAGATCTTTACGACAAAAAAAAAAAAAAAAAAAAAAAAAAATTAAAAATTAAATTAAATTAAGGCCTCTCTTACGAAGTTATAAGCTTACAAATTTCAACAGCAACAACAACAATAAGAAACATGGTTTGTATTGAGAACCTTTTCCTTTATGAAGCCGGTTTAAAACTCCTATGTGTTAATCGACGTGAACGCTTACAATAAAAAAATTTTGAATTTTACATAGCATAAATGTCACCTGCTAAGCTACAACGTATGCAATGTCGTTCAAGTGTGCACAAAATAGGAAATTGTGAATAAACAAATGCACGTTTTAAGCGTTCTATTTTTAGCATTAATGTCTACAAACTGTCTTTTCGTACTAAATTGATGATGCTTTGCAGTTTTAGAATTCACTTTTTTCCACTAACTTGAACTGTTTCCGAGATAGTTACACTAACTCTGCTGTTTTCCACCAGGTAGAGCTATAGGCGGTTGAATCGCGTAGCACATGTCAACTTAACTATACCTACATATCACTTTTATAACTGTAGCTGCAGCCGTTCAGAAGTTAAAAATGTCCGGACTGACTTTTTTGGGCACCCTAAATTTTCTTTTGATCGTAAATATATTACAATGGGACCTATTTCAGACCAAACTCTTTGCAATAAAACAAAAAGTATCAAAATGGGATCATCCGTTCAGAAGTTATGAGCTAACGAAAAAAAAAAAAAAACTTACGCTTTGAATTGAGAAACTCCCCCTTTTTTGAAGTGGGTTATAAATGGCTTTGCACTCAGACAATACACTACCTGTTATAATTTAAATGTTGTAATGTTTTTTGTAGTTTTTTAAGGAAGCCGTTACATCTCCATGACTATATATAGTAGCCTCATAATAATTTATTCTTAAAAATTCATTTATTTCCAAACAACCTCATAATCACATGCTATAGCCAAAACGCATTTAAAACATCACTTTTTACAGAATGACCTGAAACATTTTGATTATTTTGTAATTTTTTTACTGGTTTTCTTTTCTTCTTCAGAACAAAACATCTACTGAAATATCTGAGTAATAATATGTTCATTATACTCCCAAAGTTTCAAGATGATTCGTGAAGCATTTTTCTAGATATTTGACAAAAAGTCTAAATTCGAAAATGTAGAAGCATTCATTGGTAGATAGGGTATTAAGGTACACTACATCCAGTTTTTTAACGAACATTATACTTATATCTCTTTTATAGCGGAGTATTAAAGATTTGTTATACAATTTCGTCATATTTAATAATGTAGCATTTGAAACTGTAGTCAAACTTAACAACAGATTTTGCATACGAAAGTTTAATTTTATAATGTTAAATTATTTTAATCTTATTTAAATTTAATTATTCACATGCAAATACAGTCGGTAACGAAAGTGTCCGAACACTAGCAAAAGATCCTATGTAAAAAAAGTACACTTCCTATGGTTTTGTTTAAAAAGTCCTTGTCGAATCCTGTTTTTATTCAATGTAAGAACATGATTCGACAAGGATTTATTTAACAAAACCGTATGAAGTGTACTTTTTTGACATAGAAATTTTTGTTACTGACTGTACATATACAGTCAGCAGCAAAGTTATTCGAGCTCTAGCACTAATTCCTATACAAAAAAAAAAAAAAAAAAAATTGCACTTAATACTGGTTTGTTAAATAAATTCTTGTCGAAATTTTTCCAATGATTTTATTTATCAGATTTTTCTAAAAATAATATTTGGTACACATGTACATTCGTTTAGATGTTTTGTGCGGAAAAAGCTAGTATTAATGTATTCGTTTATCGACGTTGAAATTAATGTTTTAAATTATAAAATATTTAAATTCACTTTAACATAAATGTTTTATATTAAACTATTTATAAAATAAACACATATATGATTATATTTACTATATATTTTATTTGCATGTTTCATTTTATATTACAAATGAACTGATAAGTTATTTTATACTTTTGAATACGATTAAAATTCATTTAGATTTAAAAAAATTTAAATTTTGAAAGTATTTTGGCAATGCATTTCTTTTCAGTATATATTAATTTAAAAGACCAATGCCCATATCCTCATAAAAATATGTATATTAACAAAATTCCTTTGTATGGTTTTCGTTTATATTAATTTAAAAGATCAGTCGTATATTTAATTAATCATTTTGTTTATCATTTAGGCTTAATATTTTATTTTAAGCATACTTTATTACATATTTTCATGTGTACTGCAATATGCTATGCTTAAAATAAAATACATATAACATAAATTTATAAAACGCGAAATTTTAGAATAAATTTATTCTAAATAAATTTATAATAATTTCAATTTTTAAAAGTCAGTGTTAAAAATAATTTGTTTCCAAGTTTGCTATAGCATAGACATATTAATGTAAAAATATAAAAGTATTCTAAGGATATTATCTTCCTATATTCTTTAAAAATTTTATCCCATTTGGAAAAATTCCAGAACCACATTTAAAAATATTTTATTTCCATTCTTGTCTTTCTTTATTTGTCACAAGAATATTTTTATTATTTTTTAGAGTTTGTACTCAAATAAATTGAAATTGTAATTTATCTGGTGTGGCACACACACAACTTTATTTTACCATATATTTGAATGCTATAAAGATAGATTACAGCGTAAGGGTTAAGATAGTACCATAAATAAATTTTTACTTTTTAGACGGTTTAAAAATATATAAGTTGTTTTATTTGACATACATTTTTGCGTGAGGAAATCTACCACCGTTTCAAACCCTGTTTTAATGTTGAAACGTCACTTTAAACTTTAAAATATAAGACTTACGCTAAATTAAAAAAAAATTATAATATTGTTTAATGGTTTCACATTAAAAAACTTTTATTTAGCTCATTCCTTGAAATTTATTACTAGAAGTCAAACGTTTTATGTGGCATCCTCACTTGATCTTCAAAATACTAATTTTACATTTTCTGCACTTTTTTTTTTTTTTTTTTAAATTAGGCTGATAAATATATTCTTATACATACAAATATCATACGTCCAAATCTTGATTTTCATATTCATGGTACATCGAATACCCTAACTGTAAGAAAAAAAATATCTGCTAAGTATTGTACTTTATATTTTTATACTTTATTGATATTATAATATTATTATCATTCTCATTCTCATTCAGTACATATGGGCTTGTTAAAATTTAATAAAATACTTTCAGGTACTAAGGCGGTACACAAATGTAAAACTACAGCTATTACCTGAAAAATATTTTAAATCTTTTTAAAATGTTTTTTAGTAGTAAAGAAATAAAATTGCCAGTGTATTTATTTTATTGGAAGTATTTATCTTAATGAAATAATAAATTTCACAACTTTTAAAACAGTAAATACATTGTTAAAAATGTATACCATACAATCCTCATAATTTTCTTAACGATTATTTACAAACCAATATCAAAAGGCTTTACATTTCTTCAATCTAATGGGTCACTATAAATTATATTATTAGAGAGATAAACATTGAATAAAACTTTCATAGTAGTTATAAAAAAAAAAAACAGGGAATAATATATGTACTTATATTTAGAAAGCTTCATATGCGTTCACTCATCATTGGTTGTAGGCGATATTATTTATAGCCAAGTACTTTTTTTTTTTTTTTTTTTTCAAGCTGATAGTCTTTTTTATGTTGTTTCTATAAATTTCATTTCTTTCGATTCCCAGAAAAAGAATAAGAGAAAGTCATTTGTATTCTTTATTGCCTAATAACAAAAGTAGACGTTAAAAGCCTCATAAATACTAGTGTGAGTGCTGTTCATTTTATTTGAGTACTTTGTCTCAGGAAATTGGTACGATCTCAAATATTATTGAGGTTTCTATTAAATGTAAAAAATAAATAAATAAAAAGTATTATTATTATATATATATTTATATATATATATATATTGTATGCTTTATTAGAAATATGCTTAATGATTTTTCTACAACCCGTGATTTCACTGATTTTATTACCTTCTCGAAATTTTACTTCTATGAAATAATCAATTTATCGCGAAACTTTTTTTTTATTATTCACTTAAATAATTAATTTTAAAATGAATAAAGAAATATATGAATTTGAAGAACAAAGTTTTGTTTTGCATATATATATATTAAACGTATATTTTTATCACTTTGAAGTAATAATAAAACTTACTTATATATATATATATATACACTCCTTCTCATATTTATAGGGACACTTTATATTTTGAAATAACTAATGTAAAAATAATTGTGAACAAGTTTATACTAAGTGCACTTAATATATGTAGTATTCTAAAAACCAAAACTGCTATAATTTTTTTAATATGAAACAAAATTAATAAAAAATAATGCAAAATCTTTTTTTCTCCACGTTTTTTGATGTTCATAATTGTAGGGACAATCAAGATTTTTTCGTTTTATTTAACTTACAAGCGGATAAATTACAGTTGACATGGTAATTTGTTAACTACTGAGCTGGATTAATCCATATATAAGCCTTCAATTTATCTTCTGCGGACATTACTAATAATTCCTCGAAAACAAGAACGTTCATGTAGTGAAGTATGATAAAAGTGTCTTGAAGTGGAAGGATAATTTCAATCCGCCGAATTTCTAATGAAATTCGAAGATCTAAAATTGCTGAAGGAAATGTGACCAAACGTTGAACTGCTGGTTCGATAGGAGACAGATATGATGCAAAATCATAGTTGTTTTACAGAGATTGAAGACTCATAATTCCTCTTACTGTTCTACTCATAATGATTGCTGCTGAATTTGCTCGTAATTTTCAACGAAAGACTGGGGTCCACATTTATGCATGTTTAAAATAATTAATAATATGTTAAAACGAATAAAAAACCTGTAATAATCAATAAGCATTTAATAAGTGAAAGAATGTCTGTGTTAAAGTTGAATAAAGACAATATTAAATGGTAAAATGTTGCATTTTGAAAAACATTTTATTCTTGATTAAGCAAATGGTTTTAACAGTTACTGGCACGATCTGAAGATAGCGAAAGACAGAGAAGATTTTTTAAAGGCAGAAATTAATCGGGCATTTTAAAGGTGGATCTGTGGTGCTCTGGGGAGCTGTTTATACTGAAGGCAGAATGAATTTAGTAATTTTTTTCTATTATTATGAACATCAAGAGAATATCCGCAAATTTTAAACTTGGAATTCTCAGATTTTTGTTAGATTTAGGGGGGGGGGGGGGTAATAATATTTTTTATCAACAAGACTTATATGTTTGCTCTACTTCTAGAGCAATAGAAAATAGTTTTAAGAAAAAAACTTTTTATTGTTGCCTTTCCCGTGGCCTAAAAGTTGAAAAAACCTTAACTTATCATATTAGAAAAGTGCATGCAAGTGGAAAACAATTTTAAATAGTTTAAATGTATTCAGAATATCATTTATGCTGTATGAAATGGTATTGAAACTGAATATTAAAGAAAAAGTATATATATATATATATACCAGAGAGAATGTCTGACTGTTTCACCCTAAAAAGAGACCCCAAAAATATTAATTGAAAAAATAATTGTAAAAAAATACTAAGATTCGAGCTGTCCTTATAATTGTGAACACCTGAAAAATCCTTTTTTTTTTTTTTTTTTGCCGTATTTAAAGTTTTTTAAGGTAGAAAAACGATAAAACTTTTTAAGTATCGTCTATTAATGAAATTAAAAAAAAAAAATAAAAAATATATTTGCTTAACTAATAGTGTTCAGTGTTTAGTTAATATAGAAAAGCAGGTGTCCTTATAATTATGAGAAGGAGTGTATATATATAATTTAAATAGATTACACAGGTCGACATGTCAAATTTTGATTTTATAATTTTGGCCTTTATGTTTTTTGGTGTTATAAAACCGAAAATGAAGCCAGTTTTTCTCTATCACTTATAGATTTTTGCCAATACAGGGTATATACTACCTATACAATTTCTCCCATTACTCTTACACCAATATAATTATACAGCAAGTTTTATAGTATATTTCCATGATTAATTAATCATGGATAACTATTGTTGCAATTGCGCAACACTAGTGCGACGTAAGACCATACCAACCAACCAACCAACCTATTGTTATGATAGCATATGTAAGAAATTGTGTCGGTAAATTCCCTGTATTGGCAAAAATCTATGCGTGATAGAGAAAAATGGGCTGCATTTTCGGTTTTAGCACATCAGAAAACATAAAGATCAGCTGAAATCATCAAATCAAATTTTGTCACCTTCATTTTTGTAGACCTGTGTTATTAATAGCTTTATGGACTAGGAAAAAAAAAAAAAAAAAAAAAAAAAACATAGATTCAAATGTACAAGTTAAGCATTTTTTTTTTTTTTTTAACACATAATATTTAAATAACTGTTTGTAAACATAATTGTTAATAAATTGTTAATGACTGTTTGCTAACTGTTTGTTTGTTTTTAAGTAACTGTTTATTATTATTTTTATATAATTCAGCTAATATTCTTTTTGAATGCAACGAAACCTGTGTTCTTTTATTTGCAAGACTGAATCCTAGTTCAATCTGAATAGCTATATAGGTTTAAGAGGACTTGGAACCTTTGACTTTGCGCTATTAAAAGTTTCATATGAAAGTTTACATTCCCAATGAATACTATTTATAAATTAAACTATATTAGGAATTGTTTGATAAACTATATATTCAGGCAACAATTCTAATGATTTTTAATATATGTTTTATAGATTTCTATCCTTAAATGGCGTTTTCTTGTTTTGTATTTTTTTTTTTTTATGAATTCGTTATCTTAAAAATGTTTAAACTTTTATAAATGTTTAAGAAAAGGCCTCATATTTTTTTTTTTTTTTTGATATTTAATAGAACCTACTAAAGAGAAATAGGGACGGACTTCGAATGATATTAAACCATTAGTAGTCGCTATAGACAGCGCCACCTATTAAAAATTGCGCACTTTTTATTTGACTGTCACCAATAATTTTAAGAAGTGATGTGATCGACGTTTCTTCGATTTTATTCGCGTTTTATGTATATCAAATGCCACTTCTAAAAGTTTTTGGTGGCTATTGAATAAAAAAATCTGGCAACACTGAAGAATGGGCTGCAAATCGACCAACTAGTGACTACTAACGGGTTAATTAGGTTTCTGAAATATATATATATATATATATATATATATATATATATATATATATATAAATTACTTATTAATAAAAGTGTATTTGTATAAAAAAGCGCCAAATGCAGCACTAAAAAATTTACAAAAATATATAATTTTGAAAATATGTAGAAACTTTAAGACCAGTGGGCGTGGATAATAAGAAAAAACGTTAAAAAAAGTAACGAATTATGGTAACGAAGAACAATTGTAAAAATAACACTACATGCAAAAATTCCCTTCCGCTTCCTCTTCACCATCCCTTCCTTCCGAGGAAGTGAACTTATTTTACATAGGAATTTTTGCTAGTGTTCGGAGACTTTTGTTACCGACTGTATATATATATATAAACTAACATTCTGCTTCAAAATTGTACAATCAGAGTCTGCCACAAGTTGTTTTACATTTTTATTCACCATTTTCTTTAAAAATTTTTAAATTTCTTTCACCATTTGTTTTTAAAGTCATTTATAAATCCATAAAAAAAAAAAAAAAAAAAAAAAAAAAAAATATCATCACTTAAAGACCCCATTCTTACTGAAAACCGATCTGGTATTTACTTAATCAGTATTCGTCTGCAATTTATGTTATATAGGTCAGTTTGAAATATAGAATAAAGAAGCAACATCGGTATGTTCGTAATGAAGAGATTTCTAAATTTTCTATTGCTTCCCATTGCTGGGCCCATGGTCATCGCTTTGATTTTCTAAATCTAACATAATGTCATCTCTTGTCTCCTTTTCCCACTTGGATATCCATGAAGCTTTTTACATATTTAAAAAGTCGAAAATTATTGTTAATGTCATTTCTTCCACTTCGTTCTTGTCTAATGCTTCGAAATATCTCACATTCTCAATAAAAAGTCTCTCACAATATCTTAAGGTTTTCGTTTCATTTTAATATTTTTAATATTTTCAGATTTTGTTATATTTTTTAATCTTATTTATTTATTTTATTCTTTCATTTTATAATTCTGATCACACCAGTATTTACCTTTAAATTCGTCTTTATATGTTTTTGATCTTCACTGAAAAAAATTTTGTGCGTTGCAGATTTGATTGTAGCACTCGTGCCTGTTTTATTCGCCTAAAGGAGGGTCGTGCGTTTTTTCGACCGGAAACAATTGTTGCGAGTTTAGTGCATTTTATGGTGTTTATTCAAAGTTTGTACTTATAGTAGTGAATTGTTTTCGAAACCATATTTTTTTATTTCTTTGCAGCCGGCAGAGAGCAAGTTAATAACGAAATAAATGATTCTGTAGATAAAAAAAAAAAAAAAAAAAATAAAATAAAATGAACAACTTTAT
Organism: Salticus scenicus; assembly: GCA_963930645.1. Taxonomy (NCBI): domain Eukaryota; kingdom Metazoa; phylum Arthropoda; class Arachnida; order Araneae; family Salticidae; genus Salticus; species Salticus scenicus. Next base: position 280,261,761 of record OZ005649.1, on the reverse strand, counting down.
CACTTCAAACTTTAAATTTTTAATTCAGAATCTGTTTTTTGTTAATATTCTATTTAATTGTAATCTACGAATAAAACATTTAGTGTCTGATAATAAACTTTAGCAAAGATAAATGGTTATCCCAAACATTTAATTATATATATATATAATTGGATTTTTATACAAAAAAAAAGTCTACAAATTAAATTACTTGATTTTAAATCAAGTTATGTTATAGTGTTAGTTTGATTATCTAAATGGTCTTTCATCATAATTAAATTTATAATACCTTCCTATTTCTTTTTTTTTTTCTTTTCATATTACAATTGCAGATGACAGCAGTATTCAATTCATACTCTGGTAATCTGTAAATCTGAATTCTAAAATAAGGATTCTTTATTTTTTTTTTTTTTTGAGTTGGATTATGATTTCACTTTATTTACTCCATGTTTTCTCGCCATTACTGTACCGAGTTTAACTTTATTTTTAACGGCTATCTGTTTCTTGAATTTTACATGTGACTCACTTATTGCATGTATCTTTTAGTTGCATATTTCTTGACTATTATATAAGTGATTATTTCATGGAAATTTTACTATATATATTGGTGTTTTTACTTTCGTTATTTTTATATGTTTCTCCCTTTTTCTGGTGAGTTTATTTTAAAATTACAGGTTGGTTCAAAATTAGTGTGACCAATTTTAAAAGAATTTAACTATTTATTGTAAACTTTAAACGCTGTACCAACAGTTTTATTTTAAAAGTGAGATGTTTAAATTACTAATCTAGCTATTTTTATTAGTGGGAATGAATTATGGCTCCGAAATTAGATCCTCAAACCCTAAACGAAATTGTAAAGCTTTTAAATGGTGGTTTCTCAAATTCTGTTATAAATAAAGCATTTAAAAAACAGAACAGACATATTTCTAATGAATTTTTATCTAAACTTCGAAAAGAAATAAAATTTGGCTGGCAATCAAAAGCTCCAGGAAAAAAAGAATGTGGACACACGGAAATCCTTTGTGAAAAAGAAAAAAAGAAGCCTGAAAGACATATCGTTGTAGAAAATCCTCTGCCTCAAAGAACTTTATCAAAGAAACCACAGGTATTGCAATCGACAGTTTGCCGTCAGATAAAGAAGATTGGCGATAAAAAAGTTAATAAACCAGTCTGTTATCAAATGTAAGCAAAGACCGTAGAAAAAAAGAAGAAAACGTTCTTGGCCTCTGTATTTAAAGCAGAGACTCCAACATCCTAATTATATTCCGTAGTGTTGTTAGTCACGCCCTTTTTTACACACCAGTAAGTTTTTAGAGTAATAGTCTCCAAATTCAATTACGATTAAATAAGAAGAAAAATACTCTAAAATGATACTGGTGTGAAAAAAAAGGCGGGGCTAACAATACTACGGAATATTAATTAGTATGTTGGAGTCTCTGTTTAAAGTTACGCAAAGGTAGATAGAAAACATTGATAACTTCGGACGAAGCACTGTTTCATCTGTCATCTACAATTGGCAAAAAGAAGATACAATATATCTAACGCGAAAAGCGTCGCAAAGACGCAGCTGTTTTGCAAAAGGCAAGTTGGCCGTCAGGTGTTATGGTACGGATGGGAATGTCCTGCCAAGGCTAAACAAAACCATTTTTTTCTTTTGTAGAAAGGCTAAAGGCTAAAATTGATGCTAAATACTATCAGAGTAAAGTTTTGAAGCTCATGATCAAACAAAGTAAACGCCTTTACCCTCAAGGAAACTTTGTTTTCCACCAAGATTCTGCACAATCAACTATAAAATGTCTGAAAGATAAAAAATACATTTTCTTCCTCCTGAGAAATGGCTACCATCATCTCCTGACTGTGCTCCTTGCGATTATTTTTTATGGGGATAGTTAAAAAAAACAATTCAGTAGAAGTAAAGTAAGAACACTTGAACGGCTTCAAAAAGCAACCAAATAGGATGTTGGAAAAATATCCCCCAAAATGATTAAAAAAGCTCTTTCGGCTTGGCCTAAACGTTTACGTAGTGTACTATGCTAAAGGAAACCACATTGAAAATTTCATGCAAAAAACTTAATTCAATAAAAATTTCTGATGCTCTGAAATTGGGCGTACTAATTTTGAATCAACCTGTAGTATTATATTGAAATTATTTTTTTTTCTTGTTTCGGCTCCAAAGAATGTTACGGGCCAGGATAAAAGATATTCTTAGCTACTTTTGTGTTCTATCCGGCCTTGATAACGTTAGAATGGAAATATCCAGTTATCTAATTTCAATTTATTCCATTTTTGTTTGGTTTGGTGGTCTTTGTTTTCGATCATATTAACCGTTTGAATACTGATAACGTTTAATAGTCCTTTAATTTCAACTGTCTTATTTTCAGTATCAATATACAAGAAGGAGATAAAAAAGAAAAGGTTAATAAACAAAATAAATAAAAAAATAGATAAATAAACAAATAAGCCTAAAGTTAAATTAGAATTATTCCCATATTAAATGCACAATAAAATACAGCAGTTATAAGATATGTAAACGTAAATAAAAAATAAATAACTATACATATAAATAGACAATATAGCAAAAAAAAAAAAGCATAAAAATAAGTATCCCAAGAAAACATTAAACATATCATAAGGGTATACCCCCAAATGCAGTATGGAGTTTTTTTATTTATTTATTTTTAAGTTATAATAATGACTCAAGCGGGCAAGAAGCAAAGCAATAACCTGGGTACGAAAGGAAGGAAGAAGTATTTGCTGGAGGGCAGAATATTCTAAATTTTTATTCAAATATGTTTTATCTATTATCAGGGAGATATGTGTGTGTGTGTGTGTACATACATAAATCACTTTTGTGTAACTTTTTTTATTTTCTTCTTTGTATTTCGTGCTACAGTAGTTAAGGATTTTTTTTTTTTTTTTTTTTTTTTTTTTTTTTTTTTTTTGTACGGCGTTGAGGACTAGGGTACATTTAACTTTAGCTAGTACACACCTGTTCAAAAGTTTAGCAAAATTTACAAAAGAGCCGTTTCTTTTTTAAAGATTTTAAGACTTATAGCCTAAGAGCCCACGACGGCCAGACCTTCGTTATTTAATAAAAGCTGAAAATTCTTCTGTGCGTGTCCCCTATACAGGTAAGAACGACCAGGGACTATAGAGTTTGGGTAGTGGTTACTTGGGCAGGTAACAGGTAGTAAAGGTATATAAAATAGTACCTTAAATTCGTTAAAGTATAAAGCTCAATTTTTTTATATTTTATTAGGGATAACTTTAGAAATCTCGTCATCCATTGCCGGACACTTATGACAGTTGCTACCCCCTGCCAGACACCCCTAAATTTTAATAAATTATAATTATACTTTCGTTACAGTATAAAAGCTAAATTTTATATATGTTACTTGGGAACCTATAAAAAAATGTTACCTCAATAGCCGGACAGTTTTAATGGTTTTTACACCTTGCCAGACACATCGAAAGTCCGCTGTAGGTGCGAGCGCGAGGTAACGACTGTTCTAGCGGGTGCGAGTGAGATAGGGCGCTTAGTCGACTGCGATCTTTCACTGCGCATCATCTGCCTTTTAGTGATGTATTGAAGAATTATGTGTAGCTACAACCACGTTTTACCATTGATATTTGTGTCGTTTTTTTGTGAAATAAAAGTGTAATTTTAGTAAAAAGTGTTATCATGGGAGACACATTAATTTGTTTTGTGTGTAATAAAAGTGATGGTAAGATAATATTGTTCTCGGAGGAAACTTTAAAAAAATGTCAAACTGTTTTGAAAATCAGAAAAAAACATAACCTTAAATATAAAGACATTATTCTGCCTGATGAGTATACAGAAAATGGTTATCACCGGGGATGTTATAAAGCATTTACAGGACTTATGAAAAAATACTTAAATTCTGAACCTGAAAATTGGACAAAAAACAGTGAAAAACAAAAATCAGCCAGTGTTTCTACAGACAATACCTCAACAACCTCGTCGTTGATACCTAAGTTGACCACAGAACCATCTCATTTACAGTCATCCTCTACAGAATCTTCAGTAACAATGCAATCAAGTTTAACTTCTGAATCAATAGGACTTCAATCTACAACTTCTCAAGAAAATATTGAAGTTTTTGAACCAGATCTTAGTGAAGATAATGATTTAACTCAGGATGGAAATATTCTAACCGAGAAGGAAGCTAATAATATCGACTACCTAATTGTTTGTGTGTTTTATGACAGGAAACATAAAAAAAAACGTTCACGAATGCTTCCACTTCATAAAGCTGATACCAACCAATTTAAATCTAGCGTACTACCCAACATCGAAGGTCAAGAGAAGTATGCAGAATTATTGAATAAATTAAAAAAAATTTCTGGTCCAAAAATATCATATCATACAGAATGTAGAATTAGTTTCAATAATGAAATATCATATTCTAAAAAACCATCCAGTAAAAGTGATTGGCATTTTCATCGGGAATATCAACAATTAGCTTTTAATGAAATAAGTGGCATCATCGAGGAAGACGTAATTAAAAAAGGGCGCTGTTATTTATTAGTATATTTGCATGAAATGTACACCGATGTATTGGAAAGAATATTTGAAGAAAATTCTGTTGAAGTGAATTCTATTTTTACTGCACATCATCTCGAAGAAAAAATGTTGAAAAAATTTTCTAAAGATATTAAATTTTTTACTATTTGTAATAAAAAAATTATAGCACCCAAATATTTACAAACAATAGACGATACAATATTTGAAAACTTACAAACCGAAAATACTTTACAAAAAGCTGCATTAATTTTAAGAAAATTAATACTACAAATGGAAAAAAATAAGTTACCGATAAAAAATCTAACAACAGAGCATTTAATGTCAGGAGAAGTTTCGATACCACCGCAATTACTGGACTTTTACTTTACTCTTCTAGGTGGATGTAATAACAAACGGAAAAAAAGCCTGAAATGTGCTCGTCAAGTGCGTTCTTATTCTCAAGACGTAATCTATGCTGTCCATAATGGCCGTGTAAAAACATCAAAGCACATCATGTTAGGTATAACTTTAAAGAGCTTAACAAGCAGTAGGAAAATTATCGATATTATTAATCGATATGGGCATTGTATTAGCTATCAGGGTATCGAGGAACTAGAGACTGAGATAACGTATACTTCTTTTGAACAATCCAGTTTATACCCAGAAACGATTAAAAGAAATCCTGACCTTTTTACTGGTGTGGCATATGATAATTTCGATCGTTTTGTGGAAACTACAAACGGAAAGGATACTCTACATGACACCGTAGGAATTATATACCAGAACATTGAGGCCAATATAACCGAAGAATCTGAGATGCCCGAAGAACTTAACATGTCTGAAGCGCCGATTACAGATAATGAAATTAATTTACCACATACAACGGTAAAAAGAAGAAGAAGAACTTTTGAAGCCATATCTATAGAAGAGATTCCGTATCCTAAAAAACCGAAAATGACAAGTGAACTACAATCAACAATTGATAATACAGAAATTATACGCCCTACAAACTCGCAGCTATACACCGAAATCGACAATATATGGATGATCAGTCACGTTTTGCAGTTACCTGACGTTCCTATGTGGGTTGGTTTCAATAGTCGGATTTGTAATCACAACAACTTATTTCTTATTTAACCCCAATCAATGCATCACCAACTAGTACATCTAGTTCCATAGTTTCTGTGCTAGAAACTATGGAACAGAGTAAAAAATTGCTGAAGATTTACATCAACGTTCCATCCAGGTAACCTACGATCTTGCTATAGCTAAAGTAGCATTTCAAATACAGTCTACGGAAAAACCCAAATTTGATAATTTATTCATACACCTCGGACCGTTTCACATTATGATGGCTTATTTTAAAGCAGTCGGTAAAGTAATTAGTGACTGTGGGTTAACAAATGTTATGGTTGAGAGTAGTTTGCTGGCAAGTGGTTCTGTGAATGGGTTTCTCGATGGAAAGCACTTCAACCGCTGCAAAAGATTGCATCCTTTGGTAGCATTGGGATTGGAGGTTCTACATTTTGAATCATTTTTACAACATGACAACTCAACACTAACAGATGATATGATAGAGGAAGTGAAAAGACTACAAAACTGCGAAATATCGTCTTTCAACATTGAAAATGATGAACTGAAAGAATTGATGAATAATTACAATATTTTCAAGCAACAATGTCTCAATGGTGAGCATGGTAAAACTTCACAATTTTACTTAATTTACATAAATCTCATACATCATTACTTGGACTTGTCACGGAGCATTCGTACGGGGGATTTTGAGCTTTTTATATCAACATTGCCTAAGACTACAAATATATTTTTTATATGCAACCAACAAAATTATGCACGGTGGACCGTAAAATATTATGATAATTTGCAGAAAGTTGCAGAAACTCATCCTGACTTATACGAAGGATTTAAACAAGGTTGCTTTGGTATCAAACGGACCACCAAACCATTTTCTAGACAACCAATTGACCTGGTGTTAGAGCAAACTATAAATGCAGACGCTGCTAGAAGGCTCACAGGTGTTATACACTTTACCAATTCGATTTCGGCTCGTCAACGGTGGACTCGTAATCATGATGTTAGGTCCTCAATAATAAGTCAAGTTTATCTAGAACTAGGACTGCGAACTCATCAAGATGTTTCAACAGACTTAAATCTTCATAATATCCAGAAGAATTCCAAACAATTGAGACAATTTATCGCTACTTTTGATCGATTTATTAATCCCTTCAGTTCAGAAGTACCGAAAGACCAACTATTAAATATTTCATCTGGAAAATCCGCATCGCTATCAGTAGAGACATTCCTACTAAATATTGAAAAAAATGGAGATAATCTTCGTAAAACATTTGTTTCCGAATGTTTTTCAGATATTACCAGATTTGAAAAAGCTATTACGAAAAATTCCCTTGACAATTTTTCTATCGATTATAAGAAGAAGACAAAAGTTCAAGTAGGTGGTAAAATTCAAGAAATTAAAATCCAAAGAGATTTATTTGGACGCATGCTGGGTATATCAATGGATTTTAAGGTAGACATTTCAAAGATTTTGTCTTACCCAATTACCTTAGTGCCATTGTCCATGTGCCATTTGGATGGCGCTATTTGTAAGACAGATAAATCTGCTCTGATGAAATGTCTAGAGAAAGAGGTCCAGCATGAGCAACCACATCATATATATATTATGATAATTGACGGTTTCTTCCTGTTGCATACAATGAAGAATGTTCCGAAACATTTGGAAATATTTCAAAAAAATTGTTGCAAATGGTTACTCAATTTCAAGCATCGAGAATTGATGTGATCTTTGATCAATACTTTACTCCATCGATCAAAGATTACGAGCATTCCCAACGGCTAGAATCCGCGCAATTGGAGTACTCTATAACTGGGCCTGAACAAATTCGATCAAGTGATTTCGCGAAAGAGTTAAAAAATTTAAATTTTAAAGAGGCTCTGGTTAATTTTTTTATTTCACATTGGGCTACTGATGAAGTGGTGCCATTTATTGGCAACAAAACGATAAACATCAATTTCAGAAAATGTCATTCTTTCACTGTTGATAATTCCAACAAAGTTATCTCAAGGGTTGATGAAGAGTTGTCATGCCCATCACACGAGGAAGCAGATACGAAAATAGTATACCATGCATGTAACATCAACTATCCAGCAGAAATAGTAATAAGAAGTGCTGATACTGATATTGCGGCTATAATGCTTGGTAACATGCATCATCTTAAAAGTGATTCCGTTGTTCGGATGCTTACGGGTACTGGCAATAACTTAAGATATGTGGACCTAACTAAAATACATGCAGAGTTGGGACAGTTAATTTGTCAGAGTTTACCTGGATTTCATGCCATCACAGGTTGTGATTTTACCCTGCATTTTTCAGAAAAGGAAAATCAATACCATACAAGAAATTAAAAAAAAATCCCGAGTACCAGGAAGCTTTTAAGAACTTCGGCAACAGCGAATTAATTGAAAATTTAGATTTTCAACGAAACATCTTCGATATTATTCAGAGATTTATATGCAGTGTTTACAATGTCCCTAATGTTATTGGTGTTGATGACGCTAGACTGCAATTATTCATCGACTCGTATACAGTCTCCGATGTAAACGAAGCTTTTGACCGGAAAAAGTTGCGAAATTTTGACGCTAGCAATCTACCACCTTGCAAAAGCGAGCTATTGCAACAATTTCTGCGAGCAAATTATATATGTACCATTTGGAATAACGCTCATCTGAAAAATCCAACTACATATCAACCAGACAATAACGGCTGGGTATTGAAAAATGACAAATACCAATTCAAATGGTTTTCAGGAGATCAACTACCAAGTTATGTTAGTGATTCGCTTAAAACTCAATCAGGTATGTAATTATTATGACAAATTATTGTACATAATTTTTTAATTATTCATAATTGTATAATCTAGTTTATTTTATTTTTTTCAGAAACTGACGAAAAAGGCGATATTGAAGACGATCATGACATCGACTGGGCGAGTAGTGACGAAGAAAATGAAAATATCGACGACAACGAATAAATATTTTTTTTACATGTAATAATGCTTTTTTTTGTATATTATAATAATAAAATTACATTTTTTACTTTATACTACCTGACTATGAACGTAATAAAATAATTTTTTTATTGGATATCTTTGAAGATCGCAATCGACTAAGTGCTCGCGCTCGCACCTACAGCGGACTTTCGATGTGTCTGGCAAGGTGTAAAAACCATTAAAACTGTCCGGCTATTGAGGTAACATTTTTTTATAGGTTCCCAAGTAACATATTTAAAATTTAGCTTTTATACTGTAACGAAAGTATAATTATAATTTATTAAAATTTAGGGGTGTCTGGCAGGGGGTAGCAACTGTCATAAGTGTCCGGCAATGGATGACGAGATTTCTAAAGTTATCCCTAATAAAATATAAAAAAATTGAGCTTTATACTTTAACGAATTTAAGGTACTATTTTATACACCTTTACTACCTGTTACCTGCCCAAGTAACCACTACCCAAACTCTATAGTCCCTGGTCGTTCTTACCTGTATAAGGGACACGCACAGAAGAATTTTCAGCTTTTATTAAATAACGAAGGTCTAGCCGTCGTGGGCTCTTGCTCTATTACTATAGATGAAATGATGTTTTTAAACACTGGATATGTATATAAAATAAAAATGGAGTTAGATCGTTCAAAATTGATGCATAGAGGTTTATGATACCTATAAATCGATTGTGGATATTTTCGAATTTAAAAAAAATTTAGGATAGACGAAGGGAGGGGTGGGCGAAGGAGGGAAATAATAGAAATAACAGATAGATCTTTGAAAATTAGTATTAATTAGTAAGGCCCGATAAATTGGTTGATGATGTTTTCGAAAGCATAGAAATATTAAGAGGGGTGGGAACGGTGTGCGCAGGAACAATCGTGCCGTGCTCGCAGGTATACGCTGTCGCAGGCAGAGGGGGTCCGGTCCGATTATTCCACCGATGAGAGAATATTTTTTTTTTTTTTTTTATAAATTTTCCCTTTCGATAATATAGTGATTCATTAAGATTGTCGAACATAAATGCGCGCGCTCAGCGCACAATGGCCTTCGCTGCCGAAAGCAGTGGGAACCCGGTGCGACATTTTTCCTGATCATATATATATATATATATTTTTTTTTTTTTTCACAGGGTAAAGTTAATGCAATTTTGGGCATGCTAGTTTCAAATATATTTGGAAGAATTTGAATTGCATCAAGTCTACCAATTTTTGTCCCATTCTGATAACTTATTCTTGGGGCGTCTTTCTTCTTTTTTTTTTTTTTTTTTTTTTTTTTTTTTTTTAATCTTAGACTGTACTTATATATTTTTAGATATTTCAATCATTATAAATATGATGAACGTTATTTCTTTCTTATTTTGTTACTTGTGTTTTTTAACTATGTAACTATGTTTTGTGTTTGTTAATTATGCAATCTCTGTTGGTAATTTCGTAATTTATTTCCATTAAAGATTAGGGGTATATTTAATTCCAAGAAATTTTAACTTAGTAGTATATATAATAATAATTATAATTGAAATTATAATGATATTAATAATGATTTAAATCACTTTTATTTTAAAAAAGAAAAAAAATAATAAGAAATTGGTTTTATAGTATGTATATTTTTATAAATTTCATTAGATGAAATTCACAGCTTTCTGTTTTTACGAATTATTAATCTAAACAAAATTAAAAAATTTCAGAACAAAGGCAAATATAAGCACGTTTGTTAACATATAAATTTACCTTTAATGTAAAAGATATATAAAGATAAATTTTCGTGTTTTATATTTATCTAAAATTCATTCTATTTTTCTCTCTGGCATATTTTCTGAACTGCTGTCATCCAATTTTTTACTTCACTTTCGTTGAATCTGTATGAAATTTAACGCAGACCTGCGGGTAGTTAAAATGATTTATTTGAATTTGTCAATTTATTTATTTCGTGTTCAAAACGTAATCTTTGGACATTTATATTTTTTGTTTAAGGAAGTCACATTAATATATAAGCAAATAAATAAATATTACCAGACTCTTAACCCTGTGGTAAAATTCTTTTTAAACGAACAGATAGAAAATGTTGTTTACCAAAATCTTTTGAAATTATTTTCTTTAGCAGCAAATAGCTTCTAGCATATTCTGAATCCATTGCTTTTATGGCTCATATTTCTTACGTATTTTTACTTAACTTATTTCTAAAAGTGAAAAGTTTCTTAAATTCTTAAGAAAAAGCAAAATATATTTAAGATTAAATATGGTTTTCTCAATATATAGATAATGTTAAAAATGTTCTGTATATATGAATTAAATTTTGGCACGGGGAAAATATTTGAAATTATAATGTTCGTCAAAAATTTTCTATTCAGTGCAGTATGAAAATAAATAACATTCACTAAAGCCTTATTTAACATGAAAAAAGAGAAATTATTTACAAAAAATAGGGAAAATAATAAATAAAAAATTAAATAAAGATAAATATTATTGATTTTTTGGTATATATCTAGCTGTAAACATATAAATATTTCTCATTAGAAAACTTTAGATTTTGTTAGATTATTTGTTATCATTATTAGTTATAAAATGTTGATAGTTTCTAAAAAATTGATAGATATAATTTTAAGTTGGTAATAACCTAAATTCCTGTGAAGCGGCGTTTCTGTGCATTACGTTATAAATTAAGGGGAAAATATTCTCCTTTTTTCATTGAAAAGAAGTTTTTTATCTTCAAAAATAACTCTATTTGAAACAACAAATAATACACTATATAAGATGCTCATAACATTAAAATTTTACATAGAACATTTCCCATTTGTACCCTATGTTTTATTTGAAGAAATGTTTGGTTCCCTGTAAATGAATAAATTATCTATTCACACCAAAAAATACATGGGAAATAGTATCCTCTATCGTAATAACTAGGAAGTATATCAGGTGCTGATCAAGTTAAAGTAGTGCTTGTAGATTTTTATAAGATTCTACCCAAAGCTTCTACCCGTTCAGAAATACAACTTCCAGCAATTTCATTGGAGTAAATTGAACTTTTCCATTGGAATAAAACATCAAATGGTTTTCTCTGGGTCACTTTTTCGCACTAAAATTTACACAAGAATTTACTATTTATATTATGCTGGCAATACTTTGAAACATATAATCCAAAGTTCAATATTAATAAAACGCATATAAGAGCCAGTTGGAAGCATTCAATGCTCATTAGATTGTATTATCATGATTTCTGGCATCACTCTGTACTGAAATATGAGGTTGTTCTTCAGTTTGTCATTTGAAAATTTTTACGCACAATCGGCAGCAAAATTATTCGAGCGTTATCGATAATTCCTATGTAAAAAAAGTTTACTTAACACTGTTTTATTAATAAATCCTTGTCGAATAATGTTCTAAGTCAGTCTAAGAAAAATGATTCGACAAGGATTTATTTAACAAAATGGTATTAAGTGTACACTTATATATAGGAATTATTGCTAGCACTCGAATAATTTTGCTGCCGACTGTAACATGGTTTCTCGCTTTCGAGCAGTTTATCTTTTAGCATATTCTCGACACCATGCTTGTACTTAATCTTCAGTTTCGTCTTGTCTTCTAGCAGCTCCCCGTTGGACATCCTCACAAAACATGGTTTGCCGCTGTTCGTAAGTTATTTCTAGTTTTAAACATGGCTCGTAACTCGTAAGTTATTTCTAATTTTTGAAGGGCTTCAATTTCAGCCTGTTTCTACCACGTAGTATATAAACAATAGTGATCTTTCATTAGAAAACATACGAAAGGAACCATGAATAATGTATACCAGTTTTAAGAATGTAGAATTTACATTTGGAATTGAGCAGATAATTATTACACTGAAAGTTGTTCTAGGATTTTTTTTTTTTTTTTTAACTATTATATGTATCCACAATTACTTTAAAAGTATCCTTATCACTGTCCAATTTTTATAAAAGTGCATTTGAAAAAGGATTATTACCTATTGAAAAAAGTTTAAAGTAGGGGAGAGGGGGGATGAAACGGACATTTTTCATGTTTTTATTAATAACGTTCACCATATGTAATTCAGAATTTTGTAACATTGCTCATAAGCACACATCAGTAATCAGTTACAAATAAACATACTAACTTTAATAAAAAGTTATCATTTTTAATTAATAATAATAATAATAATAATAATATATATATATATATATATATATACCCAGCAAAACCACAGATGACGGCCAACACGAGGCCAAGTGCTGGTTGCCAACAGTAGCTGCAGCTGGCCCGTCGCTGGCAAAAGTTACGGTGCCGCAGGGAATATGTTACGCCGGCCGTCAGTAGGCCATATTCAATCGATCCACTGTTGGCAGCCTGCAGTAAGTTAAAAATAAGTTAGTGGGCCAGTGAATGGATCGCTGCTCGCAGCTAGCAGTATGATGAAAATAGGTAATGGGCCACTGTTGGTAACCGACATTAGGTTGGAAATTGTTAGTGGGCCAGTGTTGGACTACCTGGTGGCAAACATAATTTTTCTATGTTATTGCTGGCAGCCTGCAGTGGGCCAGCTGTGGCAAACATAACAAATTATATTACTACCGGCAGTCTTCATTGGTGCTTTATATTTTCTCATTAAAGGCCCGCTTCACTCACCGTCGCCGGAAGCCGAAGCCAATGTTATTCTATGGGAAATTTTCTTTGCAAATAACTTATTAACTAATACATATTTTTAAATTCTGTTTTCATATTCTGAAAATTCCTAACTGTTAAATTGACGGACCTTTTTTAAAAAATTATTATTATTATTATTTATTTATTTATTTATTTATTAATTAATTAATTAATTTATTTTATTTTTTTTTTGAATCTGCAAAATACGAATTTTCAATATGTGAATTTTTTCATTTTGCAAATTTAAAATTAAATATTAAAAATTTAAAAAAAATACATTTTTAAAAAAGGTCCATCAATTTAACACTTGGGAATTTTCTGAATGTGAAAGCAGAATTTAAAATTATGTATTAGTTAATAAGTTATTTGTAAAGAAAATTTCCCATAGAATAACATTGTCTCGGACTTCCGGAGACGGTAAGTGAAGAGGGCCGTTAATAGGCCAGCAGTGATTTAGTTATAGCTAGTATATTTATTTTATTGGTGATACCTTTAATTTTATTAATGCTTTTTTCTTTTTCTTTCTTTCTTTCTTTTTTTTTTTCTTTTTTCCTGTCCTCTATGCATCCAATATTTAATTTGATTTTGTACATATTCATTTTTAAATACTATTTACAAGTATTTGATTCATACACTATGGTTGTAAATTCAGGATTTCTAGTGCAACATATAGGAAATATTCAGTTGATCCATTTTCCTTATCATAAAAGTTCAATTTTTTGTTTTCAGTGCAAACATTTCTCTATATTACATTTTTTTGGTATAAAGGAGATTATGTTTTTTTTTTTTTTTTTTTTTTTAAGTGTTCAAATTTCAATATCTTATATAAATAAATGTAACTTTACATGTGAAAATTATAAAATATTGAAAAAAAAAATTGTTATAAAGAGAGCATTGTAAAAAACACCATAAACTAAAATAAATAAATAAATAAATAAAAATAAAAAAATGCAGCAATTGTTTCCGGTTGAAATAGCACGAAGACCCTTCATCAGGCAAAAAAAAAAATGGACACGAGTGCAGCAAAAGTAATTTGCTGCAATCGTGCTTTTTGTTAAACTCACGAAGGGATGTATTATTATTTCAACCTAAAAGAACTGATGCATTTTTTTGGGGGGGGGGGCGGCACTGATTATGTTCATTTACAAAGTTTTTTATTTATTACTAGGTCACTTTCTCATTTACGGCAATAAAAAAACGGACATCTCCATTCCGAACGCCCTTTTAGTTAATAACTAGCTTACGCCGCCCGAGGGTGCGATTTCTTAAGAAATTGGAGTATACTCTCAAGTAACATGTACAATACTTTGAATAAACACCATAAAATTTTGCAAACAAAACGCAGGCAGCAACGCTTACGCTTTGTTTGCCGCACTCGTACCTACTTCATTTGCTTGATGAAGGATCATGTTTTCTTTCCATACGAAACGATTGTTGCGAGTTCTTACATTTTATGGTGTTTACTCTTATTACTTTTAAACACCAATTCGGTGGTGCTTTTTTATTATAACTCTCAAGTATCCAGAAAATCCTGAATATTTTTCTTTTCCCAATTGATAATTTTTTTTTCTTCCTTTTAAAACAGAAGGCAGATGATCAAGCTTTCTTTTTTTCTCTCTGTGTGTTTATCTTGAAAGTCGCACATTTGAAACCACAGAAATTATCACTGAGAAATGTAATCGGCTATTTAGAATTAATTACACAGCTGTCAAACTTAACCAGGCCGCAACAAAGAACTTTTTCGTGTTGTTGATAGTCCAATGGAATCTTTACTCCCTCCCCAACTCTCTTCAATGTCCTTGAGTGAATAATTTTTCGACGTGCGATACCGAAAGATGATTTTGCAGTTTTATACAGATGGCGTTATTTGAACTTAATGCTAATATTCAGCATTTGACCTGTGCCAATTTATTTTCGTTAGGTTTGGAAAGCAGATTCTGAAAAGGGTAAAAGAAGAAGGGAATACAGTTTCAGCTGAAAGCAAAAAAAAAATATATCGTTCGGTTGAGTAAAGAGATAACGGAATTAGGGAGAAAAAGAAGAGTGCATTTGTCTTTGTAGTTGTAAACATTTGAGAGTTTTATCTGCCAATTACCTATTTAAAAAATATTTTTAGAATTCCATAAAACTCATATATGTTATACAGGTTTTCGAGATTTACTATAGGACGCTTGTCATAAAAAGTTGTACAGGTAACACAAATGGTTTCAGTATAAAAATTCATAAAATAATTTGGATACATTACAGTTTAAGAGAAACTTCTTATCAGCGCACGAAAAAATCTTTATACAACGCTAAAATACAGATCAACATAAATTTTATAGATGCAATAAGAAATGGCTCCGATCAAAAATGATAAAATAAATATTTGTGGTTCATTTAACAGTGATGCACAAAAATATTCTTATACGTTACGGGAAATTGAGGTGGAAAATATTTCAGTTTCGTAAAAGTGAAATTATTTTTCAAACTTGCATTTAAAAAATAATAATTAATAAATAAATAAAATAAAACAGTTTGGTATGGCTACCACTTTTTATTTTATTTCCCTATAATAGTTTATAGAAATTACATATGAAAATTATTATTTATGAAAATTATTTTCTATGATGGAGATAGGCGATTTTCATTTAAAAGAAGTGCAATATACTAAATTTCGAAAGAAAATCCATTTTATAGTAATATATATATATGTATATGTATATATGAAGACATTTTTCGACATTCGGTTTTCGAAGTATTTGTATGTTTTGAGATTCCTGAACACGATTTGACCATTTTTTGAAAGTTTCACTCTGTAAGTGTGTATAAAAAAAATTGTGGACGCTGTATCTCATGAACCAATGGACGAAATTTAACCAAATTTGTTATTTAACCAAACTTGATTAAAATCGTTCCCGATTACATTTGTGGATTATTCACTCAACACATGGCTCTATATTTCTACTTCTTCGTAATTTTCAATATGACACAGTATAGGAAGAAATTTTACATAAATGATTTCAAATAAATGATAATTATTTTTTTTATATTTTTTATTATGAATCAAAAAATAAATATTTAAATAACTAACAACAAACCAGGAAAATTTTTTTGTATAAGTTGAAGAATCGCTCGCCTTTCCCCATGAGGGGATAAATTTTCAATGCTGGTATTTTTCAAAAGAAACTCATCAATAACTTTCAAGTAAATGACTGAATTAAATTTGTGGTAAATTAAAACTAAGTTATAAATTATTAAAAAAAAAAAAAAAAAAAAAAAAAAAAAAAAAACAAGAAGATGTAGAAGAAAGCATTTTTTCAGAAGTTGGCACAAAATTGATTTTATTATATTATTATTATTGAGAAACACTGTTCTAAAACGAAAATCGTTTGCATGCATTCAGGAAAATGATTTTAACAAATTATTTGCACTACGCGAGTTTGCATAATAAAAAATATAGAAGAAAGTTTTGTGGTGCCACATCATACTAGTTTTTGTCAAAAATTAAAAAATCAATAAATTTGATTTAAAATATCACAGATGTTCGTTTAAAGATACTGGCGAATTCTTTCCAAGAATACCCATAATGGAAATTTACTCTATCTGGGTATACTTCTCCCTCAGGGGTGAAGGAAGCGATGCTTGTACATAAAAAAAAAAAAAAAAAAAAAAAAAAAAACGCGGAAGAAGTAAACTTTTTAGACTACTATCACTTTCATAAATTTTTAAGACACAAACGAGACAGACAGACAATTTTCAAATAATTTTCATCAGAACAACCCAAAACGTGTAAAATCTATCGAAAACCGGATGTCGAAATATTTCCCGAATCTAATGCTTTCTTCTTAACTACACTGAAGGAAGAAAAAATAAATAAAACATAAACTATAGTTATAAGTGTTCTAATAACTTTCTCCCGTCCATATAGTATAAATATATATAAATTAAGATCCATAATTTTTATTTTATTAAATCAATTAAAATAATAATAACAATAATAAAATACTAGAAAGTTAGCGACTAACATAATTTACTAAAACGGATCAACTGGATATTTGTTATATAGTTGTAGAAATCATTTTGTTATAACAATGGCTTTAGAGTCAAACATTTTTAAAAAATAGTATTTAAAAAATAATACAAAAACAAATTAATAATTGAATTACTTACTCATATATTCTTTTTACGAGATTTTCAATCTCGCACCCGCACCCGCAGACTACAACAACGAACAAGAACTTCGTATGAAATGGCGTACAGCGAGGGAATTTCAAATCAACAGAAAAAGAATCACAGCGCCCTCTATGCATACAAATTGGTTATGGCCTAATAATTTGTGGCCACAACATCAAAAACATGATGTTGGCCGTGTCGTGATAGCCTACATAAGGCCAACTGTGTTTATGCCACTTCTGGGCCACCGACCATTTTTCTTTAGGCTTCCATCACTGCTGGCAGCCACAAACGGCCCGCTGCTGGAGTTATATGGGGCAACCGGTAACTGATGGCAAGTGCAGGATGCCAGCAGTAGGCCATAACGAGCCCAGCAGTATAAGGTTTGCTGGGTATATATATAGATTACATGCTTGTGCATTGTCCCATTCATCCCCACAAGTTAACAAAGAAAAGAAAACAAAATGGAAAGTAACAAAATTTTTAAAGTTAAATTAGTTTATGTGATTTTATTACACACTATGGATTTACTGAAATTAACAAAAACTGATGTATTGACTCAAATTAACATTGAAAGGCACAAATCCTTTGGTTCGCACAGTTCCTAGTGCTCTAAGCTTTGGTAATTTAATGTAATGAGATTTAATCTAAAAATAAATAAATAAATAAGACACTAGAAAGATATAAATCATTATAATAGAGTACAATTTATCCAGATAATTTTTTGTTTCCGACTGATCGGGAAAAATAAGCATTCTATTCTGTATTACAATTATAATCACCAGGATTTATTTAATTAGCTTGATTGAAATTGTGATTTTAATCAAATTATTATTAGTTTATTTATTTATTTTTTAATTATTGATATTATTGATTTAAGTTGCATCGAATATTCTAACATAACTTTTCTCATTATAATTATTATAAACAAAAATCGGAAAAAAATAATTTCAATCTATTTTTATCAAATCCCTGCTATTTTTATAATTCCATGTTATAACTTCTAAACTACACGTTATAAAAATATTGAAAATCTATTCACGATTTGTTTTAATATAATTCTTGTGTACAATTTCAAATTAGCACATAGTAGTTAACGTCTCAGTTCTTCCCATTCATCCCCACCACCACATGATCATATAAAACAGGAAATATGTTTAATGAACAATTGTCAATATTCTTCTTGAATATCATAAACATAGTAAAAGATTATGTCTTTTCATCATATAAGAGTTATATTAACTTTAAGCAAATAGTTAATTTCTTAACTAATACCTAATTGAATCAATAAAAGTTAATTTGACCGCAGAAAAAGACACTTTAATTTTTTTTCTGCCCTTCTATGGATAGCACAATTCTGAAACTACACTTGATGAATGACCTCAGTACTGCCATATTTCAGAAAAATTGTCAAGTTTCTGGTGCATGCAAAACATAAAAATTCTGCTACTGTTCCATTCATCCTGCGTCCCATTAATCCCCACATCTATTTCATAAAACATTTATATTTTCGACATATCTCAAATTGTTAAAATCCTCTGTTTTTCTGTATGTGTACGGGGGGGGGGGGACTTTAAAATGTCATTAGTATATTAGTTAGATATTTCAATCAGTATTTAAATTCGCTATATGTAGGCATCACGTTTATTTATTTATTTTAATCCCAAAATCAATATTTTATATAATTATTATATGTAAATGAACGTAAATACATATAAAGATCAAAATGCTTATTTTATATTTTTAATAATATATTTTTTCTTTAAAATCTTACTTTTTATAAAAGAGTTTATTTAAACAGAAACACTGTTTAAATAAAGAAAGTTTTACCTTAACATTACCTTTTTGTTTGTAGAAAGATACGGGGTAATAGAATTCTACATCTCACTTTCAGCATAATTTCTTTCTATGAATTTCTTTTAGCTTAAAAAAATGAAAAGAAGAAATAATGACGTCTTTCATGCAATTGCAAAAATAAATATCACAGAAAAAAAGATTTGAAAAAAATTCCTTAGGGTACAAAAATAAAACTTGAACGCCGCACAAATATTTCTTTTAAAATATCTATGAAGAAAATTTTCTCGCTAAGTGAAAATATAGTGATAAAATTCACCAAATATATATTTACATTTTATACTTACAATTATGTCCTATTTAAGTTACATTTAAATATCGTGAATAATTATTTTTTAACGTAAAATCACACATAGGTAAATTGTAAAATGAGAAAAATAAATCGCAGAATGTTCCAATAAAATTAAAACGAATTTTAATTCCTCACCTATCAAAGATAACCAGAAAATGTAAATTTCACTAGTTTTCAAAATAAGATACTTCATAAGTCATATTAGTGAAAGTTTCTTCACATTAATTTAAAAATTTTACGTTTTTTCTTTTGATTTTTCTACCGCCAATCTAGATAAATTTGGTCAACTTAAAGGCTTTTACATTTATTGCAATAATTTCATTGCAAAAAACCCCCTAGCTGCATTTTTAAAATTGAGTGAGTTATACACAATGTAATTCTGGACGTTTAACATAAGGACCCTATACAAAAATTTAAATGTAAATTATTAAATATATATATATAGAAATATTGATGATATTTACATTAAAACCAACTTTGTGTGTTTGGGATAAATTTTCGATTAAGCAACACATTCGAAGACGATTTTTTTTTTTTTTTTTTTTTTTAATATTAATACTGATATTTTTTGATTGACAAAGTAAAACATAAAAAGAAAAAAAAAAGTCGAATTACTTTTTTTTTTTTCTTTAACGTCGTTCTAAAAATAAATTCACATACATTTCTTTTTTTTCTCATTTAACTGCAATTTAATTGTTTGAAATATTTACGTCAAAACGTCTTTTATAAATCACATAATATTTTTGAATAAAAGTATTGATGTTTAACGTGAACATTTTTTTTTTTTTTTGCTATATATAAAACCTTTAAAAAAAGAAAATGGAATCGACTCCAAAGTAATTATATATATATTTCAATCTTCTAAACATAAATTCAAAACTGACACAAATATGAATTAATCATTGCGCCTAAAATTATAAAAATAATCCCTTCGCCAGAAAACTTAACATTACTCTTTTTCATAGCTACTAAGTTTGGCGTTAAAAAATAAGTAAAAATTGACATTTTTTTTACATATTTGCTCTAAGACCGACAGACAAAAACGCTGTTGTCTTGAATGAGTCTTTTTCATAGTTTCCTTTATTTTGTTTTTTCGCTGTGTACAACTGATCCACTAATAACATCCTCATACAATGGTGGGCATGATTATAAATTCAACTACACTTTGGCGATTTCGTCGTTGAAAAGAAATATAAATCAATAAAACATCTACAAGGCATATTTGAAAAAAAAAATAATAAGATCTTTCAATATCGATATTTTATAACAAACACATATCAAACAGAAATATGGAGTAAAAGATGAAAATGTAGCTGGGCATAATTTAAACATATGCTTATCATGCCATGTCCTTTAAACATATGCTTAAATTTTTGTATAATATAATTTTGTATAACAAAACAATATTTTGTATTACATTATTTTGACGTCTTTTTGTGAAAACTCGATATTGGTGTTAAATATTTATAGATTTGGAATCCGAAAGAGAGGTATATTTTTATTTTATTTAATTCGTGTATTATTTTAAAAATGCAATTTTAGATTAATTTTTCTTCAGGTTCAAAAGTTATGATCAACTCTATTGTTTATCAGAGTAATAAAAAAAATGGTGTACAGTAAATATTTAAACTTAAAAATCTTCTTCAAATACCATAAAATTAGAGTAAGCACTACCGTATTCGAAAGTACGCGGCCTTTCTTCTTCAGATGCAAAATAAAACACGTCCTACTACTATTTTATAAATTTATTTTATATATTTATTTTATAATTTATTTTATAAATTTAGGCACAATTTACAATTCAATTTTAAGTATATATTTTTATTTATTTTTAATGATTCGAATAATATTTATAATTGCTTTTTAAATCGTTTTATTATATTCTATTTTATTTTTCATTTCTCTTCAGTGAATATATATTCATATTCCAGAACACAAGAAGACGTTTGAAGGCAGATTCACTCCAACAGGAAGAACTAAATATATTTCAGAATATATTCGAGACATTTTAGAAAATATGAAAAGTGTAGCTTCAACGCTAGTTTATATATTTAAAAAAATAATATCCACATACATACAAAAAAAATGGTTTAAGAAATGTAAAATTGATATGTGCAGCATTTAAATTAAAAATCCTTTGAGGCACGCCGTATGAGAGTATCCAATAACAATAAATATATGTTAAACATGTAAAGAGACGCAGCTTGATAAGAACGGACGAATCTCTGTAAATCATTCTAGGTCAGCATTGGAGAGTAAGGATAAAATGTTGCAGCGTATGTCTTTAATCAATTAAAATAGACATACCAGTAATTTAACTTGTAAACATTTAGATCATAATGATATCCTATTGGGGCCTTCTTTTGGCCCAAAATTTATAACATAAAAGTATCAAAATCTGATTGTCCGTTAAGAAGCTATAGATATTCATCTTTCTCCAAGAAACAAGAAGAAAACAGACAGACAGTCAATTTTTTCTTAAGATTTTAATTCATTTATAATGGTATCTTCCTTATGCGAAGATTTTTTCAACACCAAAAATGCATCTAAGTGCGGCAGTTGTTAAGGATCTACAAGTGGACAAATCAAAAACAATAACAAAAATTGAAAACAGACAAACATACTAACATTTTTCGTTTTAATCCTAATGACTTTATAAAAGCATTCTCCTGTCAAGCCTTTACCAAAAAAGAAATTTCCAAAACTGGGTCGTCTATTAAAGAAGTTATAAAACAAAAGTCAAGGCAGAGTCATTACGCTTAGATCAAAAAACTGTCATGATGAAATCTTTTTCAGGCAAAGACCTAAGGAACAAAAACAAGTTATCTAAATAGGATCATATGTTATATATATATATATATATATAAGAAAACATACAAACAAACACATAAGTTTTGGATCGAGAACATCTTCCTTTTTGAAGTTGGTTAAAAAGATATTAAATCGGAGACGCATACAAAGTTATAATAATTATTCGGCATATTTGCTTATTTAAATTTTTATCGTAATAGATTATAAAATCATTGGCAAGTTCTCTTCAAAATACACTTTATAAAATATATATATACTTTCATCTATATTTTTCACTTCCTTCATATCTGAAACGTAAAGTTATCACAATAAATGTTCGTCCTGCGGGCTCTAATGACAAGTCTTATTGCGTATTCTCAAACGCTTTTTGCCTATATACCTTATCAAATAAAAACTTCGAAATGCTCCAGTGATATAATTTTAGTTTGGGTACAGACGTAAATCCATGTTAAGTATCATTCATTTGTATTCATTGTAATATCCGGGGGTGAAGAATGTTCTAGAACACCCCCTAAATGCACATAAAGTACTTTAAAAGATTTCAGACACTTTAAGGTTCTGAAAAGTTATAGTAATTTTTTTTTCTGTTTTGAGTATTTTACTGTGAAAATCATTATTCTTCATACGCAAAGGTTATTTAAGTTTGTTCACTTTAAGATCGCTCATGTTTTAATTAAGATTTTTATTTAGTTATAAAAAATTTTCAAATGTTCTTTATCCATATATATATATATATATATATATATATATATATATATGAGAGCTTTTTAGTGTGTGTGTGTTTGGAATGAAATGCATTTTGATAACAGTTACAATATGAAACTAAATTTGTATAAACAATATTTGAATTTCACTGATAAATAATGAACTTAAGATTAATACATTAATCTTTCCAATTGGTTCCATTTACCGTATTGATTAATTGTAATATTTTTAACTGTGAATTTTTTCATTTAGAAAATCATGTTACATCTTATTGCCACAATCATACATCTTTAAATCAGTGACATTCTACTTAAAAATAAATAAATAAAAATTAATTAATAATAATAATAATAATTTGTGTTACGTGAAATAATTATATTTTTTATAAAATTATTTAAAATTTTTTACTGTCATTTTGAAAAATTTTTGCAGAGAGACATTCTAAATAAGCTTTAGAAGTACACTTTCTCTGATTAGAAAACTAATTTTCTTTCGTGAAGAGGAAGGAAACGTATGCATTTGAAAGTATTCGAGTGGAGAATAACTCGTGAAACACGGCACTTCCTTCAAACGTTTTGATGGCCAATTTAGGAAAAAAAAAAAAAAGAAAAAAAACTCGAGTAGAAAAAACAAGATTAAAGTAATATAGTTTAGGACTGATTTTATTTATTTTTTATAAAATTTATTTAAAATGGACCCTCTTTATCGAGTGAAAATTTTCGTCAAAGTAATATAAATATTGACAAATATAAATTTTGACAAAATAATATAAATATAGGTTTTTTTATAAAAATATCGAAAGACAAAAAAATATATGGCAAAGTCTTCTATTCATTTTTTTTTTGTGCCTGCCTACCTTTTTTTGTGCCTGCCTTTTAGGCCTGCCTACCTTTAAAACGCAATTTTCGGTCAAAACTCCGATTTTCTATTTTTGGGTTAGTATTAAAGCCTGACATTTTAGCTTTCTAAATCAGTTTGAATTTTGTTTGTATCTTGCTTAGAACTTGAGTTACAGGCATATTAGTCACTCGCCAGTTTTTGAAACCGGGAATGACCCGTAATTGTTTGTTCACATAAATGTTTTACTCAATATAAGCATCAAAATGTGTTACTGAATAATTTAAAAAAGGAAATAAAAAGCTTTGAAATAAATCAGGAACTTATTAAAATTATATTTTGTTTAATAGGTAAAATCTTGTTTTTAAATGTGCTTTCTGCTTTTTCTCAAAACATCATAACTCTAAAAATTACAATTGAGCCGTTATGAAACTTTGTAAAAATACTCTAGAGGAGTTGTGTTAGGGATTGAACTACGACAATGAATCTAGCCAAATTATTGTTTTGTTTTTTTGTCGATAGAAGTTATGAACTGCCATGTATACTCATGATTTTTTCAGCATGTAAAAATGTTATCGTCTCTAAAACATTAAATAACGTTGTTATAATTTTGAGAGTAGATCACTTCCTTAAGTACCTTTCAATAATCAAAAAAAAATTTACAAAATAAAAATTTCTTTATTTAAATTTCACTTATGATGTTTTGTAAAAATGTTTTCTTTTTCGCAAATTTTACGCATATTTTGAGCCTAAATATCAAAATATTTTAAAATTTGCATATTTTTTCAATTTATTTGTGTTTTTTTTTACTATATTATATCATATATATCACACAAATAGGCAATTTTTCAATTATAAAAAAAAAAAAAAAAAAAAACACCCCCGACGGTAGGCAGGCACCTTAAAAAATTATTTCTTCCTTTATTTAGTTGTATGGTTTACTTTACTTAAGTTTATAAGAATTAATAGACATTATAGTATAGATTAGTAAGAAAATTTAAATATATTTTGCTATATTTAAACAATTTTGATTTTCTTTACAAATTTCCTAATATAACACACACATTTGTGCATAGGCACACATACACGGTCTTTTTATTATTCAAGTACTGGGTAACAGAAAAATTTGTATGTAAAGCAACAATATATTTTACTTTTTATAAATTTTCTAAAATTAAAGTTATATTTCTAGGATCAAGTTATATGATTTGACAATTCAAATTGAAAATTAAAATCGAGCAGGTAGTAAAATTTCTCCATTAATGAACCCACACATTGAAGATAAACATGAACAATGTATAGAGTATAATATACACTAGAATACCCATGCGAATTTTTCGCATTTTATTTCGTTTCTTATTCAACTTTATAATTTGAAACTCATAAATATTACGTAAATTTCAACACTTAATTAAAACTTTAATTCACAAGTCGCTAAATTATTATTAGAACAAAATAATATTGTGAAATAGTGGAAATAAAATCATATAAAGAAAGGTTTCGAAATAAAATTCATAATTGACGACCGTTTTTATACTTCCTCAAGGCAGTACTTTTTTAGTATAGAACCCCAATGAACGGATTTTGAGTTTTTGACGCCATGTTAGCGATGACTTTTTATTTATTTATTTATTTATTTTGACATTTAAAAAAAAAAAAAAAACAAAAAAAAAAAACTACTTTCTATTTTGATTATACTTTTGATGGCCTGTTTTTTAGGCAATTTACAATAATAATTCATATTATGTATGTATTTTAAAGTATTGTTAGGTCTAAACTGACGCTTACAAAAATTCTTTAGATACAATTCTTTACAATAAAATACTTTTATCAGACAAATGCCGTCATTTTTTTCTTTTTAGATCATTGAGCAGCTGATTTCGCATATGTAAATATTGACCATTTATGAATATTACTTTTTATCCTGGCGTATATTATTAGTTACATCTCTATCATATCGTTTTGACAAAACTTAATCGTAACTGGACCACGTTAGAGAAATATTATACAGATTATCAAAAATTGATTATATATTTATATAGGCGCCACATTTTCGACTTTTATCGGATTTCCTTCAAGAAATGCACACAACATTAGTTTTTGCATCTATCTATCGCATATAAGAAAAAATATGTTATATTTATTTGGACCCAGAGTTTTTTAAAATATTATATTTCAGTAGTATTTAATTACACACTAATGCACAAATCACGGGAAAAGAAATTTGAAGAGTATACATCTGAATTAAATGTATATGAAGAAACTGATAATAAACGTCCTTGATTAGGTAAATCATTATGCGTCAATACATGCAACTGACGCTACAAGATAACGAAAATTATTAATAACGATTACAGTCAACCGGATTCTTTAGGAAAAGAAAAAAACATAAAGTGAAGTAAAAACATATAAAAGTAAAATAAAAAGTATTCGAATTTTCATAGAAATTTTCGGATAAACAGAGCGGAATTATTTCATGGAAAAATAAATCTATCAGTACATAATTTACCAACACATCAGCCAGAAGCGTGTTAAAAGTTGGAGACAGAGTAATTAACCTTCCCCCCCCATTATTTCTTTCTTTCTTTCTTTTTTTTTTCTTTTTTTTTTTTAATTCAAAGAGCTGACTAAGATGGTAGAGAAAACATTAAATCGCTATAGGAAAATTTACAAATGTTTATTGTAGGACTGTATAATAGGTTGTGGAGATTGAGGTCGATTGACTGCCCTAGGGTCCTAGGCATGATGTGGAGTGCCCTCATTGGGGGTCTTTCTAAGGGGTCCTAGCCAGTACTTACGCAAGTTTAAGCCGGATAATAGGAAGGAAGTAATCGCTGCATGATACTTGTAACCCTGAAAATGATGTATATAAGTCTTTATTGAACGACACAACAAACAATCATTTGTAAAATCTTGGAGAGAAATGACCCCGAAAGTTGACATTTTGGAGAGGTTGGCTTTTAAGAACCTGTAGATGGCAATTCCGATCTAAATTGTAAAATTATAAGAAATGATCAAATTATTGTTCATGGAAACATTTCATCTCGAAGTTGAGGCGAGGATTTGTACTAACTCGAAAAAACAAAAATTTTAAAATGAAAACTTGAGGACACGAATAAAAAAGAATAGTTTGATGAACCTATTTCCTTAAGAAACCAAAATATTTTGCAAGAAACTTTGAGTAATATTTTTATTTATTTATTTACTTTTTAACCATTATTTCATATATTTGATATTAAATTTTTAATTTTATGATGCATTACTTAGATTACAAATTTATGCCATTTAGAATTATATATTTTATGATATACATATAATCTCAATACGTTTAAAATAATATTTTAAATATTAAAAACTAAATAAATAAAAAAGAGGCAGAGTTATTCTGGTTAAACCAATTTTCGGAAAAGCCGAAATTAAGATAACATGCATTTTATAACAATTTAAGTTTCGTAATTTTTACAAAATTAAGTTTGTTGATTTTTCCATGGTATTAAATAGTTATTTACAAAATTTGAGAAAAATAATCTGGTGTGTCACTCACACTACTTTCTCTTACCCTGAAATTTATTACTATAAATACAGGTTGCAGATTAAAAGGTAAGATAACGAGTACTGTTATGTAAACCTGTGTTAAACAATTCATATTAGGCTTCTGAAGTGTTTTATATGATAATTAGTTCTGTGTGAGAGGGGGCTACCGCCCCCCTCAACCCCCCGTTTCATTAATGCACCTACATTTATATAGAATTTAATTCGGTTATTAAAAAATAATTCTGTTTTTAAAAAATAATTTATTAACAATATTATTTAAAAAAATTATCTTTTATGTTAATACAGACGATTTCCATGTTAGAGAAGTAGTATAACACCAAATATCCAAAAAATGTCCATTGTATTCTCAAGTTTATTTTTTCGTTAAAAGTAAAAAAAATCGATAACTTTGTTTTAAATTATCGCAGATCGATTATTCAACCATTCGTTTTAAAGGTATTAGCGAGTTCATTTGAAAGATACCCATCATGAAAATGTACTCCCCTCGAGGGGGACTTTCCCCCCAAGCGGGGAGGCGAGGCTCCTACATACACAATTTTTTTTTTCCCAGTTAACTATCTCTATTACAAAAAATATATATTCGTTTCATTTGGTTTAGTGCAATCTATAGACGTTAATCTCTACTTACCTGCAATTTCCCCCATAGACGTAATGTATTAAAATTATGTTGATTGTCCCTGTACACGAACCATTTGCTTGATCTTAACGAAAAGCTTACTGTAGCATCCCTATATGATACACATTTAGAATACCAAGTTTGAACTTTCTGCCATAATTTGTTTTTGAGATATGCTGATAACAGACAGACACACACACAGACACACAGACCATTTGCTAAAAACATGATTTTCGTATTCAGGGGAACTCAAAACGTGTAAATATAACAAAATCTCGCGTTCGAAAATTTGACCCAAAAACAATACTTTCTCTACCTTATGGGTAAGAGAAAGTAAAAATTGCTGTTGAAAGTATGACTTTATTGAACCGGTTGCTGAAATATATCTGGAATAAGTTGCTTTGTGAATATATAAATACATTAATTTAAGAATGTCTTCAGAAAATACTAACATAAAATTGAAATGGCTTTTATTTTGCTAGATATTTAATAACAAGATTTATAATATTTGAAAATTATATTATTTTAATTGTTAATTTAGTAATTCTGAAAAAAAAAAATAATAATAATATGTACATAAAATTATTAACTAATCTGGCATGACTTAAAACAAGACAAAAAAAAAATATGTATATACATCTCTCTCTCTCTATATATATATACATATTCTTTTATAACACTTTTGTATTATAGTTTGGTTAAATGATGAATATTCTTTAAATAGCATCATGCGTGAAATAGAATTTGTTACTTTAAATCTTCCTTTGCCAATATAACACAAAATATTTATGCATCTATTACTTTTTGATAAAAATGTATCACTCGCTGGAGTATTACTTTAGAAAATCTAGACAGAAAATTCCCGTTTTTTTTTTTTTTTTTTTTTTTTTTTTTTTTTTTAATTATTATTATACTTAGCGTTAGAATAAGCATTTGCCGGATCGTTTCCAGCAAAAAAAAACTTTTTATAATTTTCTTTTGTAGTTGATACGTTAAATTTATTTGCATCTCTACTATTTCTGTTTCTTCCGAATAATTACTTTTTTTTTCTCCGTTTATCTCTTAATATAATAAAACAATAATATATATATATATATATATATATATATATATTATAATTTTGTCGAACGTAATATAAAGTTCACAAATAAATATTTGA
This sequence comes from Salticus scenicus, assembly GCA_963930645.1. Lineage (NCBI taxonomy): Eukaryota > Metazoa > Arthropoda > Arachnida > Araneae > Salticidae > Salticus > Salticus scenicus. The sequence continues at coordinate 280,232,560 of OZ005649.1, read as the reverse complement.
TCAAAAGAAAAAAAAAATACGGCCTGTATAAAGTATATTTTGTGTGTATATTCTCTATATAAATATTGAATGATAAACAGTAATATAACTTTTATTTACTGTTTATCTTTTATATATATATATACTTGAATTTGTCATGAAATTTAAATCGTAAAACTAATTAAATGCTTGATATAGATTTTTTTTTATTTTGTTTTGTTTTGTTTTGTTCAGAAATTCGATATATATGAATGTGAAAAATTAGACACAATTAGAATGAAATTATACAGCATGAAATATTCAAAAATCACATAAATTGGTTTGCATTTGACTTAGGATATCATTAAAATACATATTATTTTACTAAGATAATTTTGAGGAAAAAAATCGAGGAGTAATATTTTGTATCCTTTCCCTCTCCAGAAAAAGTTAAAAAAAAAAAAAAAAAAAGTGTAAATAAATATTAAAAGGAAAAAAAAAACTGTCTTTGACAGAATTTAAGTTAGTACGAAAGGACTTATTTATTAATACATTACAATCCTGTAACTACGAGGAAAAAAAAAACAGATTTGACAAAGTTTTTTAAGTAGTTTTCAGTATAAGTTGGATTCTTTTTATATCAATTATGCGAAAAACGTCAGTGTCACGAAACGTACCCCGGCCCACTGCTTAACATGCAAATGCCCTTCCACTCAGACAATCTGGCTGATCACCAGCTTCATATTTCTCATAAATCGTTGGCAAAGTCACCGTATCTGCAAACGCAGATTTAACAGTTTTTATGTAAGAAATGTTGAACTGGTTATCAACCAGGGTGGCTTAGTGGAAGGGCAAGTGCAAGTTAAGCGGAGGGCCCGGGTTCGATTCCTGGCTCTGGTATTTTTCACATAGTTGGTATAAAAAAAAAAAAAAAAAAAAAAAAAAAAAATCAACCTTATACTCCAAACTATTTAAAATTAATTTTCACAGAAGTTTTAATGAAGTTATCAATAAAATTTCTTATTATTTTAATATAGTTTAAGAAATTAAATGGTAAAATTGGATATTTGCTAGCATATGGGAAGTGGAACACGCAAAATGGTGACAACGGAAAATCACTGTCTGAAAGAAATAGTCCTGCTATGCTAAAAAAAATTATTAAACATGCACAGAGAGATAAAATTTTCTTTATTGAATGTTTATTAATATTATTATTATCTTATAAAATTTATTAATCAGCCTGTTATTATATTCATTTTGGACTCGAAATACCAATCAAAATAACACTCTAAAATCTTTTAGATATAAAACTTTCTATAATTAAATTATATCTATTGCGACTATATTCATGAACTATATATCATCTGCTAACATCTTAATAATAGTACGCTGATAAAACACAGATAAGACTTTGCTTGGCAAAATAATAAAATCTTAAATACAAGTTTTGTTGAAATTTTTAAAGAGTTATTTTCTCCTTATTTAAACTTAAATATATTTTGGGGAAAAGTATTTTAGAAAAAAACGGTGTCAAATAAGGGCGGTTACTATTAAGGCTGTGGAATAGTCTGCGATTTTTGGTAGCTATGTGTTATACACGCATTATCGCAATAGCCAAAAAAATATTCTATAAAAAAAAAAAAAAAAAAAAAAAAAAAGTTTCTCCTGGACAGATGCTAATTAAGATGAAAGTTGTAAAGTTACTTTTAAGGAGCAAATCGAGAGTTAAAATATGTTCCTTAACAACAGAAAAGTAAATTATAATTTGTTGTAAAACCATAATGTATTAGTTACGTTGAGTAAATGACAGTTTACAAAAATTGAAAAGAATGTAAACTGAAATGTGACTGTTATATACACAAAAAACTACTAAAAATTTTAATCTTTGGAACATTGTAAGTGAACATACTAATTGCATTAAAGCAGGAATTCCTTGGTTAGAGATAACATTATAATTATAGAATAGAAAAATATCTTCATAAGAATTGTTTAATTTTATTTAAACAGCTGATCGAAAAGAAAATAAATTCTGCCCTAGTTGTATTTTAAAAATATAAAAGAGACTGTCATGATAAAAGACCAATATTAAGCATAATTTTGTTTTATCGTTTGCCATCGCAAATGATATGATATCGTTCTTTACGATGTCGAGTCGCAAATGATTATAATACCAATATAATACCGTCTCTTCCACTAAATCTTATATATTAAAAAAATTTATGAAAACTAAAGTCAGTCCGTCTGGCCGTTCTATCCGGCCGATTTCTTTCATTTTTTTTTTAAATGAAAGGTATTTAGGCACAGATATGTCATCAATCATTGAAATTTACTCAACTTCCACCTTACTCAAGTTATACTCAAACGCGATTCTTCCCTGTACATTTCTTATGGGACACATTCACTCAAACAAATCGAATTCTGATAACTCCTCTTCTAATGAATGGATCTTGATCGTTTCACTCTCAGAACACTCAGTGGATCAAGTTCTTTCTTTTGAGCTATTAACTGCTTAAATTCGTTGAGTCTGAGAAAAGTTATGCGTGCACAATCAACTTTACATTCAATTTTTTCAAGAATTTCCTTCACTCAAACCTTCATAACTAGAGTTCTAATTAATGTAGGCTGTTGACACAAGTCTAAGAACACTCAGTGGATCAAGCTCTTTCTTTTGAGCTATTAACTGCTTAAATTCGTTGAGTTTGAGGAAAGTTATGCGTGCAGAATGAAATTTACATTCAATTTTTTCAAGATTTCTTCAAGATTTGCCTTCACTCAAACCTCTATAACTAGAGTTCTAATTAACGTAGGCTGTTGACACAAGTCTAAGAACACTCAGTGGATCAAGCTCTTTCTTTTTAGCTATTAACTGCTTAAATTCGTTGAGTTTGAGGAAAGTTACGCGTGCACAATCAACATTACATTCAATTTTTTCAAGAATTTTTCAAGATTTTCTTGCGTTTGGTGTAAATAAATTATTTGAAAAAAAAATCTATATATTAATTTGAAACATGTTTTTGTCTGTCTCCACTATATTGAGAGGTAAAAATTTGGTTAAGGTGTCTAAAAAAAGGTCTTGGTCTGTAGTTGTGCAATGAAAAGAGAAAATTAAGAAAAAGTCGAACAGTCCCCCCCCCGGGGGGGAACGGGTTAAAGCTCCAAATTACTTCACGGTGTGGAAAGTGTACATATGGGGACTAGAGTCGAATACTAAAAAATCACTTTCTGCGAATTTGGAATTTTCGATTTTAAAGGGGAGGGGGGGGAAGGGGGAAAGTAGATTTGGAGGGGGGGGGAAGGGGATAATTAGTTTGAGAGGTAAATCCGTTCTAGACCCACACATGTAGCACCTCATTTCAAAGGTCTTGAAATTTCATGTCGATTAGGGATGTTCGTATACAATATAGTGCGACCCCTGGTGGTGAAAAATGGAACTAGGTGATTTTGCTGTAGACCCTATCATGTTACATCTTATTTTAAAGGTCTTGGTATTTCCTGATCGTTGGTGATGTTCGTACAGAACACACTGCGCCCCCTGGTGGTGGAAAGTGCAACTAAAAGATTTTGCAGTTGGCACCATCATGTGACACCTATTTAAAAGGTCTTGGAAATCCAAGGCGATCAGTGATAGGGGTCTTGAAATTTCATGTTGATTATGGATGTTTGTATACAATATAGTGCGCCCCCTGGTGGTGAAAAATGGAACTAGGTGATTTTGTAGTAGACCCTATCATGTTATATCTTATTTTAAAGGTCTTGGTATTTCCTGACCGTTGGTGGTGTTCGTACAGAACACACTGTGCCCCCTGGCGGGAGAAAGTGCAACTAAAGGATTTTGCAGTTGACACCACCATGTGACACCTTATTTGAAAGGTCTTGGAAATTCAAGATGATTGGTGATATTCGTATGCAACATACTGCGCTCCCTGGTGGAGGAAAGTGAATTTTGCAGCGCGTGCGTAGCATGCCTGCTATACGGTGCCGCAGCCACAGGCGGCGGAAACACGATTCAGAGGTTCGTGCGGTTCAAGATTAATTTTTAAGAATTTTTTCATGGTATTAGCGACCCGCATATACGCTGCCAGAGGCACCGGGGTCACGAGCCCGAGTTCCGTTCTGTTTGAGTCAATTTTTTTTGTTATATATGATTATTATTTGTTTCGCGATGCTTTCATTTAAAAATACAAATTCAAACAAAATAGAGTTAAAGATATTAAATCATACAAATTTAAAGTTCATTTTAGGTTATTATCATGGGCCCGGGCAACTCCGGTTGGGTTCGTTTGGTTCCAGGTTAATTTTTGGGAATTTTTTCATGTTGTTAGCGATCCGTGTATGCGCTGCCGCAGGCACCGGGGTCACAAGGCGGAGTTTCATTCGGTTCGAGGTAATTTTTTTGTTACAGCTGATTTTTTTTTTTTTTTTTTTTTTTTTTTTTTTTTTTGCGATGCTATGCTTTTATTAAAAAATAGAAATTCAAACATAATCGAGTTAAAGATATAAAATCATACAAATTTAAGGTTCATTTAAGGTTATTATCATGGGCCCGGGCAACGCCGGTCGGGTTCGTTTGGTTCCATATTAATTTTTGGGAATTTTTTTATGTTATTAGCGGCCAGCGTATGCGCTGCCGCAGGCACCGTGGTCACAAGGCAGAGTTTCGTTTGGTTCAAGGTAATTTTTTTGTTACATCTGATTATTTTTTCGCGATGCTTTATTTAAAAATAGAAATTCAAACAAAATCGAATTTAGGATTTAAAATTATGCAAATTTAAGGTTTATTTAAGGTTATTATCATAGGCCCGGACAACGCCGGGCGGGTCAGCTAACATGTAGTCATAGTATTAAACGAAATAGAAAATAAAAGATAGCAACTATTTATTTGGAGTCAGTTTGACGTCACCAATGACAATACTTTGTAGAAAGTGGTGTCGTATATAGTATTTCTATTTATAAGCATTTTCCCGAATTTCTTTTTTTTAAGTGAAATGTCGTACATTATATTAGATGTTTTAACTTGAAATACATTTAAATAATGATGCGACGGTTTTTGAAACATTACGGTCAATAAAGTGACCGTCGCATTCGACGGGTTCCAGCTAGTAGGCTATGAAAATGTATTATCGACAAGAATTATTAAATAAAATAATAAAAATAAAATAAAAATAACTCTTACACTACTTATAATCTTTCTTTAAACAAAGATAAATTTTACATAAAATAAAGTAGTGAGGGTTTCCATGACATAATCATCATTAAGAAAAACATCTAAAACAATACTTCTATTCATACTTGTAATACAAAGAAGAAAAAAATGGAATTATCTTTTGTAATGGTGTTAACACATTATTATGTAGCATAGAATTTTCAAACACAGGTTGTTTAAAATGAATATCCATAAATAATTAATATATTGCAAAATATTTAAATTTTATCAATATATAGGAAATTAAATGTTTCAGATTTCTTTTTTTAGAAAAGTTTCTTGACAGTGATAGATGGAGAAGCAATTCTTGACGAATGATTTATACGTTGAAAACTGGAACTTTACTGCAAAGATTTATCTATGCTTGCTTCATTCGCTTTTATTTTATTTTATTTTTTTTCTAAAAAATCGAAAGAAATTGTGAAATAGCTTGCCTTTTCTTGCAAATGTCATTTATGAAGACAAATAACTCCTGAATTGGAAAGTTGTATTCTACTATACAACGGTAAAAATGACGAAGAAAAATGAGAAAATTCAGGCTTTATCTAACCAGTACAAACCTGATTCATGCGTACAATATTGGAAATCAATTTTAATGTATCAATAGCACTGAAATACTTGATATGATTTTTATTATTTTAAAACAGGGGTATTCGCTTTCTAAAAAATTATTATAAATATACCATTTTTTTTTTTTTTTAAGTTTGGAGAAAATTATTAATTCTGAATTAATATTCAAAGTTTGTACTCCTCAACTTCGTATCACGACTCTTTCAGGGATGAGAAATTTCCGCCATATTTAGATACCACTATTTTTATACAGAACGAACTGGACGAATTTGGACGAATTTGGACGATGCTTTTATTGCATTATGATGTAGAGCAGAGGTTATTGTGTCAAAATAATGATAGCAGAAAAAGTAAAAATTTTTCTCATCTGAAAATGTTCTGAAAACAGGCAGACAGTGACCCCTAAATATATATTAAAAAATATTTCATAGAGAATTAAATTTACACCTTTTTTTTCAAACCATTTTTAAAGAAAATTCAGAGAATATTTTTTTTATTTTTTTATTTTATATACACCCGGTACACACACTCGCACGCACACACACACACACATATATATATATATATATAAAGAGAGAGAGAGAGAGAGAGAGAGAGAGAGAGAGAGAGAGTGATAGGGAGAGGGAGAGAGATACAGGGTGATTCAAAACCCAACGTACAAATTTTGAGGTAGGTAAGCCACATCTAACAAGGAAACATTCAAAATGTGTCGTCTTCAAAAAATATATGTGATTCTACACTTCATAAAACACCAGAAAGTGAAAAAATTATCAGCTGAAATTAATTACAGCGACCACAAAAAAATATCAAAATTAAGCATTTTTGGCGATTTAGTGCTGTTAGGCGATAAGTTTGCTAGCACCAAGATTGCCGTGTACGTACAGAACCGTGTTTTTCTTCGCCGCTAAGTACTCAAAATGAATCGCCTAACAGAGTAAAATTGCCAAATATGCTGAAATTTGATATTTTGTTGTGGACACTGTAATTCATTTCATCCGATATTTTTTTAACTTTTTGGTGTTTTATGAAAAGTAGAATTACATATATATTTTTTTCAACATTTTTTGAAGACGATACTTTTTGGATGTTTCCTTGTAAGAAATAAAAATTGCCTAAAAACCGATGATCGCAAACGTCATTTTAACCCTAAAAGTACTGGATATATTTTTGTCAATTTTTAACAGCAATGCATACAAATGGGTATGCCTTTTCTCGATTGCATTTTTAACTAAACGGTTTTAGATGCTTACATAAAAAGGTATATTAATATTACGCACAGCACAATATAACGTTTATTTGAAAATACAATTTACAAAAGCCACGCCCATATGCGAGTTTTACTGTTAAAAATTAAATCAAAACATCCACTTTTTAAAGGATTAAAATGACGTTTGTGGCCATAAGTTCCTACGTAGTTTTCAATTCTTATGTTGTCACCTAAAAGTTTGTAGGTTGGGTTTTGAATCACTGTGCATATATATACACATGTATGTGTGTGATATGACTAAAGTAAAGTATTATTTTCATTTATATTAAGGCTTTATTGTTACAATGTAAAACTGCATAATTTACATTATTAAGCTCTGACAATATCCATTCCATTGAGCACGCCAGGTTATATAATTTATGTGACAAAAGTTCGATTATAAAATATACATTTATTGATTATTTAAATATTCTTTAACAGTTTTAGGGTTCAGTTAGCCTGATCGTCCGAGCTTCTAATTGAATGATGAGCTTGTAATTGAAAGACTTCAGGTCAAGCATTTCTGACTCTTCTGAACAGATTTCCTTTCATTAAAAGTATTTTATTAATAATTTTAGCAGTATAGTAATGCAAAACTGAGTTAATTAATGTTACGTTCACTGTTTCTAGTCACACTTCAATGCGCAAAATATTCCTGGATCCAAGTGCAATATATTGTTTGAAAACATGTTTAAAGTGCCCATCTCAACAGTACAGTTACCCTAATTCTTTAAAGAATAGTAATATTTTTAAAATATTTTTTTCTGTTTACCTCTCGCTCTGCGTAATGAGAAATATTGAGAAAAATGTGTTAGAAAAATCGTAACAATAAATTTTATGCCTTTAAATTTACACTTATGAGCCACTAGTTGCACAGAAATAAAAGATTTTTAACAATTTATTTTTTCAATTTAAAGCTATTGACCGCTAAATTTTAGAAATGGTGAATTAACAATAGTTTTTTTTTTTTTTTTTTTACTACATACTCTGATAGGAATGGGATCGTTTATTGTTCGAAACAATTCTGTGAGGAATAATAGCAAATGCATAATTCAAAGCAAATAAACTGCGAGACTTTTGGCATTTTTAATTTTTGTATTACAATAATCTAAAATATGTTTTTATGTAATATGGAAATTACTTTGTTTAAATATGATCAATATTGAAATATGCATAAATTAAGTATTTATGTTTCGGTAAATGAAATAATTCTTTTAAAGGTTGATGCATAGTAAAAAGGAAATAACAGATTATAGGGAACTACATTAAAATATCACTTTAGTGATAAATTGAGTGAACCAAATAATTTGAGGCAATATCAATTTAGTGATAAATTGAGAATAATGTTCGAAACTACCTATAAAGCCTTACGTGCTAATATTTCTCTAAATATTATTTTAACAATATTATTTTATGAAAGTATATACTTCCATTATGTATGCATATCACAATATTTTGTTACATGCATTCCGTGTTTGATGGTTATTTTTTTTTTTTTTTTTTTTTTTTTTGAGCCTTAAAATTGTATTTTCGAAAAAAAAAATCTACCATAATAGAAAATGAAAAATAAAAATGATTAAAATAAGAAAATTTTAAATCAACATAAGAGACAATGCTATATTAGTAGTATTTAATTATCCAATAAAGAAAACAGTTTAAAAAATATATCCAACAAAAGCTGTAATTTAAAAATGTCGACAACTTCATGGAAATCCGAATAAGAAAACTTTCCTCAAACCAACATTTCTTGTTCTTTAATTTATATAGCCATTTGGAATTCAGAAGGGACATTTCGTCTAATATCCAAAGGATGTATATTTATTTATTTCCTGTTGGTGAACTTTTATTTACTAAATCCCATAATTCGTCGATGACATTAAATTATTAGGAAAACAACATCGACCATACGCAGCGGGTTCTTCATACATAGGGCGAATTTTGATTATTTTTTTCCTAAATCGAAATGTTCTGGATTGGTCTTTATTTTGCTTAAAAAAAAAAAAAAAAAATCGATACTATAATAACCGAAGTTACTATTCTAAGAATGTTACTTTGAGGAAATATTATAATCTGAATATATATAATACACAACGTTATAAATACAATGTAAATGAGATTTTGTACAGTCACCGAAAAAGAAAAGCCTCCCCCTTCCCCCACCAACTAATTTCGCCGTAAATTATCGTAGAAACATGCGGCTGGTACATATCGATCTGTAATAATGTCTAGTTTTTAATGGTGTAGTTAGATTTTGCTTATGGGTCATCTACATATTAATACAGGCGTAAACTTCTTTTTTCTTCAATGGCAACCCCTATTTTTGACTTCATATTCAGATTTCTGAGATCAAAGCGGTTCGGAAAACATACCTATTTATATACTTTAAATCAATTCTAAATAGAGTTACACGTGAAAATGTATTAGGGGTCCGTCTATACACTTAGAAAATATAAATCGTGATCTACCACCCAGTATACATTATTTATTAAGTTTCACACCGGAAAAAAAATTTAGAAATGTTAATTATAAAATAAAAAATGACTCTAATTCACAGAACTCTCTGAGTTAGTTTATGAATTGAAAGATTTTTATTGGTTTCTATTATTAAACATCAAATAGTTCACTTCATACGAAGAAAATTAAATAGCTTGAATCATATGAACCTTACAATGTTGAATTACAAAAATCTAGATACCAAGGTAAAAGAATAATAGTAATAATGATAATATTATTAATAGAGGTTAAAAAAAAAAAAAAAAAAAAAGTTTAATATTTAAGAAAAAGAATTATCTACTTCTGTTGGGTATATTTTTGTTTTATACAGTAAGCCCCGCATGAAAATGTTACTATAAAGTTTTACAATTAATTTTAGGCGTACAAACCAACAATAAAAAATTAAACTAAAATCTGAGAAAGGATATTTAACATTTTCGTGACCGCTGACATAGATTCACCTCATTTGGAAATCTGTAACTCCTACAATGGGCGTTTTTTTCAAAATTTGTGTATTACGATATTTCTTAAGAATATTCCTTATCTTCATATTTTTATAAACAAAATAGTATGAATACAAATACTTTCACTAGAAATAGTATAATTATTATGTATATTCATATGTAAAATAAATATGGATATAGAAAACACGGTTTCTTATTGCCTAGAATGTATATTCCCGTTCTTCAGTCGTCTACTGTAATTGAATTCTTAATTTTAAATGCGTAAAATCTATATCTTTAAAAGTAATAAGACATATTACCTTGTTTTAAATTATTTTTCCATGATAAATGTGACGCCAGTTTTACGCCGTGATTAGAATAATCGAAAATAAATAATATTTCTCTTTGTTTCAACAACAGATTTTAAAAACTAAAAAAAAAAAAAAAAATAATAATAATAATAATAATTTTCCACTGTATTATTCAGCGTTAAAAAACCTTTAATAAAAATTTTATATTTTATTATGTTACGTTATGCGATAAAATTTAAATAGAATAAACGGTAGAGTAAACGAATGCGAAAATGTCACAAAGAGATTAAAACAGAAGAATTGTTTTAAAAAATCTGGTAAAAATTAAAATCTATTAATTATATTAATTTTAAAAAAGGAAAAATAAAAGTATTGGTCTTTCAAATAATAATCTTCGTCTTACCGCGTTTTCTAAATCATGACATATAACTTGAGTTGGGCGAATCCTAGAATATTCAAGTAAAAAAAAAAAAAAAAAAAAAAAAAGACAACAGGGATAAAATAGAATTTTAGCAGTGAGAAACTAGGAAAAGTTATGTAATATATAAGAACAAAGACTTAACATTTCAGAATCAAGTATACTCCTTTTTGTAACGGAAGCCAAGTTTTTACACATTTTTTTCTAAAACAAAATTATTTTACATACTTCCAATTAAATCATGTAAATTTGTCTTCAGCATTCGATGTAGCAAATGCCATTGACATTTAAGCATACCAGCGTCACATATAGAGTCATATATAAATATTCAAACTAATTTTTTTTTTAATACTGTTTCCGCAATATACAGGCGGGGCTTCATTTCTTTTGAAATTCTTTCACAATCTCTCGCTTGCATTGCGATAATTTTATAAAAAAAAATAATCCAATTTATATCATAAACATCGAAATGCTGCTTAGAAAACAATTAGAATAATATAAAGGTAAATTAAAATAGCTTTTCGTCAAAATGTATACAGATATTTACTCACAGAGGATACAAGAGTAAAAAATGAAATATCACTGTAACTCAAAAAATAATGTTAGAAACGAGCTGTAAATTTAGAAACCCATGTTTTTGATGATGCCCGTTCTATTCATGCAAAAAGTAACATAGGTCATACTTAATATTTTTTTTCAAATATGACATTATTAATAATTTTCATAATTAAAAAATATGTTTTTTTTTTTTAAATCAAAAATATGCATGGAATATGTTTGGGTCACTTCATTCTATCGCATAAAAAAACAGAATTTGAATATTATACTTATTTTGGAAGATATAAATTATTGTTTGTCACATTCATTTAACATTAGCATCCTCATATTTCGACAGCTTGTAACAGCTTGTGACAAGCTGTGAAAAATTGAGCAAAATATATAAACTATACCATTTTCCGCGATGATTTGATCTAAAGAATTCAAATAAATTATAAATAATGGGTGTTACTATTGAACAAAAATGAAGTTGATGCCAGTTTTAATACGTAGACGACCCCTTAAGCAAAATCTAACTATACCATTATAAACTAGACTTTATTACAAATTGATTGGTACCAACCACATGTTTCTACAACAATTTATGGCGAAATTAGGTGGGGGGTGGCGTTTTTTTTTTTTTTTTTTTGGTGACTGTACATCAGGATTAGTTGGATTTTTTTTATTTCTACAATTAGACAAAAATAAATTATATCTAAGACATTTGAACACTATGACATTTGATATCTTTATCCTTCCTTATTTGCTATATATAATCCTAACCGAAAGGAAACTGGTATCTTATAAACAATATTTTTATTATTTATTTAAAACTTTATAGGTTAATTATTGATTTATTAATCAAATCTCTTTTCCTAAAGTGATACATCAACGTTTTAAATGTGCTCACATGTACAGTCACTAGTGTTTAGCATTTTAATTATGGATGTGTTTGTAATATAGAAAACAAAAATTTCTTGTTTAACACTTTATAGTAATGTAACGTAAAATTATTTTTAATATTTAGAACGATAATGAAAAAAATCAACATTTCTTGTTCTTCAAATTTTTCTTCAATTTATATTCATTTAGAATTCAGAAGGGGCATTTCGTGTAATACTGATGGGATGTACATTTATTTACTTCCTGTAGGCGACGTTTTATTTACTAAATCCCATAATTCGTAGATGACGTTAAATAATTAGGACAACATCAAACATATGCATGAGGTGTTCTTACTATAAAGGACGATTTTTTTTTTTTTTTTTTTTTTTAATCGAAATATTCTGGATTGGTCTTTATTTTGCTTAAAGATTAATAAGACTTAAAAAAAAATCAATAATATAATAACCGAAGTTACCATGCTAACAATGTTTCTCTGGCGAAATATTATAGCCTGAATTTATAAAATACACAACGTTATAAATACAACGTATATGACATTTTGTACACCAGTATAAGCTAGATTATTTTATTTCTAAAATTACACAAAAATGAATTATAGCTAAGACATTCGAATACTGTGACATTTGATATCTTTATCATTCCTTATTTGCTTTATATAATTTTAACCGAAAGGAAACTGGTATCATATAAACAATACTATTATTATTTATTTAAAACTTTCTATGTTCATTATTCATTTATTAATGAAATCTCATTTCCTAAAGTTATACATGAGTGCTTTAAATGTGCTCACATGTAGAGTCACTAGTGTTTAGTATTTTAATTATGGATGTGTTTGTAATGTAGAAAACAAAAATTTCTTGTTTAACACTTTGTAGTTATGTAACGTAAAATTATTTTTAATATTGAGAAAGATAATAAAAAAAGAAAGGAATTCGTATTTTTATATAAAATTATTTTTTAGTTGTTCTTTACCATTTAGAGCAAGAGCCCACGACGGCCAGACCTTCGTTATTTAATAAAAGCTGAAAATTCTTCTGTGCGTGTCCCCTATACAGGTAAGAACGACCAGGGACTATAGAGTTTGGGTAGTGGTTACTTGGGCAGGTAACAGGTAGTAAAGGTGTATAAAATAGTACCTTAAATTCGTTAAAGTATAAAGCTCAATTTTTTTATATTTTATTAGGGATAACTTTAGAAAGCTCGTCATCCATTGCCGGACACTTATGACAGTTGCTACCCCCTGCCAGACACCCCTGAATTTTAATAAATTATAATTATACTTTCGTTACAGTATAAAAGCTAAATTTTATATATGTTACTTGGGAACCTATAAAAAAATGTTACCTCAATAGCCGGACAGTTTTAATGGTTTTACACCTTGCCAGACACATCGAAAGTCCGCTGTAGGTGCGAGCGCGAGCACTTAGTCGATTGCGATCTTCAAAGATATCCAATAAAAAAATTATTTTATTACGTTCATAGTCAGGTTATATAAAGTAAAAAATTTAATTTTATTATTATAATATACAAAAAAAAGCATTATTACATGTAAAAAAATTATTTATTCGTTGTCGTCGATATTTTCATTTTCTTCGTCACTACTCGCCCAGTCGATGTCATGATCGTCTTCAATATCGCCTTTTTCGTCAGTTTCTGAAAAAAAAATAAACAAGATTATACAATTATGAATAATTAAAAAATTATGTACAATAATTTGTCATAATAATTACATACCTGATTGAGTTTTAAGCGAATCACTAACATAACTTGGTAGTTGATCTCCTGAAAACCATTTGAATTGGTATTTGTCATTTTTCAATACCCAGTCGTTATTGTCTGGTTGATATGTAGTTGGATTTTTCAGATGAGCATTATTCCAAATGGTACATATATAATTTGCTCGCAGAAATTGTTACAATAGCTCGCTTTTGCAAGGTGGTAGATTGCTAGCGTCAAAATTTCGCAACTTTTTCCGGTCAAAAGCTTCGTTTACATCGGAGACTGTATACGAGTCGATGAATAATTGCAGTCTAGCGTCATCAACACCAATAACATTAGGGACATTGTAACATTGCATATAAATCTCTGAATAATATCGAAGATGTTTCGTTGAAAATCTAAATTTTCAATTAATTCGCTGTTGCCGAAGTTCTTAAAAGCTTCCTGGTACTCGGGATTTTTTTTTAATTTCTTGTATGGTATTGATTTTCCTTTTCTGAAAAATGCAGGGTTAAAATCACAACCTGTGATGGCATTTAATCCAGGTAAACTCTGACAAATTAACTGTCCCAACTCTGCATGTATTTTAGTTAGGTCCACATATCTTAAATTATTGCCAGTACCCGTAAGCATCCGAACAAAGGAATCACTTTTAAGATGATGCATGTTACCAAGCATTATAGCCGCAATATCAGTATCAGCACTTCTTATTACTATTTCTGCTGGATAGTTGATGTTACATGCATGGTATACTATTTTCGTATCTGCTTCCTCGTGTGATGGGCATGACAACTCTTCATCAACCCTTGAGATAACTTTGTTGGAATTATCAACAGTGAAAGAATGACATTTTCTGAAATTGATGTTTATCGTTTTGTTGCCAATAAATGGCACCACTTCATCAGTAGCCCAATGTGAAATAAAAAAATTAACCAGAGCCTCTTTAAAATTTAAATTTTTTAACTCTTTCGCGAAATCACTTGATCGAATTTGTTCAGGCCCAGTTATAGAGTACTCCAATTGCGCGGATTCTAGCCGTTGGGAATGCTCGTAATCTTTGATCGATGGAGTAAAGTATTGATCAAAGATCACATCAATTCTCGATGCTTGAAATTGAGTAACCATTTGCAACAATTTTTTTTTAAATATTTCCAAATGTTTTCGGAACATTCTTCATTGTATGCAACAGGAAGAAACCGTCAATTATCATAATATCTATATGATGTGGTTGCTCATGCTGGACCTCTTTCTCTAGACATTTCATCAGAGCAGATTTATCTGTCTTACAAATAGCGCCATCCAAATGGCACATGGACAATGGCACTGAGGTAATTGGGTAAGACAAAATCTTTGAAATGTCTACCTTAAAATCCATTGAGATACCCAGCATGCGTCTAAATAAATCTCTTTGGATTTTAATTTCTTGAATTTTACCACCTACTTGAACTTTTGTCTTCTTCTTATAATCGATAGAAAAATTGTCAAGGGAATTTTTTTTAATAGCTTTTTCAAATCTGGTAATATCTGAAAAACATTCGGAAACAAATGTTTTACGAAGATTATCTCCATTTTTTTCAATATTTAGTAGGAATGTCTCTACTGATAGCGATGCGGATTTTCCAGATGAAATATTTAATAGTTGGTCTTTCGGTACTTCTGAACTGAAGGGATTAATAAATCGATCAAAAGTAGCGATAAATTGTCTCAATTGTTTGGAATTCTTCTGGATATTATGAAGATTTAAGTCTGTTGAAACATCTTGATGAGTTCGCAGTCCTAGTTCTAGATAAACTTGACTTATTATTGAGGACCTAACATCATGATTACGAGCCCACCGTTGACGAGCCGAAATCGAATTGGTAAAGTGTATAACACCTGTGAGCCTTCTAGCAGCGTCTGCATTTATAGTTTGCTCTAACACCAGGTCAATTGGTTGTCTAGAAAATGGTTTGGTGGTCCGTTTGATACCAAAGCAACCTTGTTTAAATCCTTCGTATAAGTCAGGATGAGTTTCTGCAACTTTCTGCAAATTATCATATTTTACGGTCCACCGTGCATAATTTTGTTGGTTGCATATAAAAAATATATTTGTAGTCTTAGGCAATGTTGATATAAAAAGCTCAAAATCCCCCGTACGAATGCTCCGTGACAAGTCCAAGTAATGATGTATGAGATTTATGTAAATTAAGTAAAATTGTGAAGTTTTACCATGCTCACCATTGAGACATTGTTGCTTGAAAATATTGTAATTATTCATCAATTCTTTCAGTTCATCATTTTCAATGTTGAAAGACGATATTTCGCAGTTTTGTAGTCTTTTCACTTCCTCTATCATATCATCTGTTAGTGTTGAGTTGTCATGTTGTAAAAATGATTCAAAATGTAGAACCTCCAATCCCAATGCTACCAAAGGATGCAATCTTTTGCAGCGGTTGAAGTGCTTTCCATCGAGAAACCCATTCACAGAACCACTTGCCAGCAAACTACTCTCAACCATAACATTTGTTAACCCACAGTCACTAATTACTTTACCGACTGCTTTAAAATAAGCCATCATAATGTGAAACGGTCCGAGGTGTATGAATAAATTATCAAATTTGGGTTTTTCCGTAGACTGTATTTGAAATGCTACTTTAGCTATAGCAAGATCGTAGGTTACCTGGATGGAACGTTCATGTAAATCTTCAGCAATTTTTTTACTCTGTTCCATAGTTTCTAGCACTATAGATGTACTAGTTGGTGATGCATTGATTGGGGTTAAATAAGAAATAAGTTGTTGTGAGACAGCATTATTACAAATCCGACTATTGAAACCAACCCACATAGGAACGTCAGGTAACTGCAAAACGTGACTGATCATCCATATATTGTCGATTTCGGTGTATAGCTGCGAGTTTGTAGGGCGTATAATTTCTGTATTATCAATTGTTGATTGCAGTTCACTTGTCATTTTCGGTTTTTTAGGATACGGAATCTCTTCTGTAGATATGGCTTCAAAAGTTCTTCTTCTTCTTTTTACCGTTGTATGTGGTAAATTAATTTCATTATCTGTATTCGGCGCTTCAGACATGTTAAGTTCTTCGGGCATCTCAGATTCTTCGGTTATATTGGCCTCAATATTCTGGTATATAATTCCTACGGTGTCATGTAGAGTGTCCTTTCCGTTTGTAGTTTCCACAAAACGATCGAAATTATCATATGCCACACCAGTAAAAAGGTCAGGATTTCTTTTAATCGTTTCTGGGTATAAACTGGATTGTTCAAAAGAAGTATACGTTGTCTCAGTCTCTAGTTCCTCGATACCCTGATAGCTAATACAATGCCCATATCGATTAATAATATGGATAATTTTCCTACTGCTTGTTAAGCTCTTTAAAGTTATACCTAACATGATGTGCTTTGATGTTTTTACACGGCCATTATGGACAGCATAGATTACGTCTTGAGAATAAGAACGCACTTGACGAGCACATTTCAGGCTTTTTTTTTCGTTTGTTATTACATCCACCTACAAGAGTAAAGTAAAAGTCCAGTAATTGCGGTGGTATCGAAACTTCTCCTGACATTAAATGCTCTGTTGTTAGATTTTTTATCGGTAACTTATTTTTTTCCATTTGTAGTATTAATTTTCTTAAAATTAATGCAGCTTTTTGTAAAGTATTTTCGGTTTGTAAGTTTTCAAATATTGTATCGTCTATTGTTTGTAAATATTTGGGTGCTATAATTTTTTTATTACAAATAGTAAAAAATTTAATATCTTTAGAAAATTTTTTAACATTTTTTCTTCGAGATGATGTGCAGTAAAAACAGAATTCACTTCAACAGAATTTTCTTCAAATATTCTTTCCAATACATCGGTGTACATTTCATGCAAATATACTAATAAATAACAGCGCCCTTTTTTAATTACGTCTTCCTGGATGATGCCACTTATTTCATTAAAAGCTAATTGTTGATATTCCCGATGAAAATGCCAATCACTTTTACTGGATGGTTTTTTAGAAGATGATATTTCATTATTGAAACTAATTCTACATTCTGTATGATATGATATTTTTGGACCAGAAATTTTTTTTAATTTATTCAATAATTCTGCATACTTCTCTTGACCTTCGATGTTGGGTAGTACGCTAGATTTAAATTGGTTGGTATCAGCTTTATGAAGTGGAAGCATTCGTGAACGTTTTTTTTTATGTTTCCTGTCACAAAACACACAAACAATTAGGTAGTCGATATTATTAGCTTCCTTCTCGGTTAGAATATTTCCATCCTGAGTTAAATCATTATCTTCACTAAGATCTGGTTCAAAAACTTCAATATTTTCTTGAGAAGTTGTAGATTGAAGTCCTATTGATTCAGAAGTTAAACTTGATTGCATTGTTACTGAAGATTCTGTAAAGGATGACTGTAAATGAGATGGTTCTGTGGTCAACTTAGGTATCAACGACGAGGTTGTTGAGGTATTGTCTGTAGAAACACTGGCTGATTTTTGTTTTTCACTGTTTTTTGTCCAATTTTCAGGTTCAGAAGTTAAGTATTTTTTCATAAGTCCTGTAAATGCTTTATAACATCCCCGGTGATAACCATTTTCTGTATACTCATCAGGCAGAATAATGTCTTTATATTTAAGGTTATGTTTTTTTTCTGATTTTCAAAACAGTTTGACATTTTTTTAAAGTTTCCTCCGAGAAAAATATTATCTTACCATCACTTTTATTACACACAAAACAAATTATTGTGTCTCCCATGATAACACTTTTTACTAAAATTACACTTTTATTTCACAAAAAAACGACACAAATATCAATGGTAAAACGTGGTTGTAGCTACACATAATTCTTCAATACATCACTAAAAGACAGATGATGCGCAGTGAAAGATCGCAGTCGACTAAGCGCCCTATCTCACTCGCACCCGCTAGAACAGTCGTTACCTCGCGCTCGCACCTACAGCGGACTTTCGATGTGTCTGGCAAGGTGTAAAAACCATTAAAACTGTCCGGCTATTGAGGTAACATTTTTTTATAGGTTCCCAAGTAACATATATAAAATTTAGCTTTTATACTGTAACGAAAGTATAATTATAATTTATTAAAATTTAGGGGTGTCTGGCAGGGGGTAGCAACTGTCATAAGTGTCCGGCAATGGATGACGAGATTTCTAAAGTTATCCCTAATAAAATATAAAAAAATTGAGCTTTATACTTTAACGAATTTAAGGTACTATTTTATACACCTTTACTACCTGTTACCTGCCCAAGTAACCACTACCCAAACTCTACAGTCCCTGGTCGTTCTTACCTGTATAGGGGACACGCACAGAAGAATTTTCAGCTTTTATTAAATAACGAAGGTCTGGCCGTCGTGGGCTCTTAGGCTAATTCAAACGTATTTCAAATTAAAATAATTTTATTTAAACCAAATTAATAAATATTAAAATTGGGATGTTTTAGTAAATAAATCTCCACTTCGGGCTGTTTCAAATCTTAAACCTTTATTATTTTTTGTAAGCATTCTTCAAGGGGCTTAAGAGAAAAAAAAAAAAACTCAGAATCAATGCATTGGACTACTTTATTTTTTTTTTTTTTTACAAATATCTTGTTTTTTAATAGTATAAATGAAAATAATATAAACAGTAGGCATGATAAAACGGCCAATTATGGCTTTTTAAATTAAAATTTCAGGCATTTGAATTTATGAAGGACCTAAGAAGAGTTAAAATTAGCTGATTTATCGCACATGATAAAGAACAAGAAGGTTTCAGATATTCAAATACAATTTTTATTACTAATTTTATTTTAAAGTTACAAGCTATTTTCTGGAAAAAAATGTTATTAAACATTATCTGCAATAATACAAAAGCTGTAATGTTAGAAACAGTTTTTGTAGAAAGTTCGCAAAGTGAGAGTTACGAGGTTGTCGAGTCGGATTATTAGTTTTTACTTAGCTTACTAAAGCACTCTACAAAAGTTTAGATGGGACTTGCGAGTTTGAAAGGGAAGTTTTAGACTTTCTGAGATTTAAAAATAAAGTATTTTCGGTGTAGGCTTGCTAAAAACGATTTTAGATGTTAAATGCAAATTATTTAATGTATAAAAATAATGTAAAAAATCGTGCTCGGTGTGGCATAGGTGGTTCAGATGGGGTTCAGCCTTGCTGACTAAAGTCTGGCTCTAGCATTATAGTACGATGGCTGCAATTTAGCGGGTATTTTCTGGTCAGGTAGTTATTGGAGTTAAAACAACTAAAAATAGTATATTTGAAGGGTAATCAAGTTAAACACCAGCTACGTCGTATAGGTAATATGGTTCAAGCTATTGTTTTACAGTTCAGCGCATATATCAACAAGTGGCTTTTTTTAAGCTATTCAGTGTATCTACCATTTATATTTACGAGAGAAAAACAGAATATTCATATTTCATGATTCATTAAGAAAATAGTTTCATTCCTCCCTCAATTGAGAGTATATTAGAGTACATTGTTAAGTTTATACATTGTCTATGAAATATTTTTACACTTGCACATAAAGAATGGAGAGTGTTGAAGAACCGATCTTACAAGAGTCTCTACAAAGCAATGACTCCTACATAAATTTTGAGAAAATTTTCCAATCTAGCTTGTCACTTTTAAAGAAGATTAATTAAAAATCAACAATCAGAAGATACATATATCTCAAAATAGTTTAAAATTCATTGGTATAAAATTATTGATATGGAAGTTTTTTTTTTTTTTTTTTTTTTTTTTTTTTTTTTTTAAGTATAAACAATTAAAACCAATTCTATAATTTAAATTTTAAGTGGCATACATTTTTTTTTTTAATCCAGTGTAAAATCTTGTTTAAATATTTTGACCCGTTCAAAAAAAAAAAAAAAAAAAAAAAAAAAACAAGGTAATGGAAAACTAACAATATGCGAACCATCTAATTAAGATAAATTCTATGTATGCTATTACTGTGAATTGAGTGAGTTAAATTAAACTCACTTCATACAACACGCGTTTCTTGGTTAATCATTTTAAAATTGACCGTGTACGCGGATAGATCTATAAAGATATTATAAAATTTATCATTCTTTAATTAATTATCTATTTACTTATTATAGTAACAAACTTAATATTGGCATTCTTCTTCACAAATGTTAATTATAGAATGATATTTGCGTACTTTTCTTAATGAAATACTAGAATATTAAAATAAATCTTATAAAAACATAAACAATCTTTATTTATTTATTTATTTATTTATTTATTGTTTTGTTTTTGTTTATCAGTGATGTAATAAATTAATCATATATATATTAAAAGCAACATAAATCATTACTTAGACAAAATTATATTTAATAAATGAAATTTCTCCAGTTTTGAAAAATATTATTGGAATGTTAGTATGAACTCAATTATTTTCTTTGGACAGAGAACGGATTTATTCCTCATACAGACTGGAAGGAAATAAAGAATAACAAAAAAAAAAAAAAATGCAAGCTTTCTTTTTTGGAACTTTGTCGTATTACTGAAAGACATCTTATTATCAGTGTCACTCAAATAATGTGAGCGAGACTTACTAATCCAAATCCTATTTTCTTGGCATTAAATTATTTTTTTGTATTTATATTAGGAAAATAGTAATTTTTTACCAAAGAAAGGCTATTTTATATTACAAATATTTTTTAGCACATTATAATAGCATATTAGTTTGTCCAGAAGATTGAAAAATTATTAAATTTTAGATGGCGATAAAAATATCGAAACAAAAACTTATTTTTAATTAAATAAAAATGGAAGTACCGTTGAAATAAAATATAAATTGTATACAAGGAATTTATCTTTGTATAAATTTACTTTTCTTTTGGCTATGGTTATCTTTCTTTTGTTCCATTTTACTTCATGAGAAGAGAGCATTTTATGTATAACTAAATTTGCTTAAATGAAATATTATGAGACCAAAAATTGATTCAAATTATGAATAAAAAATGTTGAAAATAAGGCCACCAATGTTAATGTATACGATAAATTTTATATGACAATGATTGACATTTCTTTATTTATTGCTCTTCAAAGACTTCAAGGACGGCAGGAGGCCGCTCACCACTATGGAGCAGTTTTGAGCGATTTAACCTATAGAGAGGAGCTCTGACGACAAATGTCAGAATACACTGTGAATTTTGAAAGAGCTTGTAACATTTATTTATTTGTTTATATATTTTATACAATTTATATATTTTTTACTTTTAAACGTTCGCTGGCTTAATTTCTCTCCTCCGGTCAGTGTTGCCAAAATTTGCGCAATTTTTTATTCAATGTCCACCACTAAATTTTAACAGTAATGGTTGCCTAATAACTTCAAACGTTATCCATCTGTTATGTATATCAAATACCACTCCTCAAAATTATCGATTGTACTTGAATAGAAGAGCCTCTAAATATGGCGACACTGTTTAATGTACCAAATGTAAAAGTTATTAACCCTTTGCCGGCACTAAAACTTTAAGGCAAAAGGGTAAATAACGTTTAAATTTGGCGGAGTATTAAAATTAAGAAAATTTTAATGGATTTTTACTACGTCAATTAATTTTTGTACTTTTAATATATTTTGTAAAATTTTATAGAATACGATAATAATATTCAACAAAATTGAAAATGAAATTCCGTTGAAAACTAAACAAAATTCAAAAATAAATTGCAAGCTACATTTAATGCGAATTTTAAAATATAGCAACCACCTACTACACACTCGGAAAAAGTTTGCTATTTTTTTTCGCAAAAAATGAAAATCAAAATTTAAAAAAGCCTTAATAAAATTTTATGTTTTCTCTGAGGAAGCATATTTATTTGTGCTGGGCTAAACTGCATGATTGCTAGAATCACTAAGATCCTTCTTAGGTTTTTTTTTTTTTTTTTTTTTTTTCTTTACTTTACTTTTATACATTTATTAATTTTATGATTTTTATTAAAAGAAAAAAAAAAAATGTCAAAAGTTATCGAAAATGGAAATATTGTGTTGAAATTTTTAATCTGTTTAATATTGTTGTTGCCCATTGGTTTAGCTTATTCACGCTACGAAAATTGAATCGATTAAAACACTTATCATAACCGTTTACGTGTGGGTATTCGTTAGTTTTAGAAGTAAGTAGACTAATTATATCAGTATTGAATGTGAGCATTTCTCTTTTGTTGTCTTTCCCAACGTCTAATTATGCTTGTTTAGAACAGGGATTTATGTTTCAAATTCAATCCTGAGTTAAATTTACATTAGATGTCACATAATTTACAGAGTAATCATTGAAACCTGCAATGGTGGGATTTCATGAAAGTTTTTTTTGGCGACACAATTTAAGAGCATCTTTACGCAGTAAAGTGCAATAATATAGTTGTGGAAAAATATGTATTTAGCGCACTGGATCCTTTTCAAATTAAGCATGTTACTTTAAACATTTGTTTTGAAAAATACCTTTCCAGTGATCTAACGGAGTCCTTCTCCCTATTTTATATTTTAAAATTAATTCCTATAACAAAATTTGCTATATTGTTACGAAATTTTCAATAATTACAGTTAGTTTTGTGCAATTTCATTAAAAGAGGATTAGTCAGGTTATAAAATGTTTATTATCACTATTTTTACCTTGTTCTCATATTAAAATAGCTTATTTCCCATTAAAAACGCGTTAGAGACTTTTTTGGCGACCTTGACGTGAAAATCCTTGTTGTCGATATACAAAATCTCTAACTTGATTATACTACGAGTTAGTAGAAAATTCTGTAATTTATAGAAGGTCAATTAAAGGATTCGGATTTTACCTTTCAGTCAGTTTCTCGCCTATTGTCTTACGATAAAGAGCTCCTGACTAGTCTCTTATTTGCAGCACATTTCTCTGAATGTTAATGCTCTGATACTGTTTGTAGTGTGAATTTAATGTTGTCAGCTACTATTTGAGCTGTGTTTACTGGTAAAATGGAAGTTCATACTTTTTTCTGTAATTTTCTCGAATTTTCTGTAAATAAACTTTTGAGCTTCTGCAAGTTTCGCCTTTCATTCAGAGCCAACTCATGAACCCCAAGTACACAACAGATCTGGTGTCAGCAGTGGGGTTGTATGTGAATGGTCATAACTAAGGGTATGGAGTAAGAAACGAAGAAATTTCTATAAGGTTTAGCTGCCCAGATGAGTGAAATAAAAACAGGACAGGAAAAGATGGAAATCGAGTTGATCGAAAGAATGAAAGAAGGGTAAGGTAAGGAGAGATGAAAGAGATGAAAGACTGTTTGGGTGAAGAAAGGAAAGAGATGAAAGTGTTTGGGTGAAGAAATGAAAGAGGTACAGGAAAAGGTGGAAATCGGATTGACCGAAGAAATGAAACAAATGAAAGACAGTGTGGGTAAAGAAATTAAATCTAATCAAGACGAGATGAAAAGAGAACTTTCAACAGTGAAAGAAGTAATAGAGAGTAAAATAACAGCAAGGGAAAACATGATGGATGGAATTAAGGAGAAAGATATGAAGACCAAAAGAGATATGAAGCTCCAAAGAGAAATTTATGAAGATAGAAGAGAGCTTTAAAGAGAAAGTTATGAAGATTGAAGAGAGATTTGAAGAGAAAGTTTTAAAGGTAGAAGTGATCTTCGAAGAGAACATTTTGAAGATAGAAGAGAGCTAAGTGAGCTTTGAAGAGCTTTTTCAATATTTTCTTTTAGGTCTATAATGTTATCTTCATGAATTTTATTTCCAAAGTAATTCTTATAAAATATTAAATTATTTTTAAAACATACCAAAATTTTCCTTTTCCAAAATTTAAAATCTTCTATAGGCCACCTATATTTGTATCAAAGCTTCAGAATAAAATATCTAAATATTTTTAATAAAATCTGCAACTTTTCTATTGGTATAATTAAAATTTAACCTAAAATTAGCACCTAAATTCATAAAAAATTCTTAACTTAGTATTTTCAAGTATATCTAGATTACATGTAATGATATGTTCCTGATATGAATCCTTAAATTCTTGTTAAATATCTTGATTGCAGTAACAATCTTCATCTTCACTAAGATTGATATTTTTTGCCGAAACGTTAGTGGATGCCTCCCTGTTGAGACTCAAAAAGATTTTGGGTTCCATCTGTGTGTTCCATCTGTTGCGGCGCGATAGCGGCCGCAAAAATCACGCTATTGACTTGCAATTTGGTACACATATTGAGGAGGTCAACGGAATCAGCTATATAGTTTAGTTGTCTGTTTATAGCTCGTGTACAGGGATATGCAAAAGTTTCTCTTACCATTGCGGCCTATGGGAAGAACTTGTATGTACCGCGATAGCGACCACAAAAATCCCGCTATTGACTTGCAATTGGATACACATATTTATGAGCAATACAGAATTATTTTATCTGTATAGTTCCAGGTGTGTATTTCGTGTACAGGGACACACCAAATTTGTTCTTATCATTACGGCCTATGGGCGGAATTTGTATGTACCTCAAAAGCAGCATCAAAAATCCTCCACTTGACTTTGCAAATTGACACACAGGTTTAGGCTCTGTATAGAAATAGCTGTATAAGTGTTTATGTCTATAATTTTTATGGATTGTGTACAGGGACACGTCAAGGTTCTTTATCATTACGGCATATGGAGTAAATTTTGTTTAAAAGCATTTTGACATCGTTACTTTGCAATCAACATAATGGAATATTAGTGTACATTACTGAGATGCTTAAACTTATGTTTTTTGCAGAAAATATGTGCTCTTAAGCTTCCTATTTAATGTACAGGACCATACAAAAATGTTCTGACATTGCAACCTAATCATCCAAATTATGTCAAATTTCGAACAAATATTGATAAAAAACGTAGAATAAGCTGAATAGTTTTCACTGGTTTTCACAATGTTTATGGTTCGTCTACGGAGACACACAAAAGAATTTCGTGGCATTACAGCCTGTGAGCAAATTTTTATTTAAGCGCACTTTGATGCGTTTATGCTGCATTCAACATAATGGAATTAACAAACATTATAAAGATGCTTATAAGCATGTTTACTCTAGAAAAGGATATGTATAGACTAAATAATTTATTTACGGGATCCCGCAAAAGAATTCCCATGACGTACTGTAATCGCCCAAATGATGACAAATTAGGTTGACATATTAATGAGTTTTAATTAATTAAATAGGTGTATTCTGTTTAGTGTATATTATTACTGTGACTCATTTTCTGGGATACATAAAAGAATTTTGTACTGCTAAGGTCTATAGTCTGTATTTATTAAAAGTTTAGTTTATCATGGTTACACCTCGTTAAATAAAATGAAATTCTATTAGAATTTTAAAAGGATGTTTTTTCAGTGGAGAAGTGTGGGCATAGAATTGGAAATCCATTCACAGAGTTACACAAAATAATTAAGATATGTTATGTAATCATTTTGCATGAAATTTGGAACAAGTATTTATAGATTACAGGGAATTAAGGCAAGACAATCAATTATTAGAAATACATATATATATATATATATATATATATATATATATATATATATATATATATATGTAGAGAGAGAGAGAGAGGGGGGGGGATAGAGAGAGAAAGAAACAGAACGTTCAGTAGTAATATAATATTATCAGTACAAACATTTGAAATTTAAAGATGAATCAATTTCAGTATTCAAAGAATTATTCTGATCAAAAACGAAGACCATCCAAATCAAGCCAAAAAAGAAATAATGAAAAATCTAAATGAATTATAGCAAATTGGAATGAGAAAAAAAGCATTATTTGCACTCTAGCCTTATCAAGGGCCTGGTAGAATGCAAATATGCTAAAAAATAGATGTTTTTCTGTCACAAAGAAAGCAAAAGCTAGAAATTTCTTTGTTCTGAGGCCCGAAACACCCATTGTAAATAAAACAAGAAAAAACGAAGATCAAAATAAAACTCATCCCTATAAATGATAATCCAATAAACCATTTAAAAAATTATTACTGATAATACACTAATAAACATTGCAATTTTAAGTCCTAAACAATCACAAATAAGCAAGAAAGAAGCCGCTCAAAATTTATTAAATACTAGTCACATGTGAAATATAACACGCAGATGAAACACACATTGGAAATAAAACAAGAAAAAACGTAGATCAAAATAAACGCACCACTACAAATGTCAATCCTAAAAATTATTATTGATAAAACACAATAAATTTCGTAATTTTAAACTCTCACAACAAAGAGGCAACACATAGTTTATGAAAAACGAGACACATGTAAAATATAACAAGCAGATATTAGTTAAAAGCACAGTTAGTCAGCACAATGTTAGCAGTGAACATGGAGTAAAACTAGAGAATTCACATACCGAAACATATTGAATCCTTATGTAAATTAGGATTCCTATTAATTATAGAAACTTGAATAGTGCTGCCATCTGCAGTAATGATATGAAAATAATGGAAAAAAAATAAATAAATAAAATGAATAAATAGTAAAATAAAATAAAATAAAATACATATAATGTCTGTACAAAAATGGCCAGGAAGCATGGAGCAAATTCAGAGAAGACATAAACCTATTCAAGCTAAAAAGATTTTTTTTTTTTTTTGATTCAGATATTCAGTATAGACATTTGAATAGTGCTGCCATCTGCGGTTGTAATTTGTCACAAAGATTGAAAGATAATGGGAATAAAAAAACAAAAACTAACCATTTAACAATACCTTATTTAAAAGCAAGCATCATAATCTCTAGACCTAAAATACAGTTTATTTTGGAATAAAAATTTTCTAGACCTAAATTACAATTCAAATTGGAATAAAAATTGAGAGGAAAAAAAAAAAGATAATTATTATTTTTTTTTTTTATTAAATGTTTGGGATATCCATTTATTAATGCTAAATTTTTAAAGAATCGAAACATATATATATACAGATAGTTATGGACAGAGGGATACAGCGGGGGGTTGATAGGTGATGCAGCCCCCCCCCCCTCAGAAAAGTTTATGTTTATGTAGCAAATCAATCGAGTCAATATCCATATATATTATATAATAAGGAATAAATAAAAATGATCTGTTGAAAAATGCGTGATGCAAATAAGACGTTGAAGTTCCTTAACTGCAGATCCACTAGTACTGTATTTATTATAATTACATATTAACTTTTTAAAGTTTATAACTGTATGCAATTCTGATATAACAAGAATTTTTAAGTGAAAAAAAAATCCTTACAATTTTTTATATTTTTTAAATTTTTAATATATTCAAATATTTTATCTTTAAAACCTAAGACATCTTAACCTAAGAAGAAGACCCTCATTTGTTTTGGGATTAATTTTCATTTATCATCAGTTAAGTTATTTTTTTATCTTTTATATTTCCTTATGCTGCATTTGCGCATGCGTTTATAAATATTCTGTTTCAAGATTTTTACAAAAAAATCAAGTTTTATTTCTTCTTCTAATTTTTAAGATTTATCTTATTTGTACATATATATATATATATATAGATAGATAGATAGATAGATAGATAGATAGATAGATAATATACATATTTTAAGATAATTATTAAAATAAAATTACCAAAAGCCACTTATATTTTTTTAATTTATTTTAACATTTTTCGACAAACTTTATAAATGTTTATGATTTCGGATTATTTTTTTGTCACTTTGTCTGTCTATCTTTCGTCTAATTGACTTCCGCTCTCTAACTTCCGTAAATATTCAAGGCTTTCCTCAAAACAGATGTGTGTTTGTTCGCTATGCAATGTTTCCTTTTAAAAATTGGATAAATATCTCAACTGAATCGTGTACAGGACGTACAAAAAATTCCTATGTTCTACGAGGATTTTACCATGAAATTACAACAATGTTTTCAATGCTATATAGTGTGATCAGCATTAAGATTTATGGGGTACATCACAAAAGTAATCAGACTAAGACAAGCTATAATTGGAAATTGCTAAATTTGAATTCAATTTTTATTAAACCTTTTTAGCACTTTATAGCAATGTATAAGTGTGATTATGATATGAATTAGTCTATATGTCTGCCTTTCTATCATTCTAAATATCTGTCAGCCTATATGGATCTCTGTCCACCTCTAACGCTCAAAAGTATTTTCAGAATTTCTTTGAAATGGTATATGTTACACAAGTTCACTATAATGTGTTCAATTTTTAAAATTTTCTAAACAGCAGAACTTTTTTGTGTACAACGACACCCTGAAAAGTGCTAATGCAATGCGTGTTATGAGAGGCAGTTTTAAAAATAATAATTAAATAACTTTGTACTGTAAAAATTGTAATCAAATTGAAATTAATTATTTATATGCTAAATACTTTTATTTTTTTATTTTTTAGCATATATAAGTAGTACGATTCACTTTAAGTTATACAGCGCTACACTAACATATTCAGTTGCATTAAGTATAAGAATAAGGAATTTCTGGAATTTCAATTATGTTGGTGTTAATCGTTTTTAACACATTCCAACAAAGTTTAAAAGATATTATAAATTCAAATAATATATCTGTTTGTCTTTTTGTCTCTTTGTCTGCCCATTGTGGGATCATGTAGGCAAAATACATTGAGGATTAACGAGTGTGAGTAGTTGTAAAGTATTAATAATCTATGTCATCCACATGATTTTTCGTTCTTCTTTAGTTTTTTAGAAAAAGAGAAAAAACAAGGACAAAGAAAAACAAAAGTAAAACTAGTTTTTAGTCAAAATGACTCACCTCGCAGTTCTTGCGCTATACGAAAACGGGAAATTAATGCGATGTGAGTAGTAATGTATATTTACGATTTACAATCATCATTCTTAGGTCAAACAAATCGAAAAATCTACCTCAACAGTAATTTAAATTAATTAAAGACAAAAGAGATGAAATAAAAAATATTTAGTTAATTGATTTTTTTTCCTGATTGTAAAAATGTAGTTAAAAAGAATCCTTATAAATGTACTATTAATACATTTAATTAATATTAAATTGTGAAGTTAATATTATATTAAATGTCCATGATGTTTGATAATACGCAAATACTGAATTATATTTTCTAATAAATCAAATATCTCTAAAATGTAAAGAAAACTAAAGAAGAAATAATATTCTAGAAAAAAAATAATAATAGCCATATATTACGATAAATAGGAAAGTTATTTTATACAAAATATATACTAAATTAATGTATATATATATATATATATATATATATATATATATATATATATATATATATATATATATGTGTGTGTGTGTGTGTGTGTGTATGTATGCATACCTGCCAAGTTTTTTAAATTTATTTCAGAATGTTCGTAGCCCCGCCCCTTTTTCCACACCGTAATCTTTGTAGAAAAATTTCCTTTAATATATAATTAAGATTAATCATTAAGAAAATTACTCTAAAATTATAACGGTGTGAAAAAGGGGCGGGGCTAAAATCATTCCGGAATATATTAAAAAACTTCGCAGCTATGTGCGTGTGTGTAAAGAGAAATACACGATTTTAAGATTGAACAATTGCTTTTTGGAAAAAAACAAGTCAAAGTAATTTTCTGTTATTTATGTAAAATATATATATATATATATATATATATATATATATATATATATATATATATATATATATATATATTAGTAATATGAAATGTTTGGTTATACGCAAATATTGAATTAGATTTTCAAATAAAACAAATGTCTCTCACATGTAAATAAAACAAAAGAAAAAATAATATTCTGGAAAGAAAAGATAATAATAGTCCTACATTAGGATAAACGGAAAAGTTATTTTACACAAAATATAAACTAATGCATATATATATTTGCATTTATATATATACACAAGATTTTAAGATTGAACAATTCTTTAAAAATATATATATATATCAGAGTAATTTTCTCTTATTTCTGTCAAAAAAAAACTTTTATATGACATCGTAATATGCTTATTGATTTTAACATTTTCATCGTCTGTAGAATTTGATTTTCTTTTAGAATTTTGGGAAGTCGGAATTCTCTATATGAAATTTATTTCACATTAAGAGAAATTTGGCAATGTTTCAGGCGAAGTTATCTTTGAAGTGACAACTTTATAAGAATGTTTTTTTTTTCTTCTAACATCGAATTTATATATATATATATATGTATATATAAAGCTCCAAAAAAATTATCGACAAAACACAATTTAAGCAATTTGAAAATGTGTTTTTAAAAAGAAAAATATACATTTTTGCATAATATAAATTTTAAAGTATTTAAATTCCTTGTAATTGTTAAATGTTATTATATTAAATTTTAGATTTAAATAATTGTAACTACATGCGTTACAATGTAAGTATAAGAGAATTGTGAGTGTAGGATAAATTGGTATGAAAAATATTATACCAATAAATATTAGAAATCAATCTGTAAAAAAAATAGTATTTATTCTGTTAATCGATATTTGATGCTTAATTAAAATAAGAAAAATCTATCTTAAATTTGTATATACAATTCTTAAAAAAAATGAGCATAAGTTCTATAACAGTGTTTCACATAAAACAAATAATTTTGCTGCGATTTCCTTATTGCGCTTTATTATTGTAAACTGTATAAATTTTCAGCTCAATTCGGTGAGGCGTTTAGACGCTATCGGACTTTAAATAATTTGAGTCCATAAGCCACAATGATAAAGAATTTTCTTTATCCCTCTATAAAAAGCTGTATGTGCAAGTTCACCAAAGTTCATACATATACATTTGATGTGACAGTGATCTATAACGTGTATAAAGTTTTTCAACTCAATTTAGACATGGATTATAGGCGCTATAGCACTTTAAAGAATTTGAGTTCATAAGACAGAATGGTAAAGAATTTTTTGTTGTTACCCTGTAAAAACATTATATCTGCTAGACTCACAAAGATCTACACGTTTCATTGAAAGGTGTGCTATAACATGTGTATACATTTTCAGTTCGATCAACTAAGGTGTTTAGACACTATTACACTTTAAAGAATTTAGCCCCATAAACCATAACGATAAAGATTTTTCTTTGTGAACCTGTAAAAAAAAGAAAAAAAAAACTGCTAGATTTAACAAAGTCAATAGGGTTTGTGCTGTGGTGACCTTGTGAGGTATAGCACAGTTAGCGTAATGCTACAAATGAAGTTCGCACTTTATGAACAACACGTGATTGTGAAGAGTTTACGATTCAGTTGATGAATGGAGTTATATTATGGTAAAGAATATACATTTAACATATAATAAACGAAATTGTAATATGCTAATATTTTGGAAAGCGATTTATATAAAAGGAGAAAGAAGATTGTTTTAGGAGTTAGTTGTTAGCGGCTAGGAGGTAAGCTGCTTAGAGGAGGAGAGTAAGAGAGGATGGTAGCAGTTAGTTGTTAGCGGCTTAGAGAGAGAAGTAGTAGCGAGCGGCTATAGTAGGAGATAGTAAGTCGAGTAGTATAGTGGCGTAAGGGAATCCTCCCACTTACGAAAGACGAGTATAGTCGGAAGAGTTAACGAAGTTAAATGAAGTGGTTGAGATTAATTGTGGTTATTTATTTAAAGTTAGACTATTTATGAAAGCTGCCCCTTTAAGTTTATAAAGGTACTGGAATGTGATTATAGTCCAACGCCCACCTTTTCATTAAGCTCAAAATAAAAGCTCATTATTTATTTTATAAATCTGACTTTGTCATTACTTCATAATTTCATTAGGTAATTAAGCTAAAATCCTAAGTTAAAGGATCATGACGTCCACTCGTTCGTCATAGTGGCGCCCAAATCAGTTCGATACCAACCACGAGCCAGTAATTTTTGATGGCACTACCAGTGTGCTTCAATTATTTGAGAAGCTTGAATATTTTTTTGATTTTTATAAAATTGATATTCCCGAAATATATGGTTTGTTAAAGTGTTCTTTAAGAAGAGAACCGAGACAGTGGCATGATTTAATCGCCTGCCATTCACTTGGCCCAAATCCAACCTTTGACGATTTAAAAAGTAGAGTTATAAGTCTCTTTGCCACTCGGTATTATAGATTAAGATTGGAGCATGACCGCTCCACCTCCCCTCAAAAACGTCAGTGGGAAGTGGTAATAAAGGCAGGGGAAACACCACACCAAGTTATTAAGTCACAGGAAGCAAGCTCGAGTAATGTAAATCAACCTAAAACTGACGATAAAAACGTTAATTCTTGTGACAAAAGTCAAACGCAAGTTGAAACAACCAAGCAAACTTCGCTTTCAACCAGCACTACAGACCAATTTAAGTCTGTTATTCAGCCTTTGGTTACGGATAAAAAATCCGAGAAATTATCTAGTATAGCGACGGGAAGTGTGAAGGAAAATACACTTAAAATAACTAATGCGGTTAATCTTTGTAACCCGCCTTTAGATAACAGTTTTGAATCTATACAGCCGACAGAGTCGGTTGTTCCTAATGAGAAATTGCACGTAAATGGTCAAAATGACCCGCCTACTAAAGTAAAAGAAAATGAGGTTATTTTAAAGAAGGTAATTTCAAAAGTGCATTTAACCTCTTGTGAAGTCTCTAGACCATCTAGCAGTCCTGCATTCGAAAGCACGGAGCGAACGCAGTCTCCTGTTGTAACTATGGGCAAGGACAAGGTGACGGGCTCGAAACCCCCTTAACACAAGGATCAGATTCCAGGTTTAAAACCCCCTCCGGAGAGTGACCAGGCGCCAGGTTTGAACCCTCCTCAGGACAGCGACTCTTCAACGTCTGACCTGAATCTGCAAGCCACCAGCACTGAAATCTCTACAGCAACTCTACAGGCCAATCTGACCCGCATCTCTTATTTTGCTGATATCAAGGATGCCAGGACAATATGTCAGGTCGTATCGTTCATTATTTTATTTTTTCTCAAGTATTGGGCTATCAGAGCAGTTATGAAATTTACGACATGTAGTACTGAAGCCTTTTCGACTTTCAACCATTATCTGAAAGCAATGAACTTTCTAAAATTTCAAAAATTTAAATTTAAAACTTCGAGCATGAACTTTCAACTACGGAAATTTCATATTTTGTTTACATGTCATAATTTTTTTTATGTTATATAATATATGCATGTATGTATTTTAATGTTTTTTCTTATAGCCATCACCAGCAGTGATTAGTACGATAAAATTATTCCTTACCTTTGTATATAAATTCCCCCTCTCCTGTTTTTTACATGATCTATATGTATGTACTCTAATGTTTTCTATTTGTAGCCATAAACGGCTGTTTTTGGTAAAAAAATCTTTTGAACATTTATATATAAATTTTCCCCTCTATAGTTTTTTACATGATCTATATGTATATACTCTAATGTTTTCTATTTTGTAGCCATCAACGGCAGTTTTCGAAAAAACTTCTGAACATTTGTATATATTCCCTATCTATGTTTCTCTATATATCTTATAAATTGTATAAAATGAATATTTCTTATTATAAACTTTTGTATGCTCACTAAAAGTCAATGTATGTATATATTAGTAGGGGGTAAAGATAATTTTTTTTTTCGCTATCTTGCATATAAATTCGTGCTTAACGACTAACCTTAATAAACTAACAATTTCGTTTTTTTTCCGTATGCAAATCGCTAGGTGAAAATATTGCTTATCTCTAAAATTAATGTCATTTATCTATATACAAGCTGTAGTGTACCTTCTATTTTGATTTATACGATAAAAAGAGTTTTAATTTTAGAAATACTGTGATTCTGATGTCCAGTCCTTAATCTGAACATACAGTCCGTTTTCTTAGATTCCTTACTTTGAAATGCAGAAGGAGGTATTTCTGGAACTGTGCCAGCTATTTTTCTTTTCTGAAGTAGAAAGTGGTTTCTTGGATGCATGCCAGCGGATTGAAAATTTTTCTTTCATGCACTTTTCAAGTTACTTTTCCTAGCTGATGATCTGGACCTAGACTGGTCTTCAGTGACTGACATTTCAAGTTTTGTCAATAAAAATGATTTTCTTAATGTTACAAGGTGTAAAGTCAAGTCCTTAATGTTACAAGTTAAATTGAATAATTAATAATCGCATTTTTTGTTTAAGCGATCCTTTTGTACTAAAATTTTTTCAATACATAAAATTTTTCCTTTCCATTTTTTTAAGGAAAGGCGTTCTTGTAATCCCCTTTTGTAAAACGTTGGACTATATTTAACTAATAGTGAGTGCAAAGGGTTTTCCGTTGTAAAGCTACTTAGACTGAGCTTTAAAATTTCTTATTTTTCTAAGTGAACGGTTTTTCAGCCCGGCGCTCTTAATTTTTTTTTCCTTATTAGATTTTAAAAGCCAATAGTTATTGTTGGGCAGTTTAAGCTTCCCCCCCCCCCTCTTTTCTAAGGTATTATGGAGTTTAATGTAAGTTTCCCCCCTCTTTTTCTAAAGTCTTATGCAGTTTAATTTTAAGCAGTAAATAACTGCGACTATTTTTCAGTAGTATAGCAATATTTTAAAATTTGCACGGGTAAAAACCCGTTGGGGATTTTTACGGGAAATTTTTTGTCTTTTGGGGAGGAACTGTGAGGTATAGCACAGTTAGCGTAATGCTACAAATGAAGTTCGCACTTTATGAACAACACGTGAATGTGAAGAGTTTAGGATTCAGTTGATGAATGGAGTTAGTTCCTATAATAAACGAAATAGTAATATACTAATATTTTGAAAAGTGATTTATATAAAAGGAGAAGGAAGATTGTTTTAGGAGTTAGTTGTTAGCGGCTAGGAGGTTAGCTGCTTAGAAGAGGAGAGTAAGAGAGGATGGTAGCAGTTAGTTGTTAGCGGCTTAGAGAGAGAAGTAGTAGCGAGCGGCTATAGTAGGAGATAGTAAGTCGAGTAGTATAGTGGCGTAAGGGAATCCTCCCACTTACGAAAGACGAGTATAGTCGGAAGAGTTAACGAAGTTAAATGAAGTGGTTGAGATTAATTGTGGTTATTTATTTAAAGTTAGAATATTTATGAAAGCTGCCCCTTTAAGTTTATAAAGGTACTGGAATGTGATTATAGTCCAACGCCCACCATTAAGCTCAAAATAAAAGCTCATTATTTATTTTATAAATCTGACTTTGTCATTACTTCATAATTCATGTCTCGTGCTCATAATTTTATTATCTAATTCAGTAAAGTCAAATAAGTAATATGACGACCATTAGGTCGTCACAACCTATAACATACTTAACCAAATTTCAGCTCATTGGGACAAAGCGTTTAGACGCTGTCGTGTTCCCTCACATACACACACACACTTACATACAACATCTTAAAAATAGTAAAAATGAACTCAGGGGCCTCAAAATTTGGCAAGACTACAATTTTTTGATACGATAATTATTTGACAAGTCTACAATACTTTCCTTATTGTAATCATATATGTATGCAAATTTAAATATGTGTGTTAGAAAAGTAAAAATCGCTAAATTAGAAAGCTAAATTAGAAAAGTAAAAATCGCTATACTATATTTTCGGAATGGACAAATAACATATACAGTTTCATACTTCCCAACTTTTCCGGTTTTCCCGGAAGACTTCCGGTTTTTTAACGTATTTTCCGGTCTTCCGGACAGATGATGAAATCTTCCGTTTTTAAAAAAGTCGCGGATATCGTTCGTTTTAAAAAGAAAACCCAAATGTTCTACGAAAACTCCTGATTCCCAATCTTTTTCCATCCATATCAGAAATGTCAATACTCATTTCAAACTTGCTTTATGAGATTCTAGAACATGTAAAGAAATAGAATTACTAAATATTTCTTGCTGATGTAATTGTTTTTTGCCTCCCCACCTCCCCTTTCATTTATTTCCAACTAGTGATCAGCAATCAAATGTTCTGCAGAAGTCTTTTGTTTCCTAATCTTTATCCGTCTGCAATATAAATGATAATATTAATTTTAAACTTCTTTCATTAGATTCTCGAAGTATAGTTGAAAGAGTTTAATATTTCTTACTCTGTAATTATTTTTGTATCCCTCCCCCCCCCCTTCCCTTTCCCCGGATTGTGATCAATGATCAATTCTAGAAACAATAAAGCAATGGAAATGCTCAATATTTTTCACGTATGTAATTATTTTTGGATCTTTCTTGCTGAATTTAATGAATCTGTTTACTTTTCCTCAATTAAATTAAATATATGTATGTCATATTTATACCAAATGTGTAAACATGGGGAAAAAATTAAGAATCATTTTTTCAGGTAGGAAAATTTTTTTCCAAATCAATTTAATAAAATTAATACTTAGTTGGTTTTATGCATGTTTGAAACTGATAATTAGCTACTGCTACTTTTTTTTTTATATGCATGATTAATGTACAGTCGGGGAAAAAAAACGCAACACTCAACGTAACTTCGTTGCTAATCGATGTAGAAAAATGTAATAGGTATCATTCGACGGGGAATTGTGAGGAGTTTCAGAAAATGAACTGAAATTTTGAATTGGGATTCGTCTACATATTAAAACGCACACCAACTTTGATTTTTTTAATGGTAATGCCCCATTTTTATTTTATATTTGAATTCCTGGGATCGCGACAACGCGAAATAGTATGTTGGTTGTATATTTTACTTATTTTTTCACAGTGTTATAAGCGTTCAAAGTTTGAAGGTACTAATGTTAAATTCATATTTCAAACTTTTTTCAATATCTTCACAAAAAATAACTTGATCGATATAATTTTTTTTTTTTTTTTTACAAGATACAGTGAAGAAACCCAAACATAATCGATCTTTTGATTCTGAAAAATATTAATAAATTCATATTTATAAAAATTATGAATTATGACCTATATTAATTTTTACATAAAATGAATCCTAATGGTGAAAAATCTGGGTGTGCAAATTTGCAGCTCATTCCAGTTATTAGTTTTCGAGATATAAATTAATCTTTCTTTTCGAGTGGTTTAGGGGGCCGTCTCTTATATAGATTTGCATGAGATAACGAATCAAATCTTAAAAAAATAACAAAGAAAATTAAACAAAATATTTTTATTTTTTACTTACGGGTGAAATTATATGACAACAACGTCAAACGCAAAAAAATGAAACAAAATTGATGATTTTTAGTCATTAGTCATCAAGAATTCCTATTTTCTAAAGAAGGCAAGCCCCGCCTTCATCGTTTTTTAAAACAAAGCAATACAGAAAAAAAAAAGAAAAGTAAATTTGCCATCGAGTATTCGTGTTAAACCCCTTATTTCATCTTGACAAAAATATGCACAAGTGGTATTTACTTCATCGATTACTGGTGATAAATTTTGAATCTTTTAAACGAACACTGGAAGAAAAAAATTAACTAAATAGGCGGGGTAACTAAATAGGTAGTGTTTCAAATAGAAAAATATGCTTAATATTTCAGAACAAATTTTCTGTATTCACAATTATATTACAAATGGATATACATTATAATTATATTCTTTCTAATCAATATATTTCTATCCATAGTATATTTTATTGCAAAAATATGAACAATGGGTACACACTTAAGAAATAAGTAACACACAAATTACGAAAGAAACACCCACTGACAGAGTTACAGATTTTCATATGGCGTGAATCTATGTCAGCAGTCGCGAAAGGATTAATTAAGGAATTATATTTTCATAGAAATTATAAAACGAATCGTACAGTTCCAAAGAGTTCAACTGACCCAAAACTGGTAAGTGCGATTAAAATTGTTTAATATTTACTTCATGAACCCTTACAATAATTTATCCGAAAAGATTTAG
Organism: Salticus scenicus; assembly: GCA_963930645.1. Taxonomy (NCBI): domain Eukaryota; kingdom Metazoa; phylum Arthropoda; class Arachnida; order Araneae; family Salticidae; genus Salticus; species Salticus scenicus. Next base: position 280,194,067 of record OZ005649.1, on the reverse strand, counting down.
TTTATGCATTGTTTTATATATATATATATATATATATATATATATAATTTCATTTTGTATATTATGTTACACCTACAAAATAAAATTTAAGCTTTATTGGTGATCAGTACAGCGATAATACTAGACAGTTTTACTTGAAAAATATTGCACTTTTTTCAAAGAGTACTGTCTGGACCAATCGCAAGTGTAATGCATTTAAATAGACCTAAAATTATCTATAAAAGTACTGAAGTATATACAAATCTAAAAAACTGAATTCTATTTAATTAAGAAACCAGAAATTAATTTGTGTAATATTTTTTTTTCCCGAAAGATTTCTGGTGTAAAACATTAAAATTTTGTCTATTTCTTATTGGATCTTAATTTTATTTTTCTACATTTAGAGATAACCCCCTAACACATTTTTGATTATAACTCTATAAATACTAAAGATAAACTACACAAACAGTATACTTTTCCGCACTGTCAGACTCTCAGAAATTCGAATATGATGTCAGAATTGGGTGTTGCTATTGAAAAAATCAAAGTTGGCGTTCATTTCAATATGTAGATGATCCCTAATTCAAACTTCGACGACATTTTCAGAAAGTGCATTTAATTTCCTGTTGAATTATGTCTATTGGATGTTCCTGCGTCAATAAATAAGGAAATTACAGCGGGTGTTGCGTTTTTTTTTCCCCGACTGTACATACACAAAAATCATGTTCTATTCATTTAAAAAATTAGTTATACTTTAACTTAACTAAGTTTTTTGTCTATTGTTTTGTTACATAAATTTCTTACAGATTCTGTTTTGTAGATATTTAATGTTGAAGAGGAATAACTTCATTTAAAACTTTTATATATTTAGTATAATCAATCTGTATTAAAACGTTTTTATAGATTGCTTCTAAATATCAAAATTGTAAAACTGTATTATTATTATTTTTTTTTTCTATTAAAAAAGTAATTGTAAAAAAGAAATTCTAATAAAAAAGTTTAAAAAAAAAATCTTCCCTTTTTCTATGAAATCTTCTGGTTTTTCAACAAAAATCTTCCCTTTTTTTAGTAAAATTGGTTGGCAAGTATGCAGTTTAAACTCGTTGTTTTCCGTACGACAGTACTATTATTTTCAATATGGCATTTTGCGTCATTACCAATTTATAGTGTTCCACTTCAAAAATCCCTGCCAATATCTATTTTTACCATTTAATTTCTTACTCTATCTTAAAATATTTTGTGAAATCCACAAAATTATATATATATATTCCACTTCCCATCGATGAGGATGGGAAATCACAACCTTCGGGTTCGTAGCTGTCTGCTTTGACCACAGAGACAACTGGTCTCGCCTGAATATTTCCTGATTATTTAGTAATCGGTAAGATTTAAATAAGACTAAAACTTAAAAATCAGTATGAAACAAATATATTGGCATACATTACAAACTCTGTATATTATAAATAGAAAACATGTTGGATTATTATTTTTATTTTATTTATTTATTTATTTATTTTTTTTTTTTTTTTTGGGGGGGGGGGGGTGAATTTCAAAATAAATGCTTATAACTCCGTTATTTAAAATATAATCGTCACACATATTTATCCACAAATTGAACTGTGTCTGTATAAGTTGAACTGTGTCTGTATATTCTAAAGTTACAGTTCATTTTTTTCACTTAACGATACAGCGTGATCACACACATTATTGATTTTGCTCAATTTGCTACCGGCCCCTAAATTATTGCCATAAACCAATCTTCACTGAAAAACACGAGGAAAACCCAGTTCTTTAACTACCCAATGATTGAAAACATTTCATTGAGAGATAAGTTTTTAGATTGAAAAAAAAAAAAAAAAAAAAAAAAAAAAAAAACTGATATTTTGTGAATTTTGCTTAACTTTTGAGCAGGAGTTTATTTATCAATTGCCTTTATGTTGATCGTAAAGGAAAAAGTTATATCTATAGATATGTGAAATATAGTTTTTGTAACCACAATTATTGTTAATCAGTCAGAAATATGTGTTAAGGAGTATTTCGTGTTTAATGATTACTTTTGAGCTTTCATTAGATAAGTTGTTTCGATGACGTCGGAAAAAAAAAAAAACGCTCACTGAAAACTGAAAATAAATAAAGAAAGAGAGAGACTCAATCGATTATTTACTAGTTTTCATTTACGATAATTTGTCTGTAATGATATTGTTTTATACACTTTCATATTAAAACTTCATTATTTCATTCTTTTTTTTCCTTTCAGTAGATATTTTTCGATAATTAACAGTGATTTGCGTGCTTATGTACTAAAAGTATGTTTTTAAAGAATTTATATATTTTTTTGTCGGAATATTAATTATTTTTAAAGAATTTTTATTGAACGAGAATAAGTGTTTACATATATGGCTTGACAATAGCTTGGGTATATAAATAATAAATGAGAAAAAGAGAAAATATTATAGATTTTTAAATTTTTCAGTTGAATTAGGAAATTCAGATAGCGTATAAGCGCTTCATATACAGCCATCAAATTCATATATATGCATGATAGAAAAGTTATTTTTATCTTAAGTAAAATCATACAAAATTATTTTTGACGAAAATATTGATTTTTTTAGTATTGAAAATGCTTGAAAAAAATTATTAATTTAGATTCAATACGGAAAATAATAATAAAAATAATAATAAAAAAAAAACTAGTATGTTGTGGCCACCACAAGACTTTCTTCTATATTTTCCTATACATATTCAATCAGTAACAATATTTAAAAAAAAAAAAAAAAAAAAAAAAAAACGATTTTTTTTTCTAAGTTTTTTTTTTGTTAAAAGTAAAAAAAATCGATAACTTTGTTTTAAATTATCACAGATTTATGGTTCAACCATTCGTTTTAAAGGTATTGACGAGATCTTTCGAATGATACCCATCTTCAAAATTTAACCCTCCCGGGGGGGTACTTCCCCCCCCAGGGGGGGAACCGATGCCCCCCCATGCACAAATTTTTTTTCCTAGTTAACTACTACTATTATCAATAATTCATATTAATTTTACAATCACAAGTTTAAAATAACTCTCATTATGCCCATTTATACGGAATTTTGTCCTATAAAATGCGATCACAGCGCCACCTGTTGAGCAATTGATCCCCAAATCTAATGGGCACCAGTTCATGTCAGGGTGCAACTAAATACCAAGTTTGGTTAAATTTCATTCATTGGTTCGTGAGATACAGCGTCCACAAAAAAATGATACAGACAGACAGACACACAGACAGACAGACAGACAGACAGACAGACACACAGACAGACATTTTTTAAAAACTATCAATTCGTGTTCAGGACATCCCAAAACGTGTAGATCCGTCAAAAAACGGAGGTCGAAAATTTTCGCGAATCCAATACTTTCTCTATATTACATATAGAAGAAAGTAAAAAACTCTCTAATTTGTTTTATGTGTTTATTATGTTCTCATTTAAATATTTTTATTTGTTTATTATTTCTGTTTTTCTTTGGTATAATTTTCAATATTAAGTAAAATCTTTATATTTGTCTGTGGTACAGCTAGGAGAGTTTGCACACAATTCAAAAGAATGAAAGATACAAAAAAAAACTACATATTAATTTTTTTGCTAAACTATGGCTGAATTTTGAATTCATTAATATTCTATGCTTTTTTATTACTATCTTGTTGGTATGCAGTAAATTAAAGCAACATCTGTCATAAAACCAAGAGAGCTATTTTGCGCAATCTTTTCTTATAGGGTAGGAGAGATTGTGCTTAATTATAACTACAATTAAATAGTTAACAAAAATAGTTTCACTTAAATGTCATTGTTGTAAGGTTTCTTTAAACATTTTTTTTTTCAGTATTAGTAGTGGGTATTACAATTTAATTATCATAATAATAATAATTAAGAAAAGTAAAAAAAAAAAAAAAATAAATAAAAAATATAAAGTAATAAATAAATATATATATATATATACATATATATTTAAAGAAAAAAGTTCAAGAATCAGAAACAAAACAAGACTAGATAATATAAAATAACATTCAGTTACTAGGTTAACACTTAATTTAAATTAGTAAAGTTGCTTTACAGAATGAACGGTCTCTTGTTTGTTTACGTAATCGGTCATTGTTCACAATCGTTGTACGTATTGCTGTAAATGGTGTAGCTTTCATGCAGCCACCTGCTACAAGTTTGTATATAAAGTAATCCGTGAAAAATCGTTTAAAAAAATATTTTGTAATATTCCCATTCTATATAAAATCCTAGGAAGAGCTATGACATTCCAAGCAATGGTTTTGAAAACGAAATAAAATAACCACTTTTAATCTGAGACGCTTGAAACAATCAACATGCGCATTCAAGTCGGCACTTCAATTTTGATGTTGAAGAATATCCTGGAGTTTCAGCACGCCATCTCTACTCCTTCCGCAGATCCGTTATGCACGCAGTCTCGCCTATATTTAACTTGCATATCATATAAGCGCATACAATTTTCCTTTTTGTTATAGAATACGTACATTTTAAGTCAATGTATTTTTTTTTCTGTTGTGGCAGGACTTTAGTTATACATTTAATTCCGGCAAAACTATCAAGTTTTGAAAATTACAAAAAAATATATTAAATTTAATATTAACAAACTGATAAATTTTTAGAATTAAAATTAGTACTGAATGTTCTGAATAGTTTTAACAAAGTTTTGTTAACGTTCCGTGAAAATATGCATTCGCTGTATGTTCAATTCTCTTCTTGAAGTGAATACAACATGAAAACCAGAATACTCTTATATTATTTATAAATAAAAGATATTATTTTAAAATGCTCTCTTATAGATGTGTAGATTTTTTTAAAGTTTATTAAAATTTATTTCTATTTATCTTTATCGTAAACTGAAAAGTAATTTAAACTCCGTAATCGGTAGGATACACATTTTTTTTTCTTTTCTTTTTCTTTTTCTTTCTTTTTTTTATAAACACACACGCACACACACACACACACACACACACACACACACACACACACACACACACACACACACACACACACATATATATATAATCAAACAATCTCCAAAAAATCAATTATAAAATATCACCAATAAATTTAATTCTGAAAAATAATGAAAGAAATAAAAAAGAAAAATAATCCAAACGGGTCACGTAAAAAATAATAATACTTAAAATGTTTTTAAACAAACATTTACTTTTAGATAACTTTATATTTATTTTCACAAAGGAAATAAATCAGTAGGGCAAACTATATATATATATATATATATATATATATATATATATATATATATATATGTAACTCATAAATATATATATAAAATACTTTACGATGTAATTTTTTTATGTTTAAATACGATTTTCGAAATATGTGTAGAATATTATATATTGTTTTTCTACCTGAAATGGCATATAAAGTAAGATCATAAAAGGTAACGCACACTTAATGTCTACTGTTGGTAAAAAAAATAAAAAATTAAAATTAAAATAAAATAATAATAAAAAGCATTCTTCATTCGGAGTTTTTGTCACTAAACATAACACATTTGGACACTATAGAAAACATTTACACAGATAAATAGAACTCGATGGCAATTTTTGTTTGAAAGAAAATTTAATGGAATCCGAAACGGTTTTTATCTAACTGTTTAGAAAGTTTCATTTTTTTTTTAATACCAGATTTTCATGAGAAAAGTGTCATCAAAGAATTCCAAACCATTTAACTTGTATTCACTGTATATAACCCATTTAACTGCATTTGTCCGTTAGTTCTTCAGAGTAGAAGAAAAGGATAAAATTTCATTTTCTTTACTTGTCGGTTTAAAGAATGCTTACAAATGCGATCTTTAAAGTTTAAAAATATTTGGACATGAAATGGATTGTAAATTTAAGTATTTCTTTCTTTAAGTATTTGAAATTGTATCTTCCTTTTCTCGTAACAATTATTTTTCCAAATTACATGGCTGCCTAAAATGTAGCAGTGAGATTTAATAATATTTGTTTTTCTGAGGTGTTTAATCAAGACCGATCATAAAAAATGATCATTTAAAGACGGCATTTTTAGGTGCTTAACCCATACACTTTCTATTTATTCAAAAATAAAATAATTGTATAATTAAATTATTTTAAAATTAATATCTGCTTTTTCTTCTTTTTTTTTTTTTTTAAACAACATATATGTATATATATATATAAATGAACTGCACGTCAAATATATATATTGAAAAGAAAAAAAATATGTAATTTCTTAAGTAAATTTATATATACAATGAATAAATAAATAAATAAATGAATAAATAATCGATAAACCAAGTTTATTTTAAAATATAGCATTTTTTTTTTTTTCAAAGCCATACAAATGAACTAACTTCACATTATAACATGGAAACCTTTAATTACACGTAGCATATATTAGTTTACAGTTTATACAGCAGGATTCAGACAGATTTATATACTAAAGTTAGATAATTGGATAATATAATATATTATGACGTTTAGTCACAAAAGTTGGAAAGATTAATCTGAAGCGCCATACAAACGGTTCACAACTTAATTTGTGACTATGGTTTGTATGACAAAAATCATTCTGAAACACCTTGTATATTCGATTTAACTTCATATTTATTATCCATTTCTACATATTTAACATAAGAATTTTGAATTTCTATAAATAGTTCTCTCTCCAAATATATATTATTAAAATATTTTTAAACTATTCAGAAATTATTTCTATATAAAATTTCTCATTCACTTTACGCGCAAATACACGGTGAAGTTAATTTCGAAATATTTAGTTGATAAACCAGCAGTAAGATAGTTAGCATTATATATAATATTAAAAAAAAAAAAAAAAAAAAAAAAAGAAAAAAGAAATAGTAAGTGTAAAAAATAATAAGTTGAAGTAAAAAATAATAATCATAACTGAAGCGAATGCATATGAACACAAAGTTCAGTCATCTGTGAAAATAACACCAGGACAAATGTTTTGAGAAAAATATTTCGAAATATGGATACATAAAAATCATCTTCTTTAATCTCTAAACAGGGTTTATCACACTTATCCTTCTGTTTGCAAAAAGAATGGGGGGGGGGAAGGGCAACGTTTTAAAGTTTCTGAAGATAATAGGGGGAGGGCATTCTGAGGAACATTCTGTTTCTCTTGTTAATTTAAATGATGTATTGGCATACTCGGTTTGGTCATGTTAGTCCAGGCTTAATAATAACTAGTACAAGTAAACAGGATGGGGTTGAAGGTCTTTCTAAATTAAAATTTAAGAAATTTTCATGTGAGCGCTGTAAGCTTAGCAAACAGAATCATGGTTTAAAATCACGATTGGAGAAGGTGTTTATGGATGTCTGGGGTACTATTAAAACTATTGGAAGAGGTGGGGGGGGGGATTTTTCTTATAATAGATGTTTTTTTTCTAGAAAGGTTTCTATTTATCCCATTAAAGAAAAGTCTCAAGTTTTCGGAGTTTTTGAGCGTCATATTACTAGGTCCGAACGTAATTTAAATGTAAAGATATAACTGGAAGGGGAAAAAACAGATTGGAGGTTTAAAAGAATTTACTATTCTAAAATCCTTTCTAATACTACCAACGTATTCAGAAATTCTTTCTGTTTATAAAGATTCGTTCATTTTTTTTCATATAGATGAAGTGGATTATGAAAATTTAGTTGATGATCTGGACAGTTTATAATATGTAATAATAAGACATAGTGTTTCGCAACTAATGAGAATAAAGTTGATGCATTTTGGGAATTATGCAAGGATTTGAAATTCTTAAGTGATGCTAATGGATTGCAAGATTTCATTAGAAAAACGAATTTTAGCAAATATTTAAGAATTTAGTTTTCATGTAATTAATTTAGAAGAATTTTCCTTTTAAATGAAAATGTTCTTATATATGTATATATATATAACTAAAAAAAAGGTTTTTCATATTTTCTCTGAATAATTTCCTACGTCAGCTGAGGTTCTCTATTTAATGTCTGTGTTATTTTGAAATAAAAACACAAATAAGGCTGTTTTTAGAAAAAAATAGTAATAAAAATAAAGTAAAAGAAATATTTAATTTCTGCATGACGAATATTTAAAGAATTAAAAAAAAATGTACGACCTTTTGTACTTTTATTTCGATAATTCTTAAAAAATAAATTAATAAATAAATGAAAGAAAAGAAATAATAATTTATTATCTAAATCTAATTTAAAATTGAAACACCTAATTTGTAATCACTCATCTCTTTTAGCAAATATAGGAATGATAATAATATTGAAATCATTATAAAATTCGTCTTCCAGACGATTTCCATATTAGAGAATTAGTGAAACACTAAATATCCAAAAAAAGTCCATTTTATTCTCAATTAAAAAAAAAAAAAAAAAAAAAATCTATAACTTTGTTTTAAATTATCGCAGATCGATGGTTCAACCATTCGTTTTAAAGGTATTGGCGAGCTCTTTTGAAAGATACACATCATGAAAATTTACTCCCCTCGAGGGGGGACTTTCCCCCCGGGGGGGAGGCGAGTATGGACACGAACCATTTGCTTGATCTTAACGAAAAGCTTACTGTAGCATCTATATATGATATACATTTAGAATAAAAAATTTGAATGTCTGCTACTATTTGTTCTTGAGATATGCTGATAACAGACAGACACACAGACAGACACACAGACATACACACAGACAAACAGACAGACACACAGACAGACACACAGACACATAGACAGACACACAGACAGACACACAGACACACAGACATACACACAGACAGACACACAGACACACAGACATACACACAGACCATTCGCTAAAAACATGATTTTCGTATTTAGGGCACCTCAAAACGTGTAAATATAACAAAATCTCGCGTTCGAAAATTTGTCCCAAAAACAATACTTTCTCTACCTTTTGGGTAAGAGAAAGTAAAAAAAATGTATTAAGTTAAATTTCGTTATTTTATTTTACTCAGCAGAAAAATTCTTTTAAATACCAGCTTTAGACATTGTTAATAATCATAATTAAACTCATAAATATTAGTAAATAAAAGTAAATCATGGAACATTATAAAAGAAAAAATTTTAATGGAAATGCGAAAATAAAATTGAATGTGATATAATTTAAACTTAACTAATGAAAAAATTATGTTTAGATGCAACAGAATATATATATATTCAGAACATTTTATATTTACATTTGCAACAGAATATATATATATATATATATATATATATATATATATATTCAGAACATTTTATATTTACATTTTTTAATATCTGTAGAAAACTTATGTTATATTGTCAGTTTTTCTACCTCAAATTTATAAAATGATATGGAACTGTTTTTTCAGGTTATTCAAGTTAATGTTATTGATGATTAAAAAGTAAATTTCAATTATTATTTTGTGAATTCTTTTGAATGTAAAATAAATATGTATATTGTTACTCAGTTAATTGAAATTTTATACAATTAACATGCGCCCATTAACTCATTAAGTAACATGCGTTCAACTATTTATCTAATTGTGTTCATATATATACTCATGACCAAATTTATCTTTACATACGCAAAAAGAATGATTTTCATTGAAATATCCAATCAATATGATAGATGTTTACAGGAATCACTTTTTATTACCATTTTTATTGCTTCATGCTGCAATTATATATCATATATAGTGCTTATAAAAATTTTCCTTCGTATTTTTGTATCATAATATTATGTATCATTCCAGACAAAAACATGAAATTATAATTCACATTTTCTGATAAATACGTTTATTTATGCATGTAAAGATAATTTTGGACATGAGTGTATATCGGAGTGATCAATTTAAAAGAGAACCCGTTGTTTTTTCTTATTACCCTTAAATATGACGGATGTGGCAACTATTCTAACACTACACTATAATTGTTTGAAACTTGTTTAGATATGGGAGACTATTTCCAACACTGTTATACTGTTACAATATTATTTGTGATGTAAAACAGAAATGGAGACGCACAATTTTTTTAATCCTGTAATAATATTATTTATGAAAAATAAAATTTAATTAAAACTGTTTACATTATCATTCCTACATTACATTTATATTATCATTATGATTTTTACATTATCATTTCATAGGCTTTTCTAGAGGAGTCTTGCAAACATCGATGAATTAAAACAGATCATAACTGAAGAAATTTCGTCAATAACACCAACAATGCTATGAAGTGTGTCAAAAACGTTCCACGTGTTCATGTTTGCATTCAAACTAGTGGCGAACATTTTCAACACTTTCTGTGAGTAATGATAATTTAAAAAAATTGAATTAAATTATGTTTTTTCAAAAAATAAAATTGTTACAGGATTAAAAAAAAAATTGCCTGTCTCCATTTCTGTTTTACTTCACAAATAAAGTTGTAACAGTCCAACAGTGTTAGAAATTGTCTCACAAAATTAAACAAGGTTCAATCAATTATACTTCAATGTTAAAATAGTTCCCACATCCGTCAGATTTAAGGGTTATAAGAAAAACTCACGGGTACTCTTTTAAACTGATCACCCCGTATATATATATATATATATATATATATATATATATATACCAAAATCTTAAAAATTATAATGAAAGAAACAACAGAATACATTTGAATGCAATCATCGAAATAATTATTTTAAACTGCACCTACTCTGTTTAACATAACGAAATTGCTTTAAAAAGAGAATTTTATTATACTAGTTTTTAATAATTCACGAAAAAAAAGTACACTTATGTAGTTTACTTTAATGGTATAATTTCTGTAAACAATTACTTTAATAACTTGTTGAAAACTCTTCGAGTGAATATCGTAAAACTCCTTACATTTACTAATTTTATCTGTATATTAAAATTGGTGCGTAAACGGATTGTTGTTTAATGTTATTAATTACGCTAATATTAAACATTTAAAATGTTTATCTAGAAATTTGGGTTTTAATTAAAATCTTCTTTCTCAGATTATCGCTAATAAAGGTTTCAACGTGGTTATATTGGTACAAAAATAATTCGAATCATTTGATTTATAAGATTTTAGCTTTACTTTAAGCTTATCAAAACGTAATCTTTCTTTGTAATTTCTCTCTCCCTCTCTCTCTCTCTCTCTCTTTTTTTTTTTTTTTTGTGTGTGTGTGTGTGTGTGTGTAATAATCCTAAAAGAATTTCAAAAAAAATAAAGAAAACCATAATAAAATCAATGTTTTGTTTATTTATTTATTTTTAAGATTTGTAAGCGAAGAAGGAAACAGTTTTTACCTCCAACAAAGGTCGATTCCTTGAATGATGATGAGTTTTTCATATACTATTTACATAATTTCACTGAGAAAAAATTATACCACCTTCATTTAGAATGAATAAGTGATAATGTTCTAAATACCTTAACTAGAAATATAGATTTCCGAGCTATGCGAATAAGGCACGCCAATAAACGGAATAGATGGAATGATCGAGAATTGCTAGTCTACACATTTCTAGACTGTGAAACAATATTCTGAAACTTTTGTGTTGCGAGAAAGTCTCGTTTGATTTTCCAGAAATGGGTAATAAACCAAGTTTATAGTTTCTGAAACCCGCCTTTTGTATTCGCATTTGTTTGCAGATATTTTCAAATACCTTTTACCTTGAGAATACAGGCAAACGCTCTAGAATTCTGATAGGGGTTTCTAGAACTCGCTTTCAGTGGGGACTAAAATTTGTAAGAATGACAAGGAATTACTTTTTCTACAGTCATAATTTAGATTATAGATGTCAGTTACAAAAATTTTCTCAATGTTGGGAATGTATAGGATTTTCTAAGTACCTAATTTTGGGTGGTACAACACGTACAATAATGTAACTGCATCGTGTCTTCTCGACAAATACTCTATAGACTCTATCGGAAACAGTAATGTAGGTATTTTCAGTAAAGTGTTGCTTTTTAAATAAACTGTTTATTTTTAAGGAAAGTACTTTTAACTAATCTAGATTTCCAGCTCTAACTGCGAAAATTATTCCTTGAATTAAACAATACTAATTTTTATTGTTTACAAGAAAAAATAAATAATAGTTTAAAATCTGAATGAATGAGAAGTATAAATTAATTACCACAATTTTTCTATATATATATATATATATATAATTATTTACTTATTTAGGGTACTTTTGTTTTGGCGATAATATATGAACTTTTAACATGATAGGTTGTTTTACAAGTTTAGAATATCATTTTCGATTGTAAAAAAAAAAAAAAAAAAAAAAAAAAAAACTGGCGTTTAGAATTAATATTGAACATTAAAATCTTTTTAGTTGCTTTTTTCGTGCACATGCATCATTTCTTTCATACTTTCAGTAATTGATGAATAACTTGGTTAAATGGATTATGACGGTTTTATGCATAATTTTCTTTGAAACATATCTGAATTTTAAGTTCTATGAGTATTTAGTGATTTATTCTAAACAAATTTAAGCATTAAATGCATAGACCTTTATTTGCTTCTTTACCTTTAATATTATATATATATATTGCTTTAATTTCTCTTCACAATAAACTTTTAGATATGTTTGTCCATTCGCAATAATATCCTGTGCTTAAGATTTTATACCTTCTGATAATAAACATTTTAAAGTATGCTTTAAAGTTAGAAATTTAATTATTTTTCTTTTCATTTTCACAAAACGTATTGAAAAATGTTTTATATTCAATTTAATTTTTGGATCTTTCGAAATTTTTAAAGTTGTAATTATGCATAAGTAACCTCAAACATATTGTCGCAGAGAGGTCAGATCAGCTTTAAAATATTACTTTCGACACTGGCAAGAACCCTATTCATTTGCAACATTCGATTTTAAAAACTTCGTAAGTTATTAGAAATTTACGATTTTCTTAAAATGGGAGAATAGGACAAAAATTCACTTAAACGTGCATTAAATGGAAACATTTTACTGTAAAAATTTCAGACCAGTTTTAAAATATCCGTTTTTATGCCGGAATGAACATCAGTAACTATAAATATGCTACTTTGAAAATTTCGCAAGTTATTGGAAATTTACGAATTTCTTAACATGGCAGTATAGGGCAAAATTTCACAAAAACGCCGATTTTGAGGGATATTTTCATCATAAAGATGTCAGACTACTTTTGAAATATTATTTAGGACACTGGCATGAATATTAATGACTATGAATTTTCAAATATAAAAATTTCGTAAGTTATTGGAAATTTACGAATTTCTGAACATGGCAGAATAGAGCAAAATTTCACATAAACGTCAATTTTGAGGGATATTTTCATCGTAAAGATGTCAAACCATTTTCGAAATATTATTTAGGTGACTGGCATGAATATCATAGACTATGATTTTTCCAATTTAAAAAATTCGTAAGTTGTTTAGAATTTACGATTTACTTAACATATCAGAATAAGGCAAAATTGAGCATAAACTTCCATTTTGAGGATCATAAATACATTAGACAACTTCAAAATTACATTTATGATATTTTTTTGAACATGATTGAATACAAATATTCTAATAGGAAAATTTCGTAAATTATTCGTAATTTACGATTTTATCAACATAGTGAAATTGTAATTTTTTCATATAAATATGAATTTTGAGGATTATTGCATTGGAAATAGTAACATGAAACATAAACAACGGAATTGTCCCTGATAAAATAAATTAATAGATTAGAATAAGATAAATATATCGAAGTGAACGATGGATAGCCTATTAGGCGGGGATTTCTTTCTGTCACTGTATCAAGCTTTGGTCAAATTCATTTTTTTTAACATGATTATAATATTTCTCGCACTAGAAATTTATGAGACCATAAGTATGATGGGGAACTGAGCAGAGTACACCTATGAAAACTAGTTTGTTTTCGCCAGCTGTAATTAATAATTTTAAAACAGTAATGGAATAGAAAATAAATTAAATATGTTAAATATACATGCATAATTAATTAATTTTGTAGAAATTTGAATTAAAAAAAATCTGTAATTTTATTTTATTTTAATTTTTTTATGTAAAAGTTGTGCACGAAAGTAACATCGTACGTTTTAACATTTAGAAAAAATAGGAAACATTTTACGTAGTAAATCACAAAATTTAAAATTCAATGCTATAAATCTTAGAAAAAAAACTGATATCAAGTTTCATCTGTGTCAATAATAGTAAAAAATACAGGTGATATACCATTAAAAGGTAAAAAAAAAATAATTTGAATATTTATTAGGTTTAAAATATCTATTTATATCAAGGAAAAAAAATCAGAAGTTTAAAATCAATTTAAGATCTAAATGTATTATTTATAAAGGCAATTTTAAGTATGTCAAATTATTAATTTGGTTCAGTAGCAAATAGATTTAAGATAAATAGATTTGTTTACTGTTTTTTTTTTTTTTTTTTTTTTTAGGATTTAAGATTTAAGGCCTACGTGATAAATGTTCTATAAATCATTATATAAAATTTGTTTGTTCCAGTTTCCTCAACACTTTTTATTTTAGAAATTGATTTGTAAATCTCTTCCAAATAAAGATTTAATGATAGAATTCTTTATAGAGTAGCACACAACTGAACACACACACACACACCAAAAAAAAATATTTTCTGTAAATTTAAACAAAATTTTTTGACAAATAGAACTTTCAGGTTTTGGGTCGCATCTGAAGACATTTGTAAGATATTTTTATTTTTGTTTCACTATAAATGCGTGTTTGTGGAGAATTAAAATAATTATCCAAGATAATTAATCACTCCATTTACACCAACAATTAATTAAAACTAAGTTTATTTTAAATTTTAACAAATTGATATATTATTTTAATTGCTGATTTGTTAAAACTTAATACAAAAAGTGCTAAGCTAAATGAAAACAAATTTTACAATACCTTGAAAGATTTATTGTAAGTGAATTCCTGTAATTTTAATTTCATAACCATCTATTGTGTAGATATTTGGGATAATTAAGATATTTAATTATTGTATTATCGGGCGTTATAAAATCTCTCAATCGAATTTTAAACTCCATGTGAAAATACTAAATAATACATGATAAAAATTCATAAATAAATAACAAATGCATTACAATTACACGGTTATTATTTTAAATACCACTTTTTATATAAAACAAATTTTGTATTAATATTTAGAATACATACGACATCACTATAAGGTTTTTTTTTTTTTTTTTTTTTTTTTTTTACGTCGCATTAGTGCTGCTCAGATGGGCAATTGGCGACGGTCTTAGAGGTGGTCCGGAGACATGCCATCACAATTTTGACCTTCCACGGAAGGGATGGCTCTTCCGCTTCGCATAACATTAAGGAAGATAAATAATAATAATAATAATAATAATAATAATAATAATAATAATAATAAATAAATAATTAATTTAAAAAAAAAATGTAGTATTCAAAATACTGGCTGTTCAAAACCCTGCATTTGCCATTTAAATATTTATTCCTTAAACTTATTGAATTAAGTATCATAAATACAAAATCACTGAAAAAGAATTTGAAAATCACAAAAAAATGGTAACAAATGAGTAGTAAAATACTAAAAATTATTCTAGAAGCATGTGAATGATGCGCTTATTAGTTTTAATTTTAGAATATACATTATGATTAAAAAAGTCTTTCTAATATGCATTTTTTTTTTTCAATTAGTCTTAGAACAAATAATAGAAAGACATAACGGATTTGATGCAAGTTTGATGACAATTTCTTTGATGCAAGAAAAAAAAAAAAAAAAATAAATAAATAAAGAATCCTTTTTATCGAAATACGTAAGTAAAACACGGTCGAAAACTATTTTTAATATACCATTTTAAAGCCCATTTCCTCCCAAGATAAAATACGTGACGAATATTTCTACGAAGTATATTTCATTTTAAAATCTGAAACACTTAAATTTCCATCAAAAATACAAATTGTGTATTTTTTCTTTAAGTAAATTACCTTTCTCTCTCTCTCTCTCTATATATATAGTTTTCCATTCAGATTAACTTAAAATTCGTAAAATATATCCCAAGTTATGTAGATTTAAAATCGACCTTACGAATTGGGTAAGAATCAGTTATTTCACTTATTGCTATATCAATTTTAAAGTATACAGAAACCGAAATTTATTACCTCCTTTATTTACCAATATATATATATATATATGAATATATATTCATGATAAATCATATTTAAAAAAGAATGTCTAAAAACCAATATAGGGAGAAATAAAGGAATATACAATTTATGAATTTTTATATGCAGTTTTATACCCCGTGTTTTGATTTACCGAGTGGCATTATTAACAACAGCGATAGAAGGTAAAAATATCATAGAGTTTTTCAAAATAAAATAAATATTATTTTCAACATCATAGTTGTTTGAATTATAATTTTTATTCACCACTGTTAATCATAAACTATATTACTGCACTAGTCGCTCTATTGTACCATTACGGATATCAGTCTTTTTTTTTTCCTTTTGTCACTATTATTATATTAATTAGAAGCTAATTTTCTTATAAAAAGCTGCCTTGTTGTGTTGTTATTTTCATCTTGCGCATACTACGTGTTTTCAGTTTTTATTTAATTGGGTGTTCTAATACACATTTTCAGGTGGATAAACTTAAATAAATAAAATGCATAGATTTCTCAAAAAAAGAAGCGTTATAAAGAGCAATTATTTTCTGGAAGGGAATGAACGTCAAGTGCTAGTAAGAAGCATAATAAAAAATTGTGCGCGTAAAATCTGTCATGGTTGCAAAGTCTTCCGCATTCCCATGAAAAT
Source organism: Salticus scenicus (assembly GCA_963930645.1). Classification (NCBI taxonomy): domain Eukaryota; kingdom Metazoa; phylum Arthropoda; class Arachnida; order Araneae; family Salticidae; genus Salticus; species Salticus scenicus. The sequence continues at coordinate 280,177,287 of OZ005649.1, read as the reverse complement.
TGCAGCTCAGGGATACTGGATAAAGATTTACTCGGTCCTAATCTGGATCAAAACTACGATCTCTTGTACGCTGGTGCTGCCATCTTTTGTCAGTTTGTCCAGTTGGAGTCGTGCTTCCACCCTTGCCGTACGCGTTAAAAGTGTAAGTGATCGTTTTACGCTGGGTTTTGATTTTCTGAAGGGCATTATTAACAACAGCAACAGAAAGAAAAAAATCATATCGTTTTTTTAAATAAAATAAGTATTATTTTCAACATCATAGTTGTTTGAATTATAATTTTTATTCACCACTGTTAATCCCAAGCAAAATAGACTTTTACTTCACTGAACTATTGGCGAGATTATGTGACACTTAAAGTCGGCAGCAAAATTATTGAAGCACTAGTAATAATTCCTACTTAAAAAATGAGAAAAATACTGTTCTTCTAAGTAAATATTTGTCGAGTCATGATCTTAGACTTATACTGTTTATAAAAAAGTAAGTTGATGAAAAAATTAGAAATCAGACAAATATATATATATATATACATATATTTGTGAATGTGTGATTCAATAATTTTGCTGTCGACTGTAATTTATTATAACGATATATTTCTGAAAAAAAAAAAATTGTATATAAAGAGCGTACACTCGTTGTAGGATTTGAAATATTTCCAAAATTCAAAACGTTTGAGAACCACTTTTGAAAATAGAACCGAAATTTGTAAATTTTCATTTCATATTAAATATGTTAAATGTACTGTCAAGTAAAAAAAAAAAAATAAATAAATAAATAAAAATAAATGTAACCGTCGTGTAAAATTTGTACATTTATCTTTAAAAAATATATATACATAATGCGTTCTTTTCAAGTTTCAATTCTTGTTCTTCCAACCAACGAAGCAATGCATATTGCAGTTAAGCAATTCATTGCAATTCCAATCAAGAAAATCTTCCAATTCATACAAAACTGCACTAAATTTTGTGAAATTTTATTTACTGTGTACCAAAAGAAATTTTTTTTTCAAAGGTATTGTAATAAAAGTCTGAAAATTGTGTTTGTAAGTTTTATTTCTAGTATGTATTTTTCTTAATATATGCATATATATATATATATATAGAGAGAGAGAGAGAGAGAGAGACAGAGAGAGAGAGAGAGAGAGCAGTCGCCAGACTTCAGAAATTTTTAGAAAATTATAATAAAATTTTGTAAGAAAATGTTTGGATATATTTTTTTTTTTATATATGTTCCCTCCTTGTACAAACTTTTTCAGCAAAATATTCTATTAAGTAGAATAAAAAGTGACTATAAAATCTAGAAGATTTGAAAATGTGAAATTAGAATTTAAATGAAATGAATTTTTTAAAATTAGTATGAGTAAAACATGTTTATAAATTATTAAAATGCCTATTTGCTTATGTGACGCTTTATATTCTTAACTTAAATTTATTATTGAGTGCTCAGAATTAAAAGAAACACCGCTAGCAGAAAACCACAGGATTTTTCAATTTATGTTTTCTGGAACTTTGCAATGGAAAGGGGGAGGGGATTTTTTTTTTTTTTTTTTTTTGTAATTTTTTGATATTTGTTGTCTGGATTTTTTTTTTGTTTTACATTGATAGCTGATCTTTCTGCTAATATTTAGTTTAAATGGATGTAAATGAACCGCACACCTGCTTCAAGTACTCTGATTAGATTTTTCTGCAGTGAATGTGAATGAATTTCACACAATGCAATTACGTTTTGTGACAAAGAGTCTTTAAACGGATAACTTATTATTCCACTTTCTCAGTAAGAGGAACAATATGTCCATTCTGCTATTTTTCTAGAACCAGTGTCTTCTAGAACCACGGTAATTTGCTGAAATTTGCAGTGTATCAGCTGTTCATACGACGTCGTAGCCCTATAGACGCATTTTCAGCGTCTTCTGCTAGAATCAGAGTAATTTGCTAGAATTCTCATAATATCAGCTAATGTTGAAAAACGCCGTAGAACTTTTCACAAAGAACTTCCCAAAACACTTTTAAAGAGATTCTCACAAAACACTTTTTAAGAGTCTATAAGTATAAAATTCATTACGGTTATATAGAAAATTGCTACTTTACTGACTATTAACTTATTTTTGTAATCAAGCTCAATCAATTGGTTAAACATCAATAATTTGGTTAAACATTTTCTTTGGGTTCAACTCAAAGACATGTGGTTAACATAATAATAGTTACTAGTTCTCAGTACTTCCGTGAATACTGTTAAGAAAACTCATTGTTTTCAGGTTTTATGTTCAAGTTTTATTAAAGTAAAACAGCCACTTGCGCACTGTTTTACTTTAATATGTATACTGTTTCTTTTCTGAGCTTATGTTTTTATCCAGCATTCTGCAATAATGAAGTCTACTCTTTCAATTATCTTTAACGTTTATGAAATACAAATTCTTGATTAATAACACTCTACATTTAAACATAACTTATTATTTTATGTGTAAATTTTCTTTTTTGAGATTTAGAATATAATTAAAACTTATGCATTGATTATTTTTCAAGCTTAATTTAAAAGTGTTAAATATCTAGTTGATTTGTTGAATGTTTACGTAAATTTCAAAGCATTTTGAAATTCAAATACAATTCAACAATTCAAATCACGTCCCTTTACTTTGGTTTGGAAGATTAAAATGTTATTTTACTATTGAATGTACTTTGGAATTTATCAAATTGTAGCTTGAAAATCATTAAATAAAATTATTATTGATAACTGAAAAATATTCACAAAATTCATTTTAGAAATTAAACTTATGCATGTAAATATGAAATAGAAAAATAATTATGTAAAGTGTGCGAAAATAATTATTTTTTCTCAGATAAAAATATTAAAATTAACACAAAGTAAATAAACACGTAAAACATTATTAGTTTTTTAATATATGCAACAACCATAATATAGAGAAAAAAAAATATTTTGAAGAGCTGTTTCATTTTTTATGTATATTTTTACATTAATTTTACATTAATTTGCTAGAATAGTGTAATTTATTTTAAGACAAAAATCTATGCTAATTATTTTTTATAGTAAAGGAATTAGCGCATGTGAAATCCTAGACGCATACGACTGATTTATATCTACTTTTATATAGCTAAAAAAATTTTATTACTTACAACAATTTTATTTACATACTGTTTAAGTAATTTTTTTATCAATTTATGTTTTGAAAAATCTTACTAGAAAATTAAAAATCCAAAGAAGGGGTTACAGGTTTAAAGTTAAAAAGAAAGTTTTTTAATTGTTTAAGCAGCTGGAAATCAATATTATGTGGTTTGAGTAATTTAGAAATACGTTCTGAAGAAACACCAACATATGGCATAGAAATATATTTTTTCTTATTAATTATTGAATTCTTCGTTTGCGTTGGAAGAGAGGGGAAATTGTAGAAGGAAACGGAGAAGAGGGGAAACGGATAATTTTTTCACGATAAATTAATTTTAACCAATTAAGAAGGTAATCGTTATTTATTAATACTTTTTTTTTTTTTCAACTTAAAAAGTGTCTCATTACTGCATAACTGAAAAGCTCTGCTGACCAAAGTTCGAAAAATGGCAATTTTATGAGAATAAGAATTAGGAAAATGTAAATTTATATATTGACCCGTAAAAGTGGCCTTACGATAAACAGAAGTTTGAAAAATATTAGGAGAATTCGTAGTGTGTTCCACAAGAACATCAAGGAAGTTCAAACTATTATTTTGTTTTATTTCCAAACTAAATTCAATTTCTGGACATAACGAATTAGAAAAAGCAGCAACTTCATTTATATGTATTTCTTCAATTATTAAAAAATGCCATGTACGTATCTCCTCCAAGAAGGAATTTTTTCATTTAAGCTATCATTGATTTTACTTTCTAAAAACTGCATAACAATTTCTCCTATGCAAACACTAGCAGGTGAGCCCATACGCGTGCCACGAATTTGTTTATAATATAAATAATGAAATTTAAAGTAATTGCAAGATCAGCAGAAAAAAACTAATTTATTAATTGGTTCAATATTAAAAGTATAATGAGTCCATAGGCTAATTTTTTCTTATAACATCGCAGTCAAATTCAATAGGGATGGAAGTAAAAAGAGAAACAACATCTAAAGAAATCATTATACAGTTTGGGGGGGGGGGGAAATTAAATTTCTTATTTCATAAACAAACTTAAAGAAGAATGTAAACTAAAGGGTGAATTCAAAGTAGGAGGTTCAAACTATGACGAAAAAACCGAACAAGGTTAGAAAGAGTGGAACAGGAGTAACCAATTATAGGTCTAAAGGGGATATCAGGTTTATGTAATTTTGGTAACCCATAAAAATTGGGAGCCATACCAATATAACACCTTAAATATTTGGCTGTAACATTATCTACTTGATAATTTTACCAAATTCCCTGATTATTTTATTAAGATTACTTCCTATTGATGGAGTAATATATATATATATATATATTAAACAGCATAAGCAAAAAGATCATTTAAGAGTTCTAAAGATTTATCAATATAATCAGATTTATCTATAATAACCAGAAGATGGCCTTTGTCTGCTTTTATAAAGATTATCGAATCATCTTTATAAAGAGGTTTTAAGACAGCGAAATCCTCAGTATAATGCTGGGATTTTGAATGCACTTTGAAATGTAAAGTGCATTCAAAAATATAATAACTGTATAATTGTATAATTATTTATTTTTAAATGCAATTAAAATACAACTATTTATTAAACATAACTTTTAAGAAATTTGCTACAAAGTTTGGGTGATTGGAGGAAATTATCTTCATAGATATTTATAAGAAGATTTTATTCAGAAGATTTTTATTCAGACATTATTTTTACACCCTAAGGAACATTTTTGAAATTTTTATTGCAATATCTTCTTCACAGTCATGAAAAGGATGTCATTTTACACTTTTTAAGTTTTTCTGCTGAAAGCAATTCAAACATACAGTATTCTAATTTTTTTTTTCTTTTTCTCAACAAACAAAAAAATAAAGAAAAACATATTCTTATATGTTACATAATTTAGATAATTTTAACTATTTTTCGACTCAAACAGGTCCTTTTTATGATGCAGCACTCTAAAGAAAAAATGTAACTTTACTTACGTTTAATTTTAGAAAAAGAGTCGTTTTTCGATTAAAATAATCTGGTGTGTCACTCACACGACTTTCTCTTACCCTGAAAAAAAATACGATTTTTTTTTCTGTTTTTTTTTTTTTTTTTTTTTTTTTTGTTAAAATTAAAAAAAAATCTATAACTTTGTTTTAAATTATCACAGATTTATAGTTCAACCATTCGTTTTAAAGGTATTCGCAAGCTCTTTTGAATGATACCCATCATGACAATTTACTCCCCTCGAGAGGGGACTCCCCCCCCAGGGGGGGAGGCGAGGCTCCTACATACACAAAATTTTTTTGCCAGTTAACTATCTCTATTACAAAAAATATATGTTCGTTTCATTTGGTTTAGTGCAGTCTATAGACGTCAAACTCTACTTACCTGCATTTTCCCCCATAGACGTAATATATTAGAATTCTCTTGATTGTCCCTGTACACGAACCATTTGCTTGATCTTAACGAAAAGCTTACTGTAGCATCCCTATATGATACACATTTAGAATACCAAGTTTGAACTTTCTGCCATAATTTGTTTTTGAGATATGCTGATAACAGACAGACACACACACAGACACACAGACCATTTGCTAAAAACATGATTTTCGTATTCAGGGGAACTCAAAACGTGTAAATATAACAAAATCTCGCGTTCGAAAATTTGACCCAAAAACAATACTTTCTCTACCTTATGGGTAAGAGAAAGTAAAAATCATTCAAAATAAATAAAAAGTAAATAAAAATAAAAATAAAAACAAAATTTTCTTTTCACAGATAGCTACCATAACGATATATAATGCTTTATTTTATAAATGGAAGATAAACAGAGAAAAAATAATTTCAGTTTTATTTTTTTTTTTCCTTTTTTACATTATATTTTATTTAATGCATGGCACAAAAGTAAATTTTCTGCAGAATATTTTAAATTATTCATAAAAACTAATTAGTTATCCCGAAGTACAAAGTGTCCAAAATTAAACGACAGTATTTTAATTGCCGAAACGTCAGTGGAGGCCTCCTTGTTGTTACTCAAGAAGATTTTGGGTTCCGGATGTGTGTCTCTTTATCTGTCTGTCGCGCGATAGCGGCCGTAAAAATCACACAATTGACTTGCAATTTGGTACACATATTCATGAGCCCCACGGAATTAGCTGTTGTGTAGCTTTGGGTGTGTATTTCATTTATAGTTCGTGCACAGGGGCATGCCAAAGTTTTTCTTATCTTTACGGCCTATGGGAAGAATTTGTATGTACCACGATAGCGGCCACATAAATCTTCCGATTGACTTCCAAATTGGCACACAGGTCCAGGTTCTGTGAAGAAATAGCTGTATAACTTTTTATGTCTATTTTGTTTATGGATATTGTACAGGGACACACCAAATGTTTTAAAAATACAGCATATGAGGTGAATTTCGTTTAAACGCATTTTAACATCAATACTTTTCAATCAACAAAAAATAATTAACGTACATTACAGAGATGCTTATGTTTTCAGCAGAAAATATGCTATTTTAGGCTTCCTAATTAATATACAGGACTTTACAAAAGTGTTCCGACAATATCATGTAACCATCAAAATTATGTCAAATTTCGAACAAGTGTTCTTGAAAAACGTAGAATAAATTAAATAATTTTGACTGATTTTTACAATGTTTATTTTTCTTTTACAGTGACACATAAAAGATTTTCATGACATTATTGCTATAGACAAATTTTTATTAAAGCGCATTCCTTTATGCTGCATTCAACATAATGGAATTATCATACATTATCAAGATATATAAAAGCTTGTTTACTCAAAAAAAAAAAAGGATATGTATAGACTAAATGATTCATTTAGTCACCACGCAAAAGAATTCGGATGACACTTTGGAAACATACAAATGATGTCAAATTAGGATGAAATATTAATGAGTTATAATTAATTAAATATGTGTATTTTTTTAGTGTGGGCAATTTCAGTGGCTTCTTTTGCCGGATACATTAAAGAATTTTGTCCTATTACGGTCTATAGTCGATATTTCTTAAAAGTATATTTTAATATTTTAAGCAATACTTAAGAGTTGTAACATTCTTCATTTGCATTTTGTACTTCGTTTTCTTTTTTGTAAAATAATGAACTTTTTTCAACGTTAGTTATCTTTTTTTTGGGTGATGGTTGCGACGCATTTGCTCTCTCACATCCTCGTTACCGATCCTCAGCTCCAATGTAGTTTTTACTTCTCGTGACCTGAGAAATCCACACGTGCTGCATGGGCATTATTTTTTTAACACCCTGTATAAGGGAAATATATGGAAATTATAACATAATAATCTCAAAATGAAGAAGAACATACAGGGTAAGAGGTGCAAATTTTAGTCTTCCTTTCAAAACTACAATTAATTAAACAACAACAGCATCAAGAACAACAAAAAAGAATTGAAAATGAAATTGATTTTCTTTTTAATTACTGTTTCATTTGATAATTCTATAGGTTTGTTTAACTAATGGAAAAATCTTGTTTAAAAAAAAGTAACCTTTCACTTCAATCTAAATTTAAAGTCATATCTACAAATCGACATTTTTAAAGTATTAAAAAATAAATAAGTAAATACCTGCAAGAAAAATTTGTAGTAACTTATGTAGATAAATCTCTTAAGTATTATTTTATTATCAGGAAATCTTATTACCATATCTTATTAAACCTATTTATATCACATTAACGAAATTTTGATTGAACATTTCACAATACTATTACTAATTTTAGGCATGTACATGCATTCCAGAAACTATTGAAAATTCCAAATGCAAAGTTTATTTATCTTTATTTAGTCTTAAGAGAAGCGGTCGCCCTTAAAGACGAGTGCGCGTGATGATCTCGTGATAAGGATTGTCGTACGAGATCCAAGAACCTCCTGCAATACGATTAAACATTCTGCGGCAGTAAAAGGCACCAACGTTAGTTTGAGTACTATTTCAAGGTATTTGGCCAGAGATTTTGGTTTTTGATCCTATAAAACTGCAAGGAAACCTCGACTTACTCAAAGTATGAAAAAGAAACTACTCTTAAGGTCCACTAGTTTTCCCGAAATTTTAAGTTTACTAACAGCTTGATTCACAGCTGTCATGCTCGCATTTACCCTCGAACTTATTTGACGTTCCAAAAATCCAATTTTATGCAGGGTCAAAATTTCTGACCTTTTTGTAACAAAAGTTTTTTTTTTTTTTTTTTTTTTTTTTTTTAACCTATTAAAATAATTACACAACAGCACTGTCTACGACAACATCCAATACACAACTGACGATAAACATGCCGGGAACCTTTATTTATAGCAGTAGAAGACGTCTGATGCAATCAGCGCACATGACATGATGCAATAATCTGCACAAATGATGCAATGTGTTAAAACACTGAAAATCGGTTACTGGTCTTAAACTTTTGCAAATGACGGTAATGACCTTAAATTATGTTACATGCCCGTAAAAAAATATTTTTTCGGGCATTGTCTGGAATCCCTGCTACAGGGCTTTCCCAGTAATCTTACGTGATTTTTTTTTTTTTGCCAAGTATGGAGCCAATTTTAACATATTTACTCTGTGTAAAGTATGATAAATTTAATATGTAATTCTTATAATCTCAGAAACATGATTATATCGAGTATGGTGTGATTAGAATTAATTACTGGGCTTCAGAGCTGAAGAAAAAAATAATATGCACTAGGGGATGTAATTGGAAATTGTTAGAAATATATTTTCAGATGGTGTATAACTTACTATCCTTTCTAAAGAGGTTTAAAAGGAATTATGAATTCACTTCGTCTGTCTGTGTGTTCATCTAATTTTCGTAAATATGTTTAGAGTAACTTGAAATATATATATATATATATATTAATCAAGTTTAATATTGAATGTTCTGTATTAAAATGGTAAAAAATACTCAAATGGTTTGTTTACTATCTTTCTTCATATAAATTTGCTCAAAACGGAAAGATACGTGTATTATATATATATATATATATATATATATTGTAATATTCTATGATATGATAAGTATTAATAACGAGTGAAAAAGAAAATGGTGCTGTGAATTTTCTTCAGCTGTAGTGTCCCAATCCCACTTTAAACAACAGAAACAATTAATTAGCTATAATTAACAGAAAAAGAAGAAAAAAATCCTTTTCAGTTTTACTTTACTCCTAATACGCCTACATTAGGTACTTAGAAAAGGTTTTGATGTATAGTATTTATTTTTTCATATTTTGTAACATAAAGGGTTAAAATGTAATGTACGTCTATAATATATTTTTGAATATGTATCAAAGTTAAAGTACACGTAATTTAATGTGATTTTAGTGCTATACATAATAATTTTTACCTGTTTATGGATAAGAAGGGTATTTTGAATATATAATTTATCTAAGTTCGCATGTTTTAACTTTTGTACGTATAAAATATTTACGATTCTAGTACGCCTATGGATTGTTTAAAGCATTAAAATCAGATTTCCATTTTAATTGAGCATGTAGTTGAGATTAAATTTCCTTCTGAGAAATGTTAAACTGTAGCTGTAATTCTGCGTAAATAATGGGAAATTCCAGTCCTAGGAAATTGCGACATCGTCTACTTTGACGCATTTAGTTAAATCGTAAGTAAATGGAGTGAATATGTAAAGAATAGGGTTTCAGAATTTGAATGATTTTTTTTTTTTTTTTTCATTTAAGAACTCAAATTCATTATTTCAACTTTTTTACATTATTATAATTCGAGCTTTTTAAAACTATGAATTTTTATAAATTCAGAGTTTTGTATAAATTACTATTATGTATATGTATTTGATATAAATTAAGAAATAATATATTGTCGAAACAGCGAAAAACCTTTTAGATAGTAAAATGTATTTACAAATTAATGAACTAATTACAAATTTAATTATAAATTTGGAAAAAAATAAAAAAAAGTGCGTAATTTTAAATGATCATGATATTTTACAAGATTTTTCCTAACACTTTTTGTTGTTATATTTTGACATTTTCCAAGTTATAACTGCTTTTAGTACATTTAATTCATTTTAGTGTTTAATGATATTTAGGTAACTTATGAGTACATACAAAAAATTGTATCAGCTTTGATACTAAATATATCTTCGAAAAATCAAGTAACACTCATGAATAAACTACAAATTAGGAATACCTTAGAGATTTTCTTTAAAAGAAATCTTCTAGGCACTGACAAACTATACTGACATTTTTAAACAAATAATAACGGAATATCTGTCTGATTAAGTCACTAACAGCTGCCGAAAACACTATTAGAAACATCATTCGTGACCTCTTACAAGGTTTTTTTTTTCCGGTCGTTTGAAGGAACTGCACGTGTATTTGATTTTATGACGTATTTGGATTTATAAATGAGTTAATGATAAAAACTAAGGAATTCAAAGAAGAAAGCATAATATCATAGAAATGTGTACAACACTTTATCAGAGAAAATATATTTAAAAATTTTATCAAGCATTTGTTTTAAATTAAGCAAACAGTTTTTATATTAAAAATTAAGTTAAATAACTACAGCTCGATTAATTAGCGTATATAATATTTCCAAAGAAGCCGAAACTTCATCATTCTTACAAAGTACTATATATATATATACTATTTGCGTAAGAATTTTTTTTTTAAGAAAGCTTCGTTAGTTATGTAAACAATATAAATGATTGTTAAATAAAACAAAATATATAAAGTATTAAAAAATACATAAATTACACAATCGTTTACAAACAAGGCGATCTGTAAATAATATTTTTAATAGAAATGTTTCAGTTTCTTCTTTTATTTTTAATATTTAGATTTTGTCGATATAATTACTTTTTTTTTTTTTTATCCATAGAAAAATAAATCCACACTATTCGTTTCTGCGGTATTTTTTCTTACCTTATAATACCAATTGCTTTTTATCAATGAAAGTATTCTTGATATTAAACTATTATTATTATTGAGAAATATGCATTTTTCACAAATATATTACTTATTAATTAGAGCCTGACATTCGCATTAAAGGTTGATAGGTATAAATAAATATTTCAGTATATTGTAGTATAATACTGAAAGATGGTTTCTTACTGATAAGTATACAAAAAAGTAGACAGTCGTATTAGAAACCAGTTTTGTGTGTTTAAATAATCGTACGGTTTGTTTTTAATAAAAATACAAATTGGTGTGATTGACTGGGGGCAGCGATTTGCTAACAGATAAGGTGAGGTTAAATGCAAAAGTATGTGAAGAGTATAAGGATCCTTAAGACCGGTTTCCACTGCGAGCTCTAGACCAAGGTTCAAAAAGTCATTAATCACGCTTCCGACACAAAGAGCCAAATGTCTTGTTATCAGTTGTAGTCCTTTTTTATTAGATTGCGCAGTTACTTCAAAAGAAAGCATGCAAAATTGACAAAGATATCTGCCTCTGGCCCCTCAGTTATCTCAGCTGGGGGTTAGGACCAGGCTCTTTCCACTTCGAAGCAACCTCGTTGAACCAGGTCCAACGGCTTGACTACATCAAAGGATTCTGAATAGCGCCGCTCGAAACGGCTTAGAACCTGCCTCAGTGGAAACTGCACTTTAGGAAATAATCGTACTGTTGAATCAGAATTCGCAAATATCAGGTTTTCCGTGGTGGAAGCAGCAAAGTTTAAACAGGAATGTTCCGAATGTTATTATGTAATTACAGCGATTCACACGTGCACAGAAAATGACTTTTGGCGGATGTACTGTTTCGGAGTTACATTCTAGATCCAACTGTGATATTATAAACGACATCGGATGTTCGTGTTTTCATTTTAATTAATAATAATGTGCTTCCTTATGGCTTGAGTTATTCAATTTTGTTTTTAGGAATTTTTCATTTTGTATATTTTTAAAAATAAAAATTACGTACATACACACACACATATATACATGTACTCATATATATACAGAGCATGCGTGTGTGTATATATGTATCTAACTTTCTCTCTCTCTCTCTATATATATATATACATATATATATATATATATATATTATAGCATTATTTTAAAATATATTTTGAGAAAAAAATAATGATAAAACAAGTATTAAAAGTATCATAACATCCTAGATATTGTGGAGAGGTTTCCACACATACATTCACTTTTTAGTCTATTCCTTTTTAAAATCTGAATAATTAAATTATTTCATTTTTCATGAGAAAATTTCATTTCAAAATTAATTTCATTTCATATTAGTTTTGCGAATCCTAATGTATTTTACTTTTTGAATTCGTAAAAGAAAAAAAATTAATTATAATACAGATTAAATTACATAAACCATTTTAAGATAAAACTTTCTTAAATCAAAACTTCATTCATTTTGGAATTATAAATATAACAAATAAATTTCGTTTCTATTTAGATTATAAATGTAATACTTTATTAATAATTTATCCTTTGAAATAAAAATTAGCTTAATATTCTGAAATAAAAAAAAATTTCTTATAAAAAAAGTGTTTTCAAAGTTTTGAAAAGAAATCATTTCAGATTCATTAATAGATTTATTCCTAAAGTAGCTGATGCAATAGTTTTTTTTTTTTTTTTTTTTTTTTTTTTTTTTTAATTACTCATATAGATGTAATTATCAATTTCCTATTTCACAGTACTCATAAATCACCTCATCCTTTTTCTCTACACAAGCGCGCCAACAATAGGGTTAATATTATCTAACCGCCTCTCAAAATTTAAAACTTTACATGCATTTCAATTCATGAACAAAGAATTATGTTTGGCGATTATTTGGCGTAAGAGTTTGGCTGCGTTACTAGATTTGGCAGTCAAGGCCGTACGCACACGTTAGTCTTCCCCACGGATTAGGAGATTCTATAATACAAAACTAAAAAGGAATAATAATAATAATAATAATAATAATAATATATATATATATTAGTTTAATACACCAAGATATTATTTTTTTTTTTCCATTATTTTTTTACACAGTCTTAAATGGTTAAATAAAGCAAAGATAATAAATGTAAAGCTACAAAATAACAAAATGTATTTCAAGACATAATCGATAATTAGAACTATTATTATAAAAGTTAAATAAAATTTGCGCATTATGAATACAATTACACTTTTTTCTTTTTTTTTTTTTTTTTTTTTTTTTTTTTTTTTAACCACAAAACATTTAATAATACTATAATTTCCATTCATTCACCTAATAATGAACCTCTTTCCGCACTTTTCTTATGACACGTAAAGTGATCAATGGAGATCATTAATAAAAGGGTAAATTAATGAAACATACGAATCTTTTAATAAATGTCGAATGTGACAAAATTTTCTTCCAATTTTTCTTATAAAAGTCTAGAGATAGAAAATGAATGACTAAAAACTTAAAGGACTTTTATTGAAATTAATGTTATAGCTATATATCGATTAAAGAAATGAAGATTATTTAGAAAGCTAAATAAAAATTAAGACACTTATGAATTTAGTATTTTATATTAATTTCTTTGGTTTTCATTAGAAATCATTTTTTTTTTTTTTTTTTTTTTTTTTTTTTTTTAGAAATGAATTAATATACAACAGTTGAAATTTTAGAAGACATAGAAAACACTCTTTTCTAAAAATAGATTTATTTAAATGTAGCGTTTATTATAAAATATATTATTTTTAAAGAGAAGATTTTAGATACATTTTAAACGTTTAAGATATATATATAATATTTTCTTTTATTCAAATTTTGTTCTAATTTGTAATCTTGTTCCAATCTTGTTCCAGTCTATAGAATTTATGCAACAATGACCTAACTAACGAAAAACTTTTACCTCAATCAGCCAATGCATTTTGTTTTTATCGTGTTCACGTGTACAAATATAAACGTCATCATTCAAATTTTGAAAATGAAATCAAGAGACCTCAAAATATATAAAAAAACAAAATCTCACATATTTGATATTTTCGCGACTACTATATTTTCCCTAACAAATGTATGCTAAGTAATTAAAAAAGATAATTAATTTACTAGACAACAAACATAAACTGTTTTCAGTATTAAACACTGTATATTCTGTATATTCCCATGTAAATTTTTTCAGTACAAATTATTTCATAAACTTATTTATCAAACTTATTTATTAGAATTATCTTTTTATGATGAATTCAGGTGATTTTCCTCTTGCAAAGTATAAAACTAAACATCGGATGAAAGTCGATTTTGCCATCTTTTAACAGCTTATAAAATACATATTTTAATGGAAAATATCAATACCTTTGTTTCAAACTATCAACTGTCATCATTTTAAAGATATTGACAAGGTGTTTTTAAAGATACATCCAACCCCCAGGAGACTTGCAATACACCTACATGTAAAAATTTACTTTCCAGGTTAACTCTTAATACACTGAAAAAAAAAAAAAAAAAAAAAAAAAAAAAAAAAAAAATCCGGCACTTTCCCGGAAAATTTTGGGCAGCTAATGTCACTTGAATATATCAGTAAACATCAAATATATAGATTCATTCAAAATACTTCTACCTTCCTAAAATCAGGAAGGTTTCATATTCGATAAACTGTTATTCTCAGAAACCAGTTCCGAACTTTTAAAAACATGAAATGTATCCGATGTATAACAGTAATATTACTAACATTTTTTTACAGCATATTTTAGATTTTCTTTTTCCACGAGAAAAGTGATATTACTACATATAAAAAATTCTATCTTGGTATTAGATATATTTAGGGGAGACCCGTGTACCTAGGGCCGCTTTTTTTCAATGTCCGAAAACAGAGCCCTTGACTTGTTTAAAATTGTCAAACTGATATGTACATATCTGTAGGAATAACAACTTCCAATTGGGATTAATATAAATACCTAAAATAATAAATTCTCGACAAATAGAAGGTTAAAAAAAAAAAAAAAAAACTTCACACGTGGCCCTAGGTACAACACCTTCTTTTTACCTGGGGCCAGACTTCATTATACCTCGGGTCAATCTTTCAATTTTAGGTTTCAATTTGTAATGAATAGAAAATAAGCATATAAACATGTATTTTATACAAGAAACAATATCAAGTAGTATATTTATTTATCATACTAGGGGGCTCTGCCCCCTGCTCGCTCCGCTCACCAACCCCCGAGGGTGGCTTCGCCTCCCCTCCGACTCACTTTACTTATTATCACATACAGAGCTCTGCCCACCTATTCGCTGTCAAATTGATATATATATATATATATATATATATATATATATATATTAATAGAAAGAAATTAATAATATCTAGATCAATTTGCATTACAGCTTTAGTATATGACCCTTTTTATTTCTTATTTACAACCTTAGATCAGGAACGGGGTACCCCAGCCGGTAGAGCGCCGAGCTTATAACTGAAATATTGCGGGTTCGGTTCTCAGGTCGGCCAAAGACCGTCTTGTACACTAATGGTGGCTGGCGCACGTAAAATATGTCCTGGCCGCAATATCCCATGTTCCCATCAAAATTATACCTATGGGGACCACCGAAGCAGGAGAGCCATCCCCTCCGTGTAGGACCAAAACTGTGGTGGCATGTCTCCGGAATATCCGTAGGGGTGCGTCTCCGACCGTCGCCAATTATCCATGGTGCAGTAATGATGCGACGTCAAATACAACCTATCTAATTATCTACCTACCTACAACTATGGATCTTAATTTAATTTTTCCGTGTAAGAAAATTAATTTTCTAAAAATAGAGAAAAAAAGTTGATATTTATTATCTTTCTTTTTTACATCCATGGTTTCAGACCGCGGTACTCCACTCGGTAAAACGCCGAGCACGTAATTGGAAGATTGCCAATTCGATACTTGAGCTGGCCAAGGACCGTCGTGTACACTAATGGAGGCTGGTGTACATCAAATATGTCGTGGCTGCAAAGTCCTCCATGTTCCGATCAACACTATACCTCTGGCGATCACCAATGCGGAGGAGTGGATCCCCTCCGTGAAGGATCAAAATTGACATGGCGTGTCTCAGGAACATCTCTAGGGGTGCATCCCAGACCGTCGCCAATTACCAATAGCGCAGTACTGGTGCGACGTTAAATCCAACCTACCTACCTACCTACGTACAACCATAGATCATATTTTCATTTTCCCGTGTAAAATGACTTCATGACAGAAGAACAACGTCGCTGGGAGAAACTTTTTTCAAAATGGCAAATAGAGTACCTTCATAAACTTGTCGTATTTAGTTAATAACTTCTTTAATTAAAATGAAAGAAATTTCTAAGCAGCTGAAATGTCTTCCTTGGAGTATTCGGAACACAATGATACCTCTCATGACGCGAAGGACCCTGCCCTCCGCTAGAAGATGCTGTCGCAGACAAAAAAAATTGACGCCAATGACAGTAACTTTTTTTAATATATAGAGATAATAATTATGTTGTTGCATTAATTTGAAACACGAAATTTTTCACTTTTTTTTCTTTCTTGAAATGAAAGTGAATCTCTCTCTCTCTCTCTCTCTCTCTTTTTTTTTTCTTTGGGATATTCTAACAGAATGTTTTTTTTCTTCATTTTTTTATTATTATTATTTTTTTTTTCTGGAGTCTCTCTTGGATTTCTAGATTTCTCCGGTTTTCGGTCACATCGTTTATTTGATGTGGGAGGTTTTACTTAGGTTCGTACCTGTTAAAGCATGACACACGAAAAGGTGTTAGATGTTGAAGGTTTCAAAATTTCAACAGGACACGAAACAGAGACATCCAGTTCTATCAGTATCGGATCACATTCTTCATGGAAAATCTTTTTTTTTTTTTTTTTTTTTTTTTTTTTAATGGAGGGATCTTGTCTTTCACTCACATTTGAACTTAAATATTCATCCTCAGTGAATGTGATTCATTGGCCATATGCCGGATACACGAAAACCTGATAGAATGTTTACGGGAGTAAAGGCCGACGGATAGGACATGCCAACATTATTAGCAACGTTATATATTGTGACTGGTTTACCAGAGTTTGCCAGCTTCCAACTACTGTAGGTTTCACTGTGTTTCATAACACTTTAATGACCGCTGATGTAGATTCACGTCATTTGAAAATATGAAACTGCACCAGTGGGCGTTTCTTCTGCAAATTAATATGTTATTTGTTTCTGAAGAAAAAAATACACAATATTCATCTTTGTACATTCAGTATACTATGGATTCAAATACTTTGATTAGAGAGAGTATGATTATAATGCATATCTATTTATAATAGATATGTGAATACGAAAAAAAATTGTTTTGAAAATTTGTAACTTATGAGAAAAACGCCCACAGACGGATTTTACTGTCAAAAAGACAAAAACATGCGGTCGCGAAAGTGTTAAAAGTTCCAAATACACTGGCCCTAGGTACAAGGCAGCTATGTGGCCCTAGGTACAAGTTTTGGTAACTTCATTCAAAATGCCTTCCGCTAAAAAATCCACATGCAGAGAGGACTAATTAAATATCTCATTTATAACTCAATATAACAAGCAAAATTATACACTAGAAATGAAAGATTTGACTTGCCATTGTAAAATAGCAAAAGAGATGAACAGCAAAATTTTACTTCAAACGTTGTACATTCGTTTTATCAAATCCTTCTTCTTAAAAATTCCAAAGTAGTTGTAAAAGTACCAATTAGTGTTGTTTCTCGCCCATTTGAATATTAAAAATTAAAATTATTTATTATTCAATAAAAGTGGGGTGGCCCTGGGTAAATGATGGTCCTAGGTACACGGGTCTCCCCTATAAACTTACATAGTTGGTGCATATGAAAAAGGAACTAGAGATGGAAGAGAGAAAGACTGATTGAACTCGCAGAATTTGAAAATATTTATGTCATGAATTATTTTTTAAAAAATAACCCAAAGAAAAAATGGACATGGGAGAGTCCCGTAGAAGAAGTAGCTATGGCAATAAAAGTGATGAAAAATAGAAAAGCTTCAGGAGAAGACAGAATAACTGTTAATATTTGAAAAGAAACAGGGAGTAATGCCACAAAAGTTCTTACTGAATTATTAAACAAATGTATAACATTATGTGATGTTATAAACAACTGAAAAAATGCCATCAAAAACATTCTCTTTCACCCGTTAGTAGTCGCTAGTTGGTCGATTTGCCGCCCATCCTTCAGTTTTTCCAGATTTTTTTATTCAATAGCCACCAAAAATTTTTAGAAGTGGCATTTGATATACAAAAAACGCGAATAAAATCGAAGAAACGTCGATCACATCACTTCTTAAAATTATTGGTGACAGTTAAATAAAAAGTGCGCAATCTGTAATAGGTGGCGCTGTCTATAGCGACTACTAACGGGTTAAGAAAAGAGAAAATGAAGATATTAGAAATTATCTTTTAATCAAACTACCTACTTTCAATGTTGAATAAATATCTGATGAAAGTCCTCACAAATCGCTTCCAGAAACAATTAGATACAGTGCAACCTAAAGAACAAGCACAGAACGGATTTTGAAGTGGTTTTAGTAGCATTGATAATATTCATACAATTAGAGAAATTAAATTCAACCAAATTTCATATTTAGTTGGAACTTGATATTAAATATAGCTGATTACATTTCATAATGAATCGTTAAAAAAAAAAAAAAGGGGGTGGGGGGTCGTTCCATTTTTCATGATTTTCAATATGGTTATATACACCGATATTTCCTATAAATACATATAATGAGAATTCTTTTTAACTTTCCAACGGAATTTTTAAAAGAATTTTTAAAATACTAACTGTGAACCAGGAACAAAATTATGTAATCAGGAAAGGCGCTTACCCTTTTGGTGAAATACTCCCGTGGCGGATGTAAATATTCAATATTGATATTTTTCAAAATAGTTCATCAATACCTTTAAAACAAATGGCTAAACCATAGATCTACGATACCATAATTGAAAAATGTTGATTATTTTTTTCATTAAAAAAAAAAAAAAAAAATTCAGTAATTGTCTACAGTCATTTACAAAAGTTTAAGACCATTCGTAGAAGAATCAGATTTAATTTAATAGAATTCCGCAAAAATAACATACATATTTTATATATAAAAAAACAAAATAGACTGTACATGATTATTTACTGTAATTAAAGTCAGTATTTTGTAGGACCTCCTTTTTTTTAATAACTTGTGCAATACTATATTAGGCATGCTATAAATAAGAGACTTGCAGTAAGCTTTAGAAATGTCTGTGCACCAGATATTCTTTATTGCTTCAACAAGTGCCGCAGCAGTGGAGGATTGCCTTTTGGCGACTTTATTTTTCACAATACATCACATATACTCTATTGGATTGAAATCTAGGCCGTAACCTGGCCAGTCAATCTCTTTGGATTTTCTGTGCCCTCAGATATTTCTTGGTAATCTCCGCCCTGTGATACGGAGCCCCATCATGCATAAAAATTGAACCTTTATGAAGACGCATGTGAAGCTTCAACTTCTCACGTAACGAATTAAAGTACTGCTTTCCGTTCATAGAGGTTTTAGATGGCACAAAATGTAGACTAGCAGTATCGGACACACACATTGCACCCCATATCATTTAGCTAGGAGGACGTATCACAGTTTGAATCCTATATCTTTCATCATATCTTTTTTCCCTTAGGCGGCGAACATTTGTAGCATGTGTAGAAAATTTCTGCTAACTTGACTCATCCGAAAATAAGACCCTAATCCACTGCTGTACTGACCAATTCTGATATTGTCTATCGAAAGTCAGCCGTTTCTTTTTCATACTTGAGGTGTGTCGAGGTCTTCTTACAGGTTGACGGGATGATAAACGAAAATCTTTCGCTAAACGTCTTGAAATAGTACTCAAACTGACGTTGGTGCCTTTTGTAGCCAGAGAATATCTAATCGTATTGCAGGAGGTTCTTGGATCTCGTGCGACCATCCTTCTTATCACATGATCATCACGTGCTCTCGTTTTTCTCGGAAGACCGCTTCTTTTAAGGTGCTCAAAGTTTCCCTAAATTTTAAATTTATTAATAACTTGATGCACAGCTGTTTTGCTCACATTTACTCTCGAACGTATTTGACGTTCAGAAAATCTAATTTTATGCTGTGTCAATATTTCTGACCATTTGTAAAAGTAAGTAAAGGTTTTTTACCCAATATACAATATTTAAACAACAGCACTGCCTACGACAAAATCCTATGAACAACTGGCAATAAACGTGCCGGCCGCCTTTATTTATAGCAGTAGAAGACGCAATAATATCTTCAAATGATGCATTGTGTTAAAATACTGAAAATCGGCTACTTTTCTTAAACTTTTGCAAATGATTGTACGAGAAATTATATAACATTGAAAAGTTCGTTTCATACTTCTCTGAGATTAAAAATAAAAACAAAATCTGAATTCATCGTGGAAAATAATTAAAGTAAAAAAAAATATTTTTAATTCCATGAATGCGTATAAAAAAATTTATAGAATACCGTTTTGGTGTCGCCATAATATACTAGTTCATTGAGAAATTATTTTGTGTTTGATCCTCATGCTGTCCTTAAATTTAAAATATTTTAGTATGTTTTTATACGCATTTTAACCCTTTAAAGTTCACTACTTAATTTATTTTAAAGATTACTAAACTAATTTTAAAAATGGCTTTTAGACACATAGCTGATCATAAATATAATAAAATAAAAAATTAGCATTGTTCATCTTCGAGAAATTTTCGGTTTGAAACATCTGTAAGTAAACCTTATTAAATTCAAATAATATTTAATTTAATGAATAAATCACTTTATAAGTAAACATTATCGACAACAAAAACTCGTAAAAGTTTCATAGATCCCAACATTTCAATTTATATCGGAGTATTTTAACCCTTTGCGCCGCAAGGTAATTCAGATCATTTAAATTACACTGCCACTGGAATTTACAAACATAATTAAAATAGAAGAAATTTTAAATTTTCACGTTAAAAAAAGGGCCTTTTCTGTTATGGTATAAATGTAAATTTTTGTTAAAAAATTTCCGGGATGAGTTTTTGCACCTGAGAATTAAAATTAGGTGTTCCATCAGCGGGAACACTGCGACTAAAAGGGTTAAACATATTCTTACTGTTACAAGCAGGTTTCTCACAGACGGAAATTGTATACATTCACCAAAATCTGTGTATGATATATATATTAGAAAAAAAATATTCGTTTTTAATTTTGGTGTATATATGCCGAAGATTTGCTCTGGTATTACTTTCTGCGATTTCTCAAATGAATTTATATCAATGCATTGTTGAAAATCGAAAAGAATTGTACACGTAAATCGTAATTTTAAAAAGATTTATTGATTAAATTTTTGTTTATGTTAACTGATTGTGTTATATAAAATGATGTAGAAAAATGTATCCCATTACTTAAAATTTTCTACTTCCGGTTTTCTGTAAATGTAAATGTTTTAAGATGTCCTAAACTTGATTCCGCCATATTTAGAAAATTACTTTGTGTAAGCATGATGAGCAATCTCCCGAACCAACAGACAGGATTTAATCAAGATTGATATTTTGTTAATCTTCACTTAAATTGATGATTATTAATTTTCGGAATGTATCAGCCATTCGTTAACGCTGCTGGTTGTGATAAAGGGTGTATAACAACTTATGTGGTGTATACACACATTAAAGTTAGTATATGAGACGTTATTATGTACAATTGGCGCTGCTCCATCTTGGGTGCAAATCGGCTAACTTAGGGCGGTTTCTTGCAATTTAATTTGCTGTATGACAAGCCTCTATGATATACAAATACAACTTATTATATGACATAAAACAATGTTGATTCAATTTGGGTGCATATATTTTGTGCGCTGTTCTTTTTTAATTAATTTTTATTAACGGAAAGGATAAATGTTAGCTTGTATATTATATATCTTAACATATTTTATTGAGTTATTTTATTTTTTTATTTTTAGGATTTTTTTTTTTTTTGCTAACTTTTATAAATTTATCTAATTCTTAATAAGCAAATATCAGTTAATTTCATTATTTATAAAAGAAAAATAAATCTCGCTTCTTTTTATTAGAATTTTTTTTTCTTTATTAATTGATCTGTTAAATTTTCATCTATAAAATGAACTTTTTTTTTTCTATAATTTTATGTTTTATTATATTTAGTAAACTTCTTAATTTTGTAAACAACAGTTCTTAAATCCTGTGCCCTTTCGAAAGGTAATTCGTGCAAACATACATAAATTTATTCTTAAAGCACATTGATAAAATGTTTAAGTAAAAGTTCCGTATAATCCAAAAAGAAGTTAAAACATTTTTTTTTGTGAAATTAAAATTATCAACATTTTTCGAACAGATGTAGTAAAACAAAATTTTAATTTACAACATAGAAGTACATTTAAGCAAGTAAATTTTTTTTTCTTTTACAATTCAGGTAATTTAAGGTAAATTTTCGCGTTTAATTTTTCCATAAGATTCTTTCTGTTTTTAAATTTAACGCATTTTCTGAACTCCTGTAATCCAATTTTTCTTTTCAATTTTGTTGAATTTTATATGAAATTTCAAACAAAACTAATGGACAGTGAAAATGTTTATATGAATTTGTCCATTTATTTATCTCTGTTGACAGCGTATTATTTGGACATTTATATTTTTATTTAAAAAAGTGATATAATATATAAGGAAATAAATAAAAATTCCTCGTACTTTTAACCCTGTGGTAAATTTCTTTTTAAACGAAGAGATACAAAATGTTGTTTACCAAGAACTTTTGAAATTATTTTCTTTAGTAGGATATAGCTTCAAGCATATTTTGAATCTATTGCATTTGGGGTTCATATTTCTTACGTATTTTTATTTAACTTTTCTAATATAAAAATTATTTTCTATTTCTTAGGAAAAAGCAAAATGTATTAAAAATCAAACATGGTTATATCTCGATATTGGTAATATTATAAATTTTTCTGTAAGTCAGAATTGAATTTCGACATGGGAAAAATATGTGAAATTATAGTGTTTATAAAATATTTGTAATACAAATTATATTTAATGAAAGTTTGAATATATACAAAATTGTCTGAAACTCTATCTAACATGATTCGTAATATTTTTTTTTGAAAGATCGAAAAGAAATGAAGTTAAAAATGAAACATTTTTTATACATATCTAGCCGCATGAATAAAAATACTCTGGATTAGAAAATGCTAATTACTTTTTTTTATACATTACTTTATAGTTTAACTGATAAATGTATTATAATTTCGATTTGAAAGAAAAAATTTCTTTTCATTTTTCACTATCTTTGAAACTTTTTCCTTTAAAAGTATATCAGATGTTTGGAATATGGTACAGGTTTAATAGTGAAATCATCAAATAATACATGTTTTGTACCCGAGTAACCTGATAATTATCAATTTTTAAATATTATATTTAAAAATATAAATTTTAATTTGATATTTATAATAAGATATGATTTTACAGCATACTAATTTTAGACTATAATGCATCAAAAATATTTTGTGTGACCATACAGACACATTGCATTTTTTAAACCATTTTCAGTAATGAACCTGTTATAGAGATTTCATGAACATCTATTAGATTTAAAAATTCTGAATTTATTTACTAAAATTGCAGAGTAGACATATGTGTTTTCTGATTTACTTAACACATTAATGTCCCGACAAGATCTGACATATTCAGTACAAACTCGCAAACAAGCTTGTCCAATACAAGCCACTGCTCAATACCGCCTACTTTTCCCTGATCCTACACACTACTGAGTTTAAATAAATACTTTGGTTTGTAGCATACTGCTGTCAGGCAGTATACTTCGCCTGTTCTTTGCGCCTTATGTTGGTGTCCTTTTAATTCGGAAAAACTCGCGAGTTTTTGTACTTCATGTCGTTTTTTACGAAGTTTTTTATTTTTATTTTCAACACCAGGTTTTCGTGTATTTTCCTGTGACTATTTGACTTTTTAAACTTATTTAGATAAACTTGAAATACACTTATTATTACATGTATTTTTATAAATTCACTTTTTTGTGTAAATGCTAACTTATATGAAAATTTTATTTTTTATGAAAAAAAGAAAAATGATAATATTTATCCAATGTTACACGAAATTTTCATTAAGCTGGAAGAGGAATTAATTCTAGTATTTCTAAATTCTATAAAAGACAAAATTATAGATATTTCCTTAAAATGTGAGAACTGTTTTTTTTTTAAAAGAAGTAAATAAATAAATAAATAAATTATGAAGATTGTAAAATTTTAAATTTTAAGATTTATTGAATAAAAGTTTATTGAGAATATTAAAAAATAATACAAAAGATAAATTATTCTTCTTCTTCTTCAAAGAAAAAATCTATATAGGGGAAAGTTTGATAAAACGGAATAGTCGGACAAAACGGGATACGTCGCCTAGGGACCCGGCTAGTATTGTTATCGAGCGGATGACGACAGAAATTTGTTCTCGGCCATCATTACATCATTCTCAGTTCGTCCCGTCTCGAGACCACTAATTGATGGAAAGTTGTTGTTCTTAGAACTTTTTTATTCTGTTTTCATAGCACTTTCTACATTTACGTGCGTTCTTTTCTACATTATTCTGCCTACATATATGGGAATACAATTCCGGTGAATATTACATTTGATTAAGCATTTATTAACGAATATTCTCATGTGTAGTCTATCTAATTTTCCTTTCACATTTAGGCAGCAGCCATGTTTATTTTGAAAAGTGTCGGAGTTGGACAAAACGGGACACTTATGAGTTGGATAAAACGGGATACATTTTTTTATACACTTTTCTCAAGGGACATCGTAGGAGTAGACCAGCCAACAAACCTGTCAGGAGACAGCCTACGTAAAGACCAACCTGCAATATCCTCATGGGAGAAAGGATTAGAACTCTCTTGTTATCGACCTAAGCGACCCTTTTCCATTGCTCCAAAGTTTGTTGTACCTGTACAAGGACAAAGCCCAGACAACAAGGCTGATGAGAGAAAAAAGAAACTAGTAATAACATCATCTCCATATAAGAGTGAGTTAGAAATGGAAGAAATAGAAATGATGATAAAACTACAAGAAAATTAAAGAAAAGGCTGCTAAGAAATCCTTCTAAAAATTCCAAAAAGATGTTTATAAGAAATGAAAATGGAAAAGAGGAAGAAAAAGAGCAACCAGGTCCAGCCAAACCTGAAATTAGGCCTATAAAAGAATCCAAAAGAACGCCTAATCCTGATGTTAAAAGTCAAAACATAGAAAAGTTTAATAAACCTTCAGCAAGCAGCCAAGAATGCCTGTCGTCATTGTCTGAAGATGAAACAGAGGGAGAAGAAACCTGCATATATTGTAATACACTGTATGTCGATTCTAAGACTGATGAAGGTTGGATACAATGTTCTGGATGCCAAGAATGGGCTCACGAAACGTGTTCTAATGCCTTTTTATGCGACTTTTGTTCTGCTTTAGGCCTAAATAGGTAGGTCTAGGTCTTCTTTCCCATTTTGTAAATAAAAACATAAAAAACTCTTATTTTAAGTCTCTGATTACTGAAGATATTGTTCTTTCAAGTGGAAATTTTGCTTTACAGATTTCTGTCAGTTAATTATGCTTTTCAGTTAGTTTTACACAAAAAATTAAACATTGTAATCCCTATCCCGTTTTATCCAACCCAGGTATGCTAAAACGGGATGTGTAGGAGTTTGGTAAATACTTTTTTTTACTATTTTACAATCATTACAATTAGTTAAAAATATGTTTTTTGTGTGCTTCAATAAATGTTGTAGTTATATAAAAAAATTGTGCGGTTTTCTTCAACGTATTTTCCGTAGTAAAAAAAAACAAACAAAAATGGTATCCCGTTTTGTCCAACTTTCCCCTATATATATATATATATATATATGTATATATATTTGGTACTTATGTATAAAATATTAAGCCTATAAATTATAAAAAAAGAAATTTATATATCTGAAATTTGAATGGATTCTGTCTCTATAATTTTTGAAAGCTTTTATTTAGTATCTAATGTATTGTTTGCTACTGAAAATACTGAAAATATTGTATTTGCTCTACAAGTACATACATCACGTAAAGCTGCATACATTTTATTTAAAAAATATGAACAAATTTTTTGATGTTAGGTAAGCTGGTGTGGCACTTGCACGACTTTCTCGTACCCTGAAATTTAATACTATAAATACAGATTAGAGATTAAGAAGAAAGGTACAGAGTACTGTTATGTAAACTTACGTCATAAACAATTCAAGTTATTATCCAGAACAACTTTATTTAACGAATAATTCTGTGTGAGGGGTGCTACCACCCCCTCAACCAGAACCTTGTTTATTGTGCTTACATTTATATAGAATTTTAACCTGTTATTAAATTTAAAAGTTCTTTTTATAATTATTCAGACAACTTTTATCGCACAATTCTTTGAAGATTAACAATTTTCATAACTGCTTTCAAGTAACAAACTTATATTAACTTCGAAGTACAGCATTTGAATTGCTTGAAATTATTTCTTTTTAAGATACTATTATAAAAGCCAGATACAAACATCAAACGTTAAGAACTTGACTTTAATATTCAGGAAACCTCAAAACATGTGAATATACAACAAGCAATTAATGAATATTTAGCCTAAAATACTCTATTTACAGTTTGAGTTTGAGGAAGTTATTTTGATTGCTTAGCAGGTTTCGTGGACATGATAAAGCATTATAGTTAAAGCACTTCCACTTATTACAATGAATATAAAAGTATGTTTTCGCTTAGTTATTGGCAACCTGTGTTTCCTGAAAATTGTGCAAATACCACAAGGTGCACATAAATACAATCCTAAATTAATTACACACAGCACAACCTGAAATGCAATTTCATCTATTCTCAAGTACTGTCCCACTATATTCTAAATATTTTGTGTAGTCCTAAAAACGAACGGTGAATGATTTACATATCATATATTTTACATGAAACATATTTTATACATATAATATATGTACATATTCATTTCTTTTAATTTAGTGCAGCTTATAGATGTTAAACTCTACTTACCTGAAATTTCGCTCACAGGCGTAATGTATATTTCAATTATCTTGGGTGTCCTCGACCACGAACTGCTTGCTTGATCTCAAAGAAAAGTTTAGTATAACAATCCTCTAAGATAGAGAATTAGAATGCCGAGTTTGAACATTCTACTACCTTTTGTTCTTGAGATTTGCTGATACAGACACACACACACACACACACACACACACACACACACACACACACACACACACACACACGCACAAACACACGCACGCACGCACGCACACAGACCAACGCTAAAATAATGTTTTTCGGTTTGAGGGAACCTTGTAACATGTAACTATAAAAAGCACTTAATTTAGAATATTTTAAACAAAAGCTATACATTCTCTACCATATACATGACTAACAGAAATTTAAATAACAATAATTACAAGATAAAAAGAACTTTTTATATACAACGTTTTTAAATTTTCTATTCAATCATATAAACGCTATCGAAGGCAGTGGGAACCCAGAAAAATTGGCTAAAATTATGACAAAAATTCATTGCTATCGTGTTTATAGTTATTATAAAAGTTTCAAATGGATAGCTAGCCGGGAAGTTAGTTAAAAATCGATTATAATCTTTGTATTGGTAACGCTGCCCAAGGAGTCCAGCTGCCGAAGCAGTTGGTTAAAAATATTTAAAAAATGTATTTTCACGTTGTTCTGAACTATTCTAAAAGTTTCAAATGTCTATCTAGTCGAGAGGTTAGTTAAATAAATTTTCTGTTGAATCATATAAACGCTGCCGAAGGTGGAAGTGACCTGAAACACTTAACAAGAAGTATTAAAAAAAATTATTGTCACCGTGTTCTGAGCTATCCTGAAGTTTTTAAGTGTTTAGCTAGTCGGAAAGTTAGTAAACTAGTATGTTGTGGCCACCACAAGACTTTCTTCTATTTTTTCCTATACATATTCAATCAGTAACAATATTTAAAAAAAAAAAAAAAAAAATACGATTTTTTTTCTAAGGGTTTTTTTTTTTTTTTTTTTTTTTTTTTTGGGGGGGGGGGGGGGTATTTAATTTTTTAAGGGTAATTCCCCCCCCAGGGGGGAAGCGATGCCCCCCCATGCACAAAAATTTTTTCCTAGTTACGTACTACTATTATCAATAATTCATATTAATTTTACAATCACAAGTGTAAAATAACTCTTATTATGCACATTTATACGAATTTTTGTCTTAATCTGCCATGTTAAAAATTTAGATAAAATGCTATCACAGCGCCTCCTGTTGAGCTATTGATCCGCAAATATAATGAGCACCAGTTTATGTCGGGGACCAACTAAATACCAAGTTTGGTAAAATTTCGTTTAAAAAAAAAAAAAAAAAAAAAAAAAAAAAAATACGATTTTTTTTCTAAGTTTTTTTTTTTTTTGTTAAAAGTAAAAAAAATCGATAACTTTGTTTTAAATTATCACAGATTTATGGTTCAACCATTCGTTTTAAAGGTATTGACGACATCTTTTGAATGATACCCATCTTCAAAATTTAACCTCCCCGGGGGGGTACTTCCACCCCAGGGGGGGCACCGATGCCCCCCCATGCACAATTTTTTTTCCCTAGTTAACTACTACTATTATCAATAATTCATATTAATTTTACAATCACAAGTTTAAAATAACTCTCATTATGCCCATTTATACGGAATTGTGTCCTATAAAATGCGATCACAGCGCCACATGTTGAGCTATTGGTCCCCAAATCTAATGGGCACCAGTTCATGTCAGGGTGCAACTAAATACCAAGTTTGGTTAAATTTCATTCATTGGTTCGTGAGATACAGCGTCCACAAAAAAATGATACAGACACACAGACAGACAGACAGACATACATACAGACAGACAGACAGACAGACATTTTTTAAAAACTATCAATTCGTGTTCAGGACATCCCAAAACGTGTAGATCCGTCAAAAAACGGAGGTCGAAAATTTTCGCGAATCCAATACTTTCTCTATATTACATATAGAAGAAAGTAAAAAACGATTGTAAGCTTTGTACTGGTTACGTTGTCAAAGACAGCAGAAACCCGAAATAGTAGGCTAAAAGTATTAAAAAATGCATTTTCACCATGTTTTGAATTATTCTGAAAGTTTCAAATGTCTAGCTAGTCGGGAAGTTAGTTAAATAAATTTTCTGTTGAATCATATAAACGATGACGAAGGCAGTAGGGACCTGAAATAGTTGACTAAAAGTATTTTAAAAATGTATTGTCACGGTGTTCAGAGCTGTCCTGAAAGTTTCAAGTGTCTAGCTAGTCGGGAAGTTTTTTAAAAATCGATTGCAGGATTTGAACTAGACAAAAAAACAAACAAAAAGAAATGAAGTTAATAAAATCATTCTAAAATAATAATAATAATAATAATAACAAATTATTTAGTAAACCTGATTTTTCTCAGCAAAATATGTACTATAAATGAATTTGTTTCAGCAAAAATATAGTTTAAATAAACGGAATCTTGTTATCTATAAGAATATTTTTACTTTTACTTCTCTTGTTTGTTGAGAAAAAGAAACATGATATTAGAACGATATACCTTTGAATTGCTTTAAGCGGAAAAAAATGAAAAGGAAGTAAAATCACATCCTTCATGCGACTAAAAAATAAATATCACAGAAAATGTCTTGAAAAAGGTCCTTAGGGGGGAAAAATAAAGCTTTAATTTTGGATAAAACTTTTTTGTGAAATATGTATGAAGATATTTTTCTCTCTTGTCCAAAAATTAGTGACAAAGCTTTCAGAATATATATTTACATTTAATACCTGCTATTAACATCTATTTCAATTACATCTGAATAACACAAATAATAAAATGTTAATGTGAAGTAACACATGTTTTAAGTTGCAAAGCATGAAAACCATAAATATATTGAATTTTTAAAAATAAATGATTTTAAATATGTAATAAGTACGTATGAATGTAATTTGAAAATTTTCTTTTCATACTTCGTTTAAAGAATCATGGTTCTTGTTTTGCATATCATGAAATACAACTTTTCGGTAGGTTTTGATTAAAAAATATGAATCATGTGAAAGATTTTTAAAACTAGAATGTTGTCGCCACCCACATGACTTTTTTCTGTATTTTCCTATGCAAATTCTCTCAGTAAAAATAATTTATATAAAACATTGTTTAATAAAATTATCTTCTATGATAATGCAGTACGATTTCCGTAATAGAAAAGTAGTATAACACTCAATATTCAAAAAAAGTAATTTCTACATAAAAAATAATTAAATAAAAAATAAAAAATCGATAAATTTATTTTAAACTATCGCAGATCGATTGTTCAACCATTCATTTTAAAGATCTTGACAAGATCTTTTAAAAGATACCCATCATGAAAATTTATTCCCCTCGAGGGGTGACTTCCCCCACCCCCCAGAGGGGAGGCGGTGCTCCTACATATACAATTTTTTTTTCCCAGTTGTCTATCTCTATTATAAATAATTCATGTAAATTTCATAATGATTATTAAAAAATAATTCTCTTCATGCACATTTATAAAAAAAATTTGTCCAATGCCACCATGTTAAAAACTTAATAAAGTGGGATGGCAACGCAACCTATAAGACAATTTTTACCAAAAGTTGATAGGCACTAACTTACGTCAAGAAGTAACTACAAACCAATTTGTATGAAATTCTCTGCAGTATTTTGAGATACAGTTGCCACAAAATTTTGTCTCACACACAAAGACAGACATTTACTAAAAATGATCAAAGTCGTGTTCTACAACTCTCAAAACGTGTAAATCCATAAAAAACTCGTGGTCAGTAATTTTTACGAATCCAATAATTTCTTGTAAGTAATATAGAAGAAAGTAAAAATACAAGAAAATACTATTTATCAGAATGATTATTATTATCTACTTGCTATATTAAATTGTTTTAAAGTTTAAAAATATTAATTTGAAACTTTTATTTTTTACTGAAATCTTTCTTACTTCACCTAAATTTAACATACCTGTAGTTAAACAGTAGCAAACTAGAATGTTGATGCAATCACATAAATTTCTTGTATATTTTCCTATGGAAATTGAATGAGTGCAAATAATTTATTAAAATCATTATTTAATAAAATTATCTTCCATGATAATGCAGCACGATATCCCTGTTAGAGGAGTAGTGTAACACTAAATATTTAAAAAAAAAAAAAAAAAAAAAAAAAAAAAAACTTTTATTCTCGAAATTACAATAATAAAAGAAAAAAAAAATAGATAACTTTATTTTAAATTATGACAGACCGATGGTTCAAACATTCATTTTAAAGGTATTGACGAGCTCTTTTGAAATATACCCATCATGAAAAATTTTGCCCCTCGAGTGGTGACTTACGCGATGCTCCTATATATACAATTTTTTTTTTTCAAAGTTGACTATCTCTTTTGTAAATAATTCTTGTAAATTCCATAATGATTATTAAAAAAAATTTCTCTTTATGCACATTTAAACAAAATTTTGCCCTAAACCAAAATATTACAAATTTAGAAAAACCGGGAGGGCAACCCAAACTCTAAGGCAATTGTTACCAAAAGTTGATAGGTACTAATTTAGAACAAGGTGTAACTACATTCCGATTTGTATGAAATTCTGTGCAGTAGTTCCTGGGATACAGTTGCCTCAATATTTTCTCTCACAAAAAATTAAACATTGTAATCCCTATCCCGTTTTATCCAACCCAGGTATGCTAAAACGGGATGTGTCGGAGTTTGGTAAATACTTTTTTTTACTATTTTACAATCATTACAATTAGTTAAAAATGTGTTTTTTGTGTGCTTCAATAAATGCTGTAGTTATATAAAAAAAATTGTGTGGTTTTCTTCAACGTATTTTCCGTAGTAAAAAAAACAAAAATGGTATCCCGTTTTGTCCAACTTTCCCCTATATATATATATATACACATATATATATATATATATATCTATATATATATATATATATATATATGTATATATATTTGGTACTTATGTATAAAATATTAAGCTTATAAATTATAAAAAAAGAAATTTATATATCTGAAATTTGAATAGATTCTGTCTCTATAATTTTTGAAAGCTTTTATTTAGTATCTAATGTATTGTTTGCTACTGAAAATACTGAAAATATTGCACGCACGCACGCACACAGACCAACGCTAAAATAATGTTTTTCGGTTTGAGGGAACCTTGTAACATGTAACTATAAAAAGCACTTAATTTAGAATATTTTAAACAAAAGCTATACATTCTCTACCATATACATGACTAACAGAAATTTAAATAACAATAATTACAAGATAAAAAGAACTCTTTATATACAACTTTTTAAATTTTCTATTGAATCATATAAACGGTATCGAAGGCAGTGGGAACCCAGAAAAATTGGCTAAAAGTATGGCAAGAATTCATTGCTATCGTGTTTATAGTTATTATAAAAGTTTCAAATGGATAGCTAGCCGGGAAGTTAGTTAAAAATCGATTATAATCTTTGTATTGGTAACGCTGCCCAAGGAGTCCAGCTGCCGAAGCAGTTGGTTAAAAATATTTAAAAAATGTATTTTCACGTTGTTCTGAACTATTCTAAAAGTTTCAAATGTCTATCTAGTCGAGAAGTTAGTTAAATAAATTTTCTGTTGAATCATATAAACGCTGCCGAAGGTGAAAGTGACCTGAAACAGTTAACAAAAAGTATTAAAAAAAATTATTGTCACCGTGTTCTGAGCTATCCTGAAGTTTTTAAGTGTTTAGCTAGTCGGAAAGTTAGTAAAAAAACGATTGTAAGATTTGTATTGGTTACGTTGCCAAAGACAGCAGAAACCCGAAAAAATAGGCTAAAAGTATTAAAAAATGCATTTGCACCGTGTTTTGAATTATTCTGAAAGTTTCAAATGTCTAGCTAGTCGGGAAATTAGTTAAATAAATTTTCTGTTGAATCATATAAACGATGATGAAGGCAGTAGGGACCTGAAATAGTTGACTAAAAGTATTTTAAAAATGCATTGTCACGGTGTTCAGAGCTGTCCTGAAAGTTTCAAGTGTCTAGCTAGTCGGGAAATTTTTTAAAAATCGATTGCAAGATTTGTACTGGACAAAAAAACAAACAAAAAGAAAGGAAGTTAATAAAATCATTCTAAAATAATAATAATAATAATAATAATAATAATAACAAATTATTTAGTAAACCTGATTTTTCTCAGCAAAATATGTACTATAAATGAATTTGTTTCAGCAAAAATATAGTTTAAATAAACGGAATCTTGTTATCTATAAGAATATTTTTACTTTTACTTCTCTTGTTTGTTGAGAAAAAGAAACATGATATTAGAACTAACCTTTGAATTGCTTTCAGCGGAAAAAAATGAAAAGGAAGTAAAATCACATCCTTCATGCGACTAAACAATAAATATCACAGAAAATGTCTTGAAAAAGTTCCTTAGGGGGAAAAAATAAAGCTTTAATTTTGCATAAAACTTTTTTGTGAAATATGTATGAAGATATTTTTCTCTCTTGTCCAAAAAATAGTGACAAAGCTTTCAGAATATATATTTACATTTAATACCTGCTATTAACATCTATTTCAATTACATCTGAATAACACAAATAATAAAATGTTAATGTGAAGTAACACATGTTTTAAGTTGCAAAGCATGAAAACCATAAATATATTGAATTTTTAAAAATAAATGATTTTAAATATGTAATAAGTATGTATGAATGTAATTTGAAAATTTTCATACTTTTGTTAATTAAAAAAAATCTAATTCTCCGATCGATAAGCTGTTTAATTCGATGGATTGAAAAAAATCGCTTCTTTTATTTGGTACCTTAATTGTAACGAAATTTTCATCACATTTTTAAAAATTAAAATAGGAAAATAATTAAAAATTCGACATTTAAATTTTTAATTGTTGAAAAAAGAAAAAAATAATAATGTAAATTTCTTTCTTTCTTTTTTTTTTTTTTTTTTTTTTTTTTTTTTTTCCCAGCATATAAAAAAATATTATTTCACGCGAAAAAAAAAAAAAAAAAAAAAAAAAAAATATATATATATATATATATAATAGTAAATTTGTAGCGACGCCATTAACGACATTCTAATGTAGATAATCCAAAAACTTACCGATGGACAACGGGTTAACCTTTTGTCCAGAGGTACGACTCTGGATTACTACCTAGACGTCCTCGGTTCGAATACAACCTACCGCAACACGCATTTTCCTTCATTGGTGACCGCGGACGAAGCAACAAGCTTTCAACTCCGCTCTCTGGCAATAGATGGCAGCACCACAAAAACCCTCCGAGCGTCAAAGCCTGTGAATCGCTGTTCTCACTGCACAAAGTCTGTCACGCCCGTCGCCTTCAACTCGCCGCTGCTCCTTGAACTTCGCAAAACGGGACAACTGACAGCACAATCTGGTCATCGCTACCGTCTACAGCAATTATCGCTCGTACGATGGTGTACTCACTGGAGTGGGAGTACTGTAGCGACGCCATTAACGACATTCTAATGTAGATAATCTAAAAACTTACCGATGGACAACGGGTTAACCTTTTGTCCAGAGGTACGACTCTGGATTACTACCTAGACGTCCTCGGTTCGAATACAACCTACCGCAACACGCATTTTCCTTCAAATTTGCTCATGCATATGAAAACATAAAAATATGAAAATGGAGTTTAAAAAAAAAAAAAAAAAAAACTAAATAATAATAATAATAATAATATACCTCAATTATAGATTTTCCTCCTTTTGTTTAAATAGTATGTTTTTGTCACGTATGAATCGCGCTTGGCATGAATACTAATTCAGCATGATATTAAAGAGCTTTATTTATTGATAATCTTGGGTAATTTTTAAAATTTTGATGCTGAAATAGAACGGATGTTTTTCACCAAGGACTCCACTTTCGCAAAGGCCACTTTAAGCCATGCAGCGCATCAAAAATATAAATAAATTATGAAATACTAAAAAATAGAAAATAAAGAATATGTAAAAAAAAAAGGAAAAGAAAAGAAACAGAAAAAATAATGACATAAAGTATGTATTTCTGTCTAAAGTGGCAATGAAATTCCAAAAGTTGACAAGGAGAGCTACATTAAGGCTGTACCATGATCAGGTTTACATATTTGATTATTTCGTTATTCATTTTTTTATATGCCAACTACTATTAACTAACTCAACTATTATTATAACCCCCAAAATTGTCTCATGCGATAGACGTAACCGATCATAGCACATTGTAATATTATATTTGCGTGAAACTGTTGTCATTTTACGGTTGATCCAATAAATTCAATTAATATGGAAGATAACGTGAAAGAAAATATTATTTACCCACGTATAGTGATGGTCATAAGTAACTGGGATTCAAATATAAAATTGCTACTTCAATTTTTCCGATACTGTCAGTTTCGAAAGTGTCATCTGATAAGCACCCAAATGGAGGTCCACTGGTAAGCTCTTGTCACAGATAATAGATAAAGGCACACGACAGACTGCGAATGAGTGGCTCGCTGCCGAAGACAGCGTTGAACCAAAGAGGGCTATAGAGCAATTTCATGATTTATTTATTTAATATTATTTTTATTTTTATTTTTATAAAGCGATGCAGATAAACGTTTCCTTTAAATATAGTGACCAGCGAAGCGGGCAAAGCATTCGTTGATTCACTACCTTCATTGATTTCATAAATTTATAAGAGATTCCATTAACAAACTTTAATCTATTGGCATGTAAGCAGCATCCGGTCGAGTTTTGTACATTTCGAGTTTGGTTTTAAAATTTTTACCGCAATCAGAATTCGGTTCGTTCCTGAACCGGGGATAGTTATTATATAGTTATCTCTAGTTATTATATAAAACGTTAAAATAGATTTGGATTTAATAGATTTATTATTATTATTATTATTATTAAATCTGTGATTTCTACATCACACGTAGAAAATGTAGAAAATTCCAGAATCTCGTAAGCCAATGAAGTTACAGCTTCCATATTCGGTATATCGATGATAAGGATTCTCTCGCCAAGGTCGCCAAAAAAGTCGCCACATTTGGCGCCAAATCCATTACCGGCTTTAATGAGGGGGCCGTCCCTAAAACAGGGTGGATAATACGGCAAAATGGGCGTCATATTTGGATTCAAGAAGTCATTTTATCTAAGACTTTGCATGTATGGTGTTTGGGCAATTTTCATGCAGAGCAATGTAATTTTCTTTTAGCAGCTGTAATCTGCCTATGTTTAAAAAATTTAACAGTTACTCTCGTATATATTGTAACGCATTCATTTAAAATATACGATGTTGTATTTTTTTTTTTTTTTTTTTTTTTTTGTTTGTTTTAGTAAAAGTTAATTTTCTGTCTTTTTTGTAAATATATATCATTTTGCATAGGATTTAAGGTTACTTTTATGTTTGGATTGATATAGAGAATTCTTATACACACTTTTTTTTTTTTTTTTTTTTTTTTTTACAATTAATTTATACAACTGATATGATAAAAATGTTGTGAGCGAGTTGCTCCCATATGCTTTAATTACAACAAATTTATTTCAAGTTTATTAAATAACTAATTAGTTACGAATTACAATAATTAACTTCTATTAATCCTCTAAATTTATCAGATTTCTTTCAAAATTAATTATTAAATTCCTAATTAGAATTTAAACAAATAATCTTTATTAATATTAAGAATGAATTCAGTAATAAATTCTTTGATCTATTTTTAACATAATGCAATTTATATAGGAGGAAAGAAGAAAGCAATTTAATTTCATATCATTTCATAATCATTTTCTTATTTCGTTGCAATTCACAAAAATCTTTTTATATTTCTAGCTATTAAAATGCATTAAATGATTTCCGTTATAATTTATTTTTATTTTGTTTAACTCAAAAAAAACATATAAGGAAATCACTTACTATTAAACATAATCTAAATGTCTCTTTTTTCAGACTTTACGTCGTAATAAATAATAATTACTTCCACCTGCTCTAACCGACGTTTTGGCGCATATAGGTTATGCCAAATTTTGGGTTGCAATTTGCAACCGTCTTTTCTAAATTTAAAATTTCTCATTAGATTAATACTAAGACAAAGAAACTTTTATTTGGCGCTTTTCGCTGATAATTTCGTAACCACATTTGGCAATCGGAATACGAAATGAAGCTTCTTCGTTTCGTCATCGTCACTTTTACTCATAGTAAAGATGTAATTGTTTTGCTCTCTCTCCCACGACTTTTAACGATTTCCAATTCTGTGTCGAGCCTGGCTAAATTTATTGCATTTAATATTAATATTTAAAATGATCTTCAAGATAAACTTCAATAAATACAATTTGTAAGTTAAAGGAGATATGTTTTTATTGAATATTTGGAATTTATTTGTCTTTTTTCAGCAATATACTTAAAACATTATACTTCATACAATTAACAAAGAAAATCTTGTTCATATTAATATGTAAACTAAAGTTAACAGTAATTTAATTTTTAATTTATATGACTAATCAAACTTTATTTAATTAATGTTATTCAAAAATAAATAAATTTTAGAAATATTTAGAAATATATAGAGCCTATCACGCATATTAAAAATACAAAAACCTTTAAAATTTCAACTGGTAAACATTTCGATATAAAGAGGATATTAGATCGAAAAATAGAATAAATCTCTGGAATTTATTCTCGATTGAGTGAATTCAATATTATATCCGTATTTTAGGCTTGTCACACCGATCAATTCTGAGCATTTTTCGAGATTATATTCTATTGCCTTCAAAGGAAACAAAAAGTGGCATTGAAAAGTAGAAAAAAATGCACCCCGCATACTGTTTAAGCATTTTTCCATTTTATTGAAAACTTAATATCTGCATTTATAGAAATTGCATTTTTCAAAAAAAGAAAAAAAAAATGTATTATTAAATTTTATTTATTTTTTTTCTCATGAAGCCATTTACTGTTTTCAAAACTATTTATTACATATTTGTATATTTCTTATTTAGTTCTCGTTAAATAGCTGAATAGTATTTTAAAAACTAAAACATCTATTTCATATTTTTTTCATAGTGGCGTTTACGTTTCAATTGCACAATAAATAAAAAATAAAATAAAAATAAAAATAAAAAATAAATAAATAAATAAATAAATGCTGTTAAAAATATTTTTTACATATGTAAATGTTATACATGGATCAAAAAATATTTTTTAACTACCAGAAATGGTAATATAAATTTATTGTTATTTATTATTTACTAAAGGTTTTTATATAATAGTTTGTTTCTAAGATGCATTCGTCCGATCAAATAATATTATGACTCAAATTTGATAAGCTGAAAATAGTGCACCTCATTTATTTATTTATTTATTTATATTTATATTTATATTTATATTTATTTATTTATTTTATTTATTTATTTTATTTATTTATTTTATTTTTGTGAAAATGGAGAATGGAATTCAATTACTTACGAAACGTCAGTCTGTATCATATTTTCTTTTTTTTATGACTTAAATATCTGTTTAATTTTTTTCTCGAAAGAATTTTCGTATAAAATGAAGCAAAATTATAATTATAGAAGCTCAAATTAAATTTCTAATGATTCTGTGTTTATTAAAAGGTATATTTTGTAAAAGTCTTTTAACCAGCTAAAATTATCATTTCCACTGCTATCTGCGCATTTTATGTATTATTATTATTATTATTATTATTATTTTATAACAATATTTCAATTCTTATTCGATGTATTACAATTCATTCAGTGTTTTGCAATTTAATGATCATTTTGAACTACTTTTATCATTTATTTAGTAAGTTTCTTGGTTTATTATCCTTTTTTTTTTTTTAATTTAAAGCTTTCATTACACTTTTATATTCTGTTATGCTGCATATTCATTTTACTTATGAATCTTTGATCTAATGGTTTTACTAGTAATATTGTTTGATTTACCACATTATTATTTATTAGTCTGTCATTTTTTTGGGGGGTGGGGGATCTAATTTAAATAACTTATTTTTGTATATATTTTTGTATATATCATTGATGAATTTTCATCATGGCTATGGCTACTTATTGTAAATATTAATACATTTTCCAAATTTTTCTACACAAGGCTGTTTCTGTATTTATACTAAATTGTGCTCCATTAATTTTAATCAAGAATTTCAAATGTATTATTTATTTTAATCAAGATTTTCAAAAGAATTATTTATTTATAGATATAAATATTTATCAATTTTTAAGAATTTATCAGGCTTTAGTTATATGCAAGCTTAGTTAAATTTTTAATACTATTTATAATTATTGTCTCAATTTATTATATTTCTAATATTTATCTTCTTTATTCATTACATGGTTGTTCTTAGTAAATACTTAGCGCCTGGCAAAAAAGGCAAATCTTATGGTTTGTCTTGTGCTCGGTACTGAGTAATGTATAGGGATTACTCTGGATCGTCATCCTGCTACCTATATCATCCTCCTCTTCGCAATTTATTTTTTAAAAAATGCAATTCTACAAGGTGTCTTACTTGCCCTCTTGCTGATGTTTCTCATTTTAGAGATAGCTCCTCTCATGTTACATTTTGTAAGGCTTTTAATATCATTTACTCAATCAAATGCAATTTATGCAATATGATTTATATTGGACAAACTAGCAATCCATTACACAAGCGGATTAACTTACATCGTTTTGATATTAAACAATCACGACAATTTACTACTAATTTTGAATATATGCACTTCCATCAACATGACTTTAATAATATTACTGTGAAAATTCTTAATTTTAAGAAGAATTTGAATGAACGTCTTTTACTTGAATCACAATATATTAAGTCTCTGAATACACTTTATCCCTTTGGTTTAAATTCTAATGTTTATAACAAACAACATATTGTTTATTCCAAGGTTTCAAAAATTGAATTTTACAGTAATATTTATAAAACATTAAATCACTCTTTATTTAAAAAGACTACTAGAACTTCTAGGAGTTCTTCTAGGTCGTCTTCCCCACTTCTGGACATTTCATCTCCATTACAAAATCTCAAATCCTTAGAACGTATTTTTCTTAAGTCTTATAATTGGAAAGATATACGTAATTTTATATTTGGGGTAAAAAAGAAGTATCTTCTTAAATATTTTAAAGTCTTCCATTCTCATTCTTTTGATTCACACTTCAGTGATGTATTTTTTGATATTTTACACTACAGGGCTGAGTGTTTTAATATTAAACTTGACTTAAAATCTGGTCAAAAAATAAATAACTCTCTCTTGGTGACAAATTTTTCTCATCCTGTGTTTAATAAACTTCATATCCACAATTTACTTAATGATCCATCCAATCCTTTTCCCATCAAAAACTTCATCATTCAAAAAACTTTTAAATACAATATTACTTTAGGCAGAAAAATATTTAACTACAATAAATTTGCTAAATTTCTTACATCTATTGATCAGCCTCCATGCTATTGTTCTGATTCCAAATATAAATATTTTTTCAATCCATCTCATGGTCATATTATTACTGGCGATATCAATATTGTGGAAAATCTTACTTTAAGATCTTTGATGAAGTATGGCACTAAATTTCGTATGCCTTCAAAATTCAAATTTATTGATATCATTACTCAATTTAATTTAGACTTTGATCTCTTTATATACAAAATTGCTATTGATTATAATAAACCAGTGGAATATTTTAATGAGTGGAAATTTAAGCTACTTGAGAAATTTAAACTTTATGTAGTTTATAATATGCACCATCTTTCTAATATCAAGTACTATAATTTCAAAGAAATTAATTCAGCAATTCTCGACCTACAGTCTAAATTTATTATTACTTATGTTGACAAGGCGGCTAATAACTATGCAATTATTTGCAAAAAGTATTATAAACAACTTCTTTTTGATACTATGGATACTAGTAATATTTTTGTTAAGATTAATGACAGTATCGAAATTAAAAATAGGCATATATTTAATTATTACAAGTTGATAAAAACTAAAAATAATAACTATAATTATCCTTATTTAGTTGTAATTCCGAAATTTCATAAAGATCCAATTAAATTTCGTACTGTTACTGTTGCCTGTAATGCCTATACTTCTAATGCTAATATTATATTATTAAATATCCTTAAAAAATTACATAGTTATATTGTTTCTAACAAG
This sequence comes from Salticus scenicus, assembly GCA_963930645.1. Classification (NCBI taxonomy): domain Eukaryota; kingdom Metazoa; phylum Arthropoda; class Arachnida; order Araneae; family Salticidae; genus Salticus; species Salticus scenicus. The sequence continues at coordinate 280,135,996 of OZ005649.1, read as the reverse complement.
TATAATTTTTTTCTAAAAAATAGTTTTCAACTCAAAAATAAAATTAAAAATCTTACTGATATTACTGGTATAAAAACTTTTGATTTCAATGATCTTTTTAATAATATAGTTATTAAAGATATGTTTGATATTATAAATAAACTTTTTGTAGAAAATCTGCAGTATTTAAATCTAAATGTTAACATTACTCCTTCAACCTTTAAAACTCTGACTAGGTTTATACTTTTCCATAACTATATTTTATTCAATAATTATTTATATAAACAACGTTTAGGATTGCCACAAGGTGGCATTGCTTCTAGTATATTAGCTGATCTATACTTATATTATTATGAGCGTGATATTGAGTGTACTAACTTTAAATTACTACGATACATAGATGATATAATTATATTATACTTGGATAAACATCACACCAATCTAAACTTACCTGTTAATTATCCTGAAAATCTGTCTCTTAGTAGTACTGATTTGGAATCTAATGTCATTAGTTTCTTAGATTTAAAAATTATTCTTAATTGTAATGGCAAATTAGAATTTGACTTATATGATAAAAAGAAAGATTTCCTCTTTAAGGTAAATTTTTTTACTAATTTTCAAACATGTTTACATAAATCTGTATTTGTCAATATTCTTCTTAATTTTAATCTACGTATCAAAAATTTAGTGTCTGATAAACATCAAAAAGTACAATTTCGATTCTTTAAAAATTTAGCATTAATTAATGGCTATCCCAAACACTTGATTCAAAAATTCTTTTAATCATTTATTTATTTATTTTATTATTGTAAATATTATTATTTATTTATAATTTTTATTTTTATTACTATTATTATTATTATTTTTATTTTTATTCCCTCACAATTATTATTATTATTATTATTTTTTCCTCACAATCTTTATTCCAATTTAAATTTAGGTATATACTTTAGGTATTATTTTGTGGTTAGTATTATCTACAATAACTTTCAAACTTTGTAGCAATCTAGATAGAAACACTTTTCATTCATATATTGGTTATTTGAATCCTTAGAAATAGAACGTTCCGGTCTCCTTTTACCTTGTTACATGCTTCCTGGCTGTGTTGTAAGACTTATTTTTAATTTATTTCTCTTTTTCTTACATTATCTACTTCTGTTCTATTCATTTCATTTTATTTTTCTATTATTTTCATCTAATTACTCATGGCAACTCTATTCACATTAAAATAATTATGAATAATTCATTTTATTTTATTTTACTATTATTTTCATCTCAATACTCTAGATGGCAGCACTATTCATGCTAAAATAATTATGAATAATAATCTGAATAATAATTATGAATAATAAATTTTTTAGGATCTGAATCTGTATGAATCCTTAATTTACCTGAATAACACTGCACATCCTTTATTACTCAATGGTCACTGCAATTTTGAACTGATTAACTGTGTGTTTAACTGAGTTCTGATTGTTAAATTTTTACATGTGCATCGTATCTTAGTTTTTCTGGATTGAATTTTTCTGGTTTTTTCACATGTGTATCTAGTATTTGAGTCAGTTTCAAATATATTTTATTAAGTAATTTTGTATGTTTATTTCAATCTCCAATAAATATGTCTTAGGATTATTTCAGGTAATATTGTTATTTTGATCTTCTTTTTTATGGATTTTCTATGGATGTTTCGGGCCTGTGAACAAAGAAATTCTTAGCTTTTGCTTTCTTTGTGACAGAAAAACATCCATTTCTTAGCATATTTGCATTCTACAAGGCCCTTGAAAACGTTGGAATGCAAATTATGCTTTTTTCTCATCTCCAAAATTCATTTCGATTTATCTTTAATTCTTTTCTGATTTGATATGAGTGGTCTGCGATTATGATCTGAATAATTCTTTTAATGCTGAGGTTGAATCATCTTTGAATTTCATAAAATTTTGCACTGATATTATTATATTTTATTATTGTATTACTATATATATATATATATATATATATATATATATATATATATATATACAAGATAAAGATATATAACTGGCAAAATATATGGAATCGCATTTCAGGTCTTTTGGTGCTTATTTTTCTCACGGAGATCTATCTTTAAATAATTATATTTATTTGAAAAACTGTTTGAGTTATGAAATGTTTGGTGTGGAAATGTATGTGGTGAAAATTTTAAAAACATGGCAAAGCATTTTGTATTTTGTTGAAACATTTTAATGGTTCGAAAGTGATTAAAATGATCTTTATAAAAGTACCTCACGTTAAGAAATTGAAGAAAGACTTTTTGATATAGCGCGATAAAATTAAATAATAATATGCAAAAAGGAAAACACAACTAAAAATAAATAAATAAATAAATAAATCATTGTTGAATTTGGAAGGTGCTTTCTGGTGGTGCAGATTCGCGCATTTTTCATATTTTCGTCCGTTGCAGAGGAATGCTCTTTTCGAAAACGGACGAATGTTTCGCTATTACGTTCTTTCTTCTGCAGAAGGTAACAGAACGTTCTTTTAGGGTAAAGAATTCAAATTGACTAGTTTTTAATTAAAATACGCTGTCGTTTCAATTTAAATATCACATACTAATCACAATTATTATTTTTTTTATTTATTCTATTCTCTCTGGCAGACTTGTATGTATCTATCTGTTAATTTGTGTACTTCTCCGATCTGTGGCGGTGAACCGTATAGATGAACATATAGACAGAGAAATTATTATAGATAATATATTAAAAGTAGGTACATATTTTTGTATATATATCATTTTTTTTTAAATTCCATAGATAATGTTAATTTGAATACCATAAAAGGTTGTCCTGTGATAAAAAAAATAATAAGAAAAAAAGAAAGAAAGAACGTACTGTATAATATCATTCATTTTAGGTAAAATTTTTATATATGTTTAGTAAAATATTACAATATATGCTTATCTTATGTTTAATAATTTTATATTTTATTTTTATATTTTGACTTTTTTTTTTTTTTTTCTTTTTGCTTCAAGAAAATAAGAAAAACAAATTTACTAAAATTTACATCATTTTACGTACAACGCGTTTTTAATTGAATTTTAAACACTGAAATCATACAGTTAAACATACAGTCTTTTACTAAATTGTCAAGCTGTTTCTAAAATTATTCCGTTACATTATTGCTGATTATAATCTAAAAAAAAAAAAAAAAAAAAAAAAAAAAAAAAAATAAGCATTATGGTAAGAAAAATAAGAAGAAATATCTTATTTTACTTCCATTTTTTCAGCTTTTTTTCTTTAATTTCATCTTTATATAATTTCCCCGAATTAATTATTATTATTATTACTGTTATTATTATTAAGAAATGTTTGTACAAAAGTAATATAAAATTCTTGCTTATGATTATAATAAGAAAGAAAATTGTGATTATCGATAATCTTGATAAAAATCCCATTCAAAGCCCCAATAATAAATAAATAAATAAATAAATTTATATATATATATATATATATATATATATATATTCTTTATTTATTTATTTTTCGTGTAATTCATACAAGAGAAACCTTTTTTTTTTTTTTTTTTTTTTTTTTTTTTCCCCGCAGATTCAAAAAAAGAAAATATCTTTCTTTTCACACCAAGCGTCAAATCGAGTGTCCTATTGTAAAGTTTTCGAAATTTTATTTTCTGTATCTTTTGTTGTTATTGATAGGAAAAGAGATATCAAGGTTGAAGGCACAATAAGTTGCATCGCTTCTATTGATGGAATCATGAAGAATTCTTCTTTTTTTAGTTTTAAATTTGAAAACATACATTCTTGAATAGATATTTAATGCTGGTTTATCAAAATAGTTACGTATATGCAAAATTATAGAACTTAATATAAAACATATTTTAAGTGGAAATTAAACCTTTTGCTTATGCTAGAAAAATGTTTATTTTTGAGATGAATTGTATAAATAAACGATTACTTTTTCTTCAGTTGTATGATGTGGATATTGAAAATGAAATGCACAAGGAAACCCGAAGATATTTTCATATATTATATCATAAATAATATGTCAATAAATGTATATTGCATTAATACATTAATAATTACTTGAAATATTTTAATATCCATATTTAAGATGATTTGTTGATGTTAATGCATTTCACATTTCATACATTTTCCATTGAAGCAAAAAATTATTCGTTACAAAATGATAAAATAAAATAAAATGTTGTATGCAATATGCAAAAATTGATGTATCAAAAGCGTGTGCAGCAAATGTAATCAAAAATGATATCTTATTACAGACAGAGATCAGTGTAGGCTCACACGTATAATGGTATTCAGGTTCAAGATGGATTTCTTAAGGAAAAAAATTAAAATGAAAAAAAAAGGTCTTAAAAACCCATTAAAAAAATAATGTAGCGCTAAAGTCAAACTCCTACGTATAGTCGTATACGTTAAATAGCCAATCGATATTGAGCCATCTTCCCTATCTTTTAAAACATTATAGACGGCGCTGTCGCCATTCTTGACAAAATATCATTAGATATTTTGCCAATCCATAAAGGGAAGTGAAAACATTTTAATTTCAGAAGTCAGTCAGAAGTTTGCCAGTTCTTGCTGAAAGATGTTGACGTTTTTTCGTGTAAGACGCCTGTGTGGCCATGGGCCACAGGCAGTGGCCTGTAAGAAGTTATATTCGTCTTATATATCCTACATTCAACTATGTTCTGTTTACTGCGCGCGATGTATATATTTATTGTAATTGCGCTTCATTTTAATTTAAGTATTAAGTAATGGGATTCCAGATGTCGTTCTTAAATGTTCTATCGTGGAATTCTATAATAATAATAATAATAATAATAATAATAATAATAAATCTGTTGATGATTAAATTTTAAATTTGATTTCCTGGATTTTTGAAAAGATTTCATGGGATGACGTTTTCACAGTGGTTCAATAGGGAAGTGTTCAGGAAAATTTCTTCATAAAAATCAAAATTGATTCATGAGAAGAATCTGTAACTTATAACTGTCGTTGAGCTGAATAAATTTCAGCGAAGGTTGCCTAAGAAACACTTATAAGAAAAGAGAGGAAATCTATTGCAGAAATGTTCATAAATACATAGATATTTAAAATTGTAAGCTAGAGGAAATTTCAAATACAGAACCAAAAATTCAGAAACATTATGGATGGAATTACATAAATTCAAGTTTATTTATAGAAAATTATATTTAAGATTTATAAAACAATTTTTTTTATTTTCAACTATATTTTTTGTATTCTGGTAAAATGAAGGGTTATAAAATCCATTACTTAAAAAATTCATTTTATTAAGCTGAATCTTATTATCTATTTTAAATCGTTAATTAAATTATATTAGAGGTATCAGGTTTACTAGTTTTATAAAGTCAACGATCAAAATCGTGCAGGCTGCGTCATGAAATGTGAATAGCATATTAAAAATATATCTGGATTAAAATGTTTGTTTGTATTTTTATTTATGTATTTATTTATTTATTTTTTTTTTTAATGACTGTGCGAAATTATTAACTGATTTTTTTTTTTTTTTTTATGATATATTTTAGAATAATAAAACAAATAATTACTTAAGATATAAACACATTAAGAAATAATTATTTATCAGCATATAAACAACTGTATAAAAATTTTTAATTTGTTTACATAATTTGTAAATATCTAATAAATATGCTTAGTTAAGACTCCTCAGTATATTTTTGTCAGTCAGATAATCAGTTTCCCTAAAAATATGTTTATGTTGCAAAGTATATTTTTATGGAATAATAATTATAAAATATGTATAAAATTATAATTAGCTTAATAACTTTATCCTCTTACATTATCTAACCTTTGCAATAAACAAAATTAATAATGCAGAATTCAATGTATAATCATCTAAAAATGAATTTCCTAAGTACTGGAAGAATTTTTTTTTTTTTTTTTTTATTGTTTATGTACATTCAAGTTTGTATTTGATTTTATCCATCATACCATCTTTTAAAAGAAATTTCCTTTGATATTTTGCGATTTTTTTTCTTTTTTTTAATTATGTTCTAGATATTCATAAAAATAAACGTTATCGCGCCTGAATAAAGAATAAGTTGAGTAATAAGTACAAAAGTGTTAAAAGTAATCAAACTAAAATTCGAACATGGGAATTTGCCATATATTTACCAATTAAGCTGTCAGGTATAGCAAAGTGCTACAATTAAAACTCGCACTTTGCGGGTAAAACGTGAATGTGCTGTTTTAGGATTAAAGTCGACTAGTAGAGTTAGTTCTCATCCTAAATTGAAATTGTAATTCACGATATGCAAATATTTTGGAAAGTAAGATAGATAAAAGGAGAATGAAGATGGTTTCGGGGTGTTAGTTAGTTGGAAGGAGTGTTAGTTAGTTGGAGAGAGAGTTTAGAGGAGGAACTTCGTAGTTGGAGTGTGTTAGTATGAGAGTTGGGGGAGCTAGCTGTTAGCGGCGTAGTATAGAAGAGAGTAAGTCCTGTAGCATTGTAGCGTCAGGGAATCCTCCTACATGCGAACGATTACTTGGCCTTAGAAGCTAATTTAAATAAAAATAGTGGAGATCATTTGCGAGTAGTTAAATAAAGTAAAGTAACGGAGGTTATTTATAGATGTCAAAGCATTTAAGAGGGCTGCCCATTTAAACGTATTAAATCCAACCAAAGTCCAGCGTCCCCCTTCTTATTTAAGCTCAATTAAAGCTCCATTGATTTTACAAATCTGACTCTGTCATTTCTTCATAGACATAAGTATTTCAGTTTACAGCTTCAAGTCAACCTAAAGTTAAATACGTAAGTTTGCAGCATTCAACCTTAAGTCAACCAGTAAGTCAACTTAAAATTAAGATCATGGCGCACCATAATTCTCTACATTGGCGCCCAACTTTGCTCGAATCCCCCCCCCCCCCGAGCAAGTCTTTTTTGATGGCACCACTAGCGTGCTGCAATTTTTTAAACAGCTTGAATATTTTTTCCATTCTCATAAAATAAATGTTAAAAAACAATATTCCTGGTTAGCCTATTCCCTAGAAGGAGAACCGAGACAGTGGCATAGGTTAATCGCCTGCCATTCGCTTGGCCCAAATCCATCCTATGACGAGTTAAAAAGTCGGGTCATCGAACTCTTTGCCACTCGGTATGACAAACTAAGATTGCAACATGACCGTTCCCTCCCCCCTCACGAACGTCAGTGGGAAACAATATTAAACCCAGTGGAAAAACCGCAAGAAGTTATTGAGTCGCAAGAAGTAAGCTCGAGTACATTAAGTCACCCTAAAACTGGTGACGACAACTTTATTTCTAGTGGCAAAAGCCAAGCGCAAGTGACTGCAAACGAACAAACTTCATTTTCAAACAGCGATACATATGAAACTAAATCTATTATTCAGAATTTTGCTACGGATAATAAATCCGAAAAATTATCTCGTGTTGCGACAGGAATTGTAAAAGAAAATCCTATTAAAATTACTGTGGCTGCGGAAACTGTTAAACTAAGCGAAAATGTAAAATCAGTAAATGATTCGGTTAATCCTTGTAACTCAACTTTAGCTGTCAGTTTTGAATCTATACAGCCGACACAGTCAAATATTTCTAATGCGAACGTGAACTTAAAGTTTCAAAATGACCCGCCGATTAAACCAACGGAAAATGCAAGTATTTTAAATTCGGCAATTCCAAACGTCTATTTAACCTCCTGCGAAGTTTCCAGAAAGTCTAGCAACCCTGCATTGGACAGCACGGAGCGAACGCAGTCCTCTGTGATAACTGGGGACAGTGACAAGGTACCGGGCTCGAGTCCATCCCAGAAAAATGCATCTCCGATGCCGGACTCCGTTCTACAAGCCACCAGCACGGAAATTGCTACAACAACTCTACTGACCAGTCTGATCCGCATCGCTAATTTTGCTGATATCAAGGAATCAATCTGTCAGGTGCTATGGTTTTATATTTTTTCCATTGTAAACTGTATTTCTATCACAGCAGTTATGAAATTTTCGACATGTAGAACCTTCATTTGGACTTTCAGCCATGATCTCAAAGAAATGAACTTTTTAAAATATCACAAATCTAAATTTAAACTTGCTGCATGAACTTTTTAAAATTTAAAAATGCAAAATTTAAACGTATAGCATGAACTTTCATCTCTCGAAATTTCATGTACTGTTTACATGTAATAATTTTTTTTTCTGTACATAATATATGCATGTATGTACGTTAATGTTTTTTTAATTCCTAGCCAACACCAGCAGTTTTTGGTAAAAAACCTTGTTGAACTTTTGTATAAACTTTTCCCCCCTCTTTAGTTTTTTGAATGATCTATATATATGGACTTAAATTCCTTCTGTTTTAGCCATCACCTGCAGCGATTCGTACGATAAATTTTCTTACCTTTGTATATAAATTTTCTCTCTAAGTTTTTACATGATCAATATGTATATACTCTACTACCTTTCTATTTTCTAGCCAACAACGGAGTCTTGAAAACTTTTTTCAATAACTTTATATATATATATCTATTCATTATATATATTTTTCTAAATGTCGTAAATTGTATAAAATAAACTTTTATAAGTGTATAACCATTTTTCTCTATAGTTTTGTAAATGTAATGTAAAATATATGTACGTAAATCTTTTTTATTTCTCAGCGATCAACTGCAGTTTTGAAAATTTTGTATCCTTAAATATGTTTTCTAAATGTTGTATAAAGTGTATCAAATGAATTTTCTTGTTGTAAACTTTTGAATTTTTTACTAAAAGTTTTATGTATGTATATCTATTAGTATGGGGAAAAAAGAGAATTTTTTTTAAAAAGCTATTTTGCATGTAAATTCGCGTTTAACGACTACCCTTATTAATCCACTAACATTTTAGTTTTTTCCGTATGCAACTAGCTTATGAAATATGGCTTATGTATACAATTATGTCATTTATCTATATATAAAAGTGTAGTTCACGTCTATTTTTGATGTATACGTTTAAAAAAGTTTTAATTTTAGAAAATCTGAGGTCCAGTTGCTGATCCTGACTCTAAACCCGAAGTATAGATGTTCAATATGAAAAGCCAGCTTGATTTTTTCAATTCTTACTTTTGATGCTAAAGACGGTATTTTTGGGAACTGTGCCAGTGTTTCTGTTTTCTAAAGTCAAAGGTGCTTTTCGGAACAGTGCCAACAGCAGTGGATTGACCTTTCAAGTTAACTCACAGTGGACAACTGGAATTCTTTTTTTCTGATGCCCGTTCAAGTATTATTCCTAGCTGATGATCTGGGTTAAGACTAACCTGCAGATGGATAAAAATATACAAGTTTTTTGTCAAAAAAGACTTTTTAATGTCACAATTTAATTTCAATAACGATCGCATTTATTTTTATTAGGCGATCCTTTTTCTACTAAAATTTATTTTAAATTAATGAAAATTTTTTCCTTTCCATTTGTTTTAAGGAAAGATGAATGTAAGCCCCGCTGTAATTACGCTGGACTTTAGATAAGTTTAAACTAAGTTAGGGCAGTTTTAAGCTCGGCCTTCTTACTTTTTTTCCTTATTACATTTTAAATGCAAACAGTTATTCTTGGGCAGTCTAGTTTAAATTTAAGTTTCTCCCCTCTTTTTTCTTTTTCTAAAATATTATATAGTTGAATTTTAAACAGTAAGTCACTGCAGATAACTTTTCTTTGCATAGTATTGCAATAATTTAAAATTTGCACGGGTAAAAACCCGTTGGGGATTTTTTCCGCGAAATTTTTTTGGAAGAGAGTTGGAAGGAGTGAGCTAGAGTGTTAGTTGAGAGGAGGCACTTCGTAGTTGGAGTGTGTTAGTATGAGAGTTGGGGGAGCTAGCTGTTAGCGGCGTAGGATAGAAGAGAGTAAGTCCTGTAGCATTGTAGCGTCAGGGAATCCTCCTACATGCGAACGATTACTTGGCCTTAGAAGCTAATTTAAATAAAAGTAGTGGAGATCATTTGCGAGTTGTTATGTAAAGTAAAATAACGGAGGTTATTTATAGATGTCAAAGCATTTAAGAGGGCTGCCCATTTAAACGTATTAAATCCAACCAAAGTCCAGCGTCCCCCTTCTTATTTAAGCTCAATTAAAGCTCCATTGATTTTACAAATCTGACTCTGTCATTTCTTCATAGACTTAAGTATTTCAGTTTACAGCTTCAAGTCAACCTAAAGTTAAATACGTAAGTTTGCAGCATTCAACCTGTAAGATCTACATTAGAGAATCATGGCGTCAGATTCTCTACAAAGCGACTTATTTGATATGGGACCTGCACACATGCATTCATTTGAAATTTACAATAAATTATCTGTTAGCCAATAAATGATTCAGCAATACGGATGAATTAAAATAGATTGCAGTTACAAAATACCTGAATGGCAGTACCATTATGAATTTATAACTTCGGACAAATGTAGCATACAGTCGGTAACAAAAGTTTCCGAACACTAACAAAAATTTCCTATGTAAAAAAAGTGCACTTCACATGGTTTTGTTAAATAAATCCTTGTCGAATCACGTACTTAGACTGACTAAGAACATGATTCGATAAGGATTTATTTAACAAAACCGTATGAAGTGTACTTTTTTTACATAGGAATTTTTGCTAGTGTTCGGACACTTTTGTTACCGACTGTACATATTTCATTTGTAACAACCGAATTAATTTACCAAATAGTAAAAAAAAAAAAAAAAAAAAAAAAAAGAGTGGGATTTGAACCTTTACAAAAGTCATGGAAACACAAATTTTTAAAACGTTCACTTCATTTTAATGTTTTTGTTGGTTTAAGTAATATATTAGATGAAATTTGTACATTGAAAAGAAGGTATCGATAGGATTTGCATCTTTTCAGCTGAGTTGATAGTTCTAATGAAGTTATACGGTATTCGGTGGGGTTTTGGCGCGACAGGTGGATGGGGAAATTGTTTTGAAGAAAGTTTATTATAGTGATTCTTTTAAGTAACAGTCCAATACCATTTATTTAATACATAGTAACCAAAAAAAAAAAAAAAAAAAAAATTGACTATAAATGATGTATTACCCCATAATTTTATCTCGTCACAAACATACGACTTTGAATTAAATTCTTTGAATTAATTAGGAAACAATAGCTCTTTTATATCAATCGCTACGTCTATGAATGTATAAATAACTCTTTAAACCAATAAAACGAAAGTGGTAATTTCAATTTCAAATACGAAGTTATTCTTATATAATGTCACTGAAAAGTTAACACTTTTCATTCGAAGGGATTTGTCCGTAAAAATACAGTTTGAAGGCAGATTTGAGTAAATTACGTAGATTAATGGCTTTTACATATTTAAAAAAAATACCAGTATTCTAAAATTATATTTTCATAAATTTACGAGTTTTGACCTTTTAGATAGCAAAACAGTGATTTCCTGTTGACATAAACACTCAATTTCCGTGATTTTGCAATTCGTTTTACAGTGCATGTGTAAAGACAATCAGCGTAAGAAAGATTTTTCCTTGTAAAGTTATCAGAATACTTGACAAATGAATTTTGGAGGAAGTTTAATTGTATTTAATTTTATATCAGAGAATTATACGTTTTTGACTAGTTTTTTTCCATACCAAAGTAGGGTATATTTTTTTTTTTCAAAAAACGTTGTCCATGCATTTTTTCCTAATACATAATAAGGATTTTACAATTAAACTCAAGATAGTAATAGTCACGTCTTACTGAATTTTAAATATATACTGTTTAGTTTTTATTTCTCGTTCTTCTTATTTATCCAATTACACATTTCATCTGCAAATTGGTACGTCGATTCAGTAAATTAAAGGCGATAACAAACTCCCCAATTGTGCTACCAAATTGACATCTAGTAGCTATTTATTTAGTCACATGAAAATTGGAATAAATTAATTCGCACGCTATTTAAGGACGCAATTTTGTGATTGAATTAACATTTATAACTCCAATATTTTCGGGTGACAATGATATAAATTTATGACTTCGACCAAATATAACAATTATATATTCAAATGGTAAAGATGGTTTAATGTTTAGAAAAGCAAAATATACCCATACCAGTACTTAAAACGCTCTGATAATTTAAAAACGTTGCTATTGTGTTGAATTGATGCCTGATAGGATTTACATGATTACTGAAAAGTTAGAAGAAAATCATGTGTTCAACGATTACTTACGCAAATCTATAGATAAAAGTATAATTATGTCCCTGTACATTAACCATTTGATTCATCTTAACGAAAATCTTACTGTAGCATCCCTATATGATACACATTTAGAATACCGAGTTTGGAATTTCTGCTACTATTTTTTCTTGAGATATGCTGAAAACAGACATCCAGACACACAGACATCCACACAGACAGACAGACACACACAGAGACCATTCGCTAAAAACATGATTTTCGTATTCAGGAGATTTCAGAACATGTAAGTATAACAAAAAATCATGTTCGAAAATTTGATCCTAAAATAATACTTTCTCGACCCTATGGGTAACAGACAGTAAAAAACGATTCACTTCATTTTACCAAGATACTTTTTTTAAGACTATCGAAGATCCTGTTTTCAAATACGCAGGCGAAGTGTGACGTCACTGACCGTCCGTGGATGCAAGAAAAGATTCCCTATGTTAATCGTCCATTGGATTTTTTATAAAAAATTATTAAAAATCGAGGAAAATTATTTCTCGATTTTAATACCCGTATTTGGGTATAGATATGCTATCGTATCCATGTGTTAGATTGAGTTATTTTGCTGTCAAATTGACAAAATTTTAAATTTCAAAACTGTGTCATTTTTGGCGTATTTTGTATTTGGCGATTAAAAACATAATATGAAAATATACATGCCAGATGTTTATTTTCGTAATATGTATTGTACGAAATATTGTTTCATATAATTCATCGCTCTCTTAACATAAGTTGTTAAAATAACCATAATTTTTGAAAGGAATTAAATATTTTCGCCAGATAATTTGGCGATATTTTTTTTCGCCAAGGATGACAGATATATTAAATATATTCCGCTGCAACATATGAGTATCTTATATCAGACACTTTATTTAGACATTTAAAAACAAATTTGACTTCAAATTATGATAGAGATTTTATCATTTTCCTTTTAAATACTATATTAGTTGGAATATTTATTGTGTAAATATCATCCTTTGAAATGAAATGTTTATGTTTTGAATCGAATATAGAAGTTTGCCATTATTTTTTCTAGAGTTTTGAAACTTAAAATTTAAATTTTAAATTTTATCAATTTTACAGCAAAAACAACTTAATCTAACACATGCACACGATAACTAATACATATCTATACCGAAATATGGGGATTAAAAACGGGAAATAATTTTCCTCAATTTTTAATAATTCTTTACAAAAAATCCAATGGGCGATTAACATAGGAAATCTTTTTCTTGCACCCACTGACGGCCAGTGACGTCATCACTTTGCTTGCGTATTTTCAAACTAACTATCCAATAATTACAGACACTCCATGCTAACCCAAATTCCCCTCTACTCGATACTTCCAACCAGCTATCTCACCCACAACATCGCCAAAATATCCAGGATCCAGCTAGGGACTTTCTCATTCTCAGCCGAACATTTTATCTTGACTCGACATTATCACCTTAGACTACTTTACTTTTAATACTCATTCCAACTGGTGACCTTTACTTGCCCAACCAAACATTCTATCCCAACTATAACTTTACACTAATTTCAAAACTAAAATCAACTGGCGACTTTTACGTACTGAACTCGACGCCAATCATACCTTACAATGTAAACAAACAATGAAGCTTGATAAAAATATTTAAAGTATTTAATATGTTTTTACAAATATTTTAAGCGTTTTAAGACTTTAATATGTTTTAGTAATACTTTAAGCGTCTTTTTTAAAAAAACAGTCAAAGAGTCTTTCATTCGGAATTAAAGAGATGTCCATTTGGAATTTGTATTTTCTGAATGGCAACAGTTTGGTTTGTTTTTATTTGGTATTGCGTTGCTTACATTCATGAAGTTACATAATTCTATTTATAGGTTCATGTTTATAATAGCCAGTGATCCGTTATATTTAATTTAAACCTTTAAACATTACAATTGAATAGTTTTTCAAGGTTTTAGAGGAAATAAATAAGAATGCGCGCGATACGAAACATATGTATGTTTCCGTGAGTTGAACCAGCTCAGTGAGTTCAACAAACGGGAAAAAAAATGGCTGCCAAAAGTTTCTGTTTTGAAGCGGTCTAACTGGAATCTTTCATGACAGATGAGGGTCATTATTATTATTAATGTGATATGTGAGAAAATATTATATTATGAAAACTTAAATTTAAAGAAAGTGATTTAAGAAAAAAAAAAAAAAAGCATTTAAATGTTATTAAAATTGTAGCATTTCAGTATCATGATGATTCATAATTTTAGTCAAGATTGAATGCGTAAATTCACAAAAAAAAAAAAAATAAAAAAAATAAAATAAAATAAATAAATAAATAAAAACACTTCGTAAATATGGATTACAATTTTTTAGGAACAAATACTTGTAAAAATATAAATGTATTTTAGAATGTTTGAATTAACGAAAAAATATTTTGTTCTACGACAGTACTTTTAAAAATAGAATAAATTTCACAATCCTCAAAATTGTGGTTTTTGCTAATCTTAGCTCTAATTGTATTATGATTTTACAAAAGCATTATTGCCATGCGAAACTAAAATATCATATATAAGTTAAAAGTTGGCCATGCCCCCATTTTTATTTTAATGAACATTTAATTCTCTTAATAAATAAACTCGTTTAATGCAGTCTAAGCCAAACACTGTTAAGCTCAGTGCATGTAGGGAGCCAAATTCACAAAATTTCACCTTAAATTTCTGAACTAAGTTTGATATATTTATTATGTTTAAAAAATATATTGTGTATTTTTATCGAGAATAAAGAACACATTTTTGCTTGTTTGTTTGTTTGTGCATTAGATATTCTTCTATAGAATGAATGACTCTATCATTAAATCAATAATTGAAATACGATTACAATACCATTCTAAAAAGACAAATTGTTGAAGAAACGAACAAATTTTATGTAATGATCTATACAACATTTATCACGTAGGTCATAAATCTTTGATTCTTTTAAAAACCTACAACAAAAACTCTTCAGTTGGAATCTATTTATTACCAAAACAAATGAATAAAATGACCTACTTAAAAGCGTATTCTTTTTTATACAATATTCACTTACATTTTACAGAAAATAGAAATTATAATAATGCAGATATGCAGGTGTAGTTTATTAATTATTTTTGTAAAACACCATGTTAGTTATATCTATTATTTATTGATGTTTTGTACATATTAAGAATATATTTAATATCGATAATATAAAAACTTTGATATAAAAATATTTCTTAAAGCTTTCGTTCCAACATTTTATTCCAATCTTGAGATGTAAGGTAATGGGGGGTAAGTTAATCGACACATATTACAGAATGTGCGAACAGTGCTTAACCAGTTAAATCAGCTGCAACAAGTACTTTTTCTTTAAAATATAGTCATAATTTTTTTCGATAAATATAACCATTGTTTATTAATCTAAAAAGAATTAATAACAGCACTAATTATATAATTTATCTTGGTGATTATTAAATCACATATATATTGATTTTAGCATTACATTAGAATTGTTGAATTTTCAGTATACAAAAAAGTGTTCCAGACATGAATGAAGTTAGTTAAATAAAAATACACTTCACCTGAATAATGTTTTTTTTTTTTTTTTAACTATTGTCGAGAGAATTAAAAATGTAAAAATTTAACTTTTCAAAAAAATAATTTATGACATAAAAATTGAAAAATGCAAAATCATTTTCGTGCCATTTAAAAGATCATTTAAAAAATAAAATCCTATTAATTTTCTACAAATATTAAAAGGCGTAAATATAATGCTATGTCCTGAATAATGAATACATTTGTAATAGATCTAAATATTTTACTATCGATTATGTTTAAAAATATAAAACTATTTATTTTATTTGAATATATATATATATATATATATATATATATATATATATACATATATGTTGTGTACCTGGGGGTTCGTGAGTTGTCCGAGAATGAAAGGCAAAATTTACAAAAATTCAGTAATTTATTCACAGAAAGTTTCAGAAAAATACAGGTCTATAAACCAAGTATCAGCTTCAATTCAACCCGTAAACACAGCTTAAACAACAGCTGTCAATAACAAACCCACATTACAAACTGTATAGCAATAACACTTAAAGCAAGTCTCTTTCAAAGAGCCTCAAAACAATGCAAGCATTAGCGAAGCTGGCTGAGAAGTGAACTGAACTGACCCCCTTGGCGAAAAAAAAACAGCCCTTATATACCCCTGTAGAAAAGTGTGGAATGTTCCAGAAATTTCCGTATCTCATCAGCCAGTGAGATTAGAGCTTCCATATTTGGTATATCCCTAATAAGGATTTTCTCGCCAAGGTCTCCAAAAAATCGCCAAGGTGAGAAAAAGTCGCCAAAATTGGCGCCAAATCCATTACCTGCTTTATTGGGGCTTTTTAATGCGTTTTTAAGGCAAAATAAGGCTATTTCAACGCTAAAACGACTAGAAATGCACAAAATTAGCACTTTCTCAACTTACTAAGCCTCTTTGAAAGAATTTATACAAAAATACACACAATTATTTACAATTTTGTTGGGGAAATGGGGGGGGGGAATTTTCCTTTGTCCGTAATTTTTTTAATATCGAAAATAGGAAGAAACTTCAAATCAGGCGAATTGCCACCATACCCTAAAGAACAATTTTTGTATTTAAACTTTTTCGATAACTTCAATTGCTGAAAAGTTACAAGTTAAAAAGTTATTTGTCGTCAGTTGTGATGAAGCCGACTTTTTCTATAGATTTAATTGCTTAAATTTATAATCTGATGCAATATTCAATTTATAATCTAATCGTTTGCACGTCACGTGCAAACGATAATAAACTAGTATGTTGTGGCCACCACAAGACTTTTTCTACATTTTCCTATACAAATTCACTCAGTAACAATATTAAAAAAAAAAAAAAAAAAAAAAAAAAAAAAAATTACGATTCTTTTTCAGTTTTTTTTCGTTAAAGGTAAAAAAAAATCGATAACTTTGTTTTAAATTATCACATATTTTTGTTCAACTATTCGTTTTAAAGGTATTGACGAGACCTTTCGAAAGATACCCATCTTGAAAATTTACCCCCCCCCCCGGCGGTACTTCCCCAAAGGGGGGGAAGCGATGCCCCCACATGCACGATTTTTTTCCCTAATTAACTACTACTATTATCAATAATTCATATTCATTTTACAATCAAAGGTTAAGAATAACTCTCATTATGTACATTTATAAACCGAGTATCAGCTTCAATTCAACACGTAAACACAGCTTAAACAACAGCTGTCAATAACAAACCCACAGTACAAACTGTATAGCAATAACACTTAAAGCAAGTCTCTTTCAAAGAGGCTCAAAACAATGCAAGCATTAGCGAAGCTGGCTGAGAAGTGAACTGAACTGACCCCCTTGGCGAAAAAAAACAGCCCTTATATACCCCTGTAGAAAAGTGAGGAATGTTCCAGAAATTTCCGTATCTCATCAGCCAGTGAGATTAGAGCTTCCATATTTGGTATATCCCTAATAAGGATTTTCTCGCCAAGGTCGCCAAAAAATCGCCAAGGTGAGAAAAAGTCGCCAAAATTGGCGCCAAATCCATTACCTGCTTTATTGGGGCTTTTTAATGCGTTTTTAAGGGAAAATAAGGCTATTCGCTAAAACGACTAGAAATGCACAAAATTAGCACTTTCTCAACTTACTAAGCCTCTTTGAAAGAATTTATACAAAAATACACACAATTATTTACAATTTTGTTGGGGAAATGGGGGGGGGGATTTTCCTTTGTCCGTAATTTTTTTAATATCGAAAATAGGAAGAAACTTCAAATCAGGCGAATTGCCACCATAACCTAAAGAACAATTTTTGTATTTAAACTTTTTCGATAACTTCAATTGCTGAAAGGTTACAAGTTCAAAAGTTATTTGTCGTCAGTTGTGATGAAGCCGACTTTTTCTATAGATTTAATTGCTTAAATTTATAATCTGATGCAATATTCAATTTATAATGTAATCGTTTGCACGTCACGTGCAAACGATAATAAACTAGTATGTTGTGGCCACCACAAGACTTTTTCTACATTTTCCTATACAAATTCACTCAGTAACAATATTAAAAAAAAAAAAAAAAAAAATTACAATTTTTTTTCAGTTTTTTTTCGTTAAAGGTAAAAAAAAATCGATAACTTTGTTTTAAATTATCACATATTTTTGTTCAACCATTCGTTTAAAGGTATTGACGAGACCTTTCGAAAGATACCCATCTTGGAAATTTACCCCCCCCCCCCCCGGGGGTACTTCCCCAAAGGGGGGGAAGCGATGCCCCCACATGCACGATTTTTTTCCCTAATTAATTACTACTATTATCAATAATTCATATTCATTTTACAACCACAGGTTAAGAATAACTCTCATTATGTACATTTATACGAAATTTTGTCCTATACTGCCATGTTAAAAATTTAGAAAAAATACGATCAACGCTCCACCTGTTGAGCGATTGATCCCAAAATCTAATCAGCACCAGTTAATGTCAGGGGCCAACTAAATACCAAATTTGGTTAAATTTCGTAATATATATATATATATATATTACGATTTTTTTTCTAAGTTTTTTTTCGTTAAAAGTAAAAAAAAATCGATAACTTTGTTTAAAATTATCACAGATTTATAGTTCAACCATTCGTTTTAAAGGTATTGACCAGATCTTTCGAAAGATACCCATCTTGAAAATTTACTCCCCTCGTGGGGGGACTTCCCCCCCCCAGGGGGATGGCGAGGCTCCTACACATTCAATTTTTTTTCCCAGTTGACTATCTCTATTATAAATAATTCTTGTAAATTTCATAATGATTACTAAAAAGTAATTATCTTTATGCACATTTATAGAAAATTTTGTCCTATATCACCATGTTAAAAATTTAGAAAAAGCGAGATAGCAGCGCAACCTGTAAAACAATTTTTACCAAAAGTTCATAGGCACTAATTTATGTCCAGGTGCAACTACATACCAATTTGTATGAAATTCTGCGCTGTAGTTCTTGAGATACAGTTGCCACAATATTTTGTCACACACACACAGACTGACAGACAGACAGACAGACAGACAGACATTTTCTAAAAATGGTCAAATCGTGTTCTACAGCTCTCAAAACATGTAAATCCATCAAAAACCCGAGGTCGAAAATTTTTACGAATCCAATACATTCTTCTATTGATATAGAAGAAAGTAAAAAGATCACTGAAAATAAAAACCATTGTAACAGCTTTAATTTTAATCATTTAAAAATGTAAAATTAAAATAATACATTAGTCTTGGTAAAAATATCGTTTGTGGTGAATAGTTTAAAACGCCAGTTTACGCAAGAATTTTAAATTTATGATTGAAATTGAGAGGAATACGTTACAGCTTCCTTCGATTTTTTATCTTGTAGAAACAAAATTTTGGACTGTGAAGAGATATGAGGTTTCTCCATGGGAAGAAAATATTATGACGTCAAATCTGCCATTTTTCATCCCCAAGCTCGCCAAATTTTCTCATCAAATAATGAATTTCGTTGCCAAGTCAAAAAGTTCGTTGTCAACTATCAAGTTTTGCCGCCAAATCACAAATTTCATTGCTAAGTCACAAGTTTTCTTACCAAATTGTATATCTATATGGATTCTATTTGTTGAATGAATATGAACTTGGATTTTTATAAATTGAATCATTTACTGACCAATAAATCTAGCCTAAAATTTTAAGTAGATTGAATAGTAGTAGTTGATAATTAAACATCTAAAGAACAGAATCGCAACGTAAGTAATGCAATGTGTGGCAACATTGGCACACACACATTGACTAAGTATGTGTTAATGCATACGTAATCTTTTTTTTACTTTTGTAACATTTACGTAAAGGAATCTACCTTTGCTTTAAGCTTGCCGAAAAGGGATTTTTTTTCTCTCTATGGAACAGCTTTAGTATCGGATTCCTTTGGCAAAATTTGAAATTTGGCACCGAAGTAGCTCGGAAGTTTCTCGCCATGTTCTTTTATTGCACAATTGAGATAGCCAATTTAATTCATCGCAAAAATGGCTTAAAATATTCAAAGTCACCAAAGGGGTCCCATACTAAAGCTGTGATTTTTGTATTTATTTATTTATAATATTTTCTATTAAAGGCTTCTGTGGTCACGAAATTTGATGCTTAAATTGTTTGTATGCATCCGGCACTTATTGTAACTGGATTTCACGGAATTCGAAATCCCACTCCCCCTTCTCGGAGTCGGAGGGCAATAAACATGTGTAAAAACAGGTTTTGCCGTTTGAATTCGCTTTGAATTATTTTTAAATGGCGAATTTTGGTGTGTGGATATTGATTAAGTGTACGCATTATGCACATTAGTGGGATTTTGTAAAACTTCGAACTCACCCGCTGAGGAAGGGGAAGTCAGAAGTGGGTAAGTTGCTGCCGAAGGCAGTGGGAACCCAGATTCCTCACGTTGCGAGCGAGAAAAACCTCTACCAATCACAGCGAGATCTTAGGTTATTAATAAAGATATGGGGTTTTGACAACTCATTTAAGTTTAATGTCCAGCGAAGCGGACTAAGCATGCTAGTATTTCATACAGACAAAAGTAAAACTCTCACGACGGTTAACACTTTAATAAGAGTTAATGACAGTGTTTAGTTAATGAGACTCTTTGTATTTAAGATTTAAAACTTCTGTTTATTTTTAGTATTATTATTAAAAGAGATAAGTATATAGTAGGATGATATATAACCAAAATCTAGCAGTGTTACTTTCAAACCTGCCTAAGAAAATAAATTATTGTTGTATACTTTACCAGTTATAAAAATATATGTTTACAAGGTAATAGAAAGTAACATTTATAAAATAATATTTTCAATTCTCAATTTTCCTTATGGAGAATTCCATTATTTCTTTTACCTCCATTTTTAGCTTGTTTGATCACAGTTGTTTCTTTTTTCCTACCGTAGGCATTAAACAGAGAATAGCTCTTGAAATATTATCAGTTTAATTTGTATTATTATTTAGTAAAATATGTTATTATTCAGAATATATGTGAAAGAAACTTTACTCAGTATGCTATATAACCCATTGAAAAGTTTCACTTTAAAACAGAAATTGTCCCAAGTTACTTACATTCAAAGGAAACTTTTGATAGATTTGCTAAAACTCATTATCCTAATGAAATTTCGCAATCCATCAACATCACTTTGTAATGATTTCAAATCCTTACATAATTCCGAAAATACTCCAGCTTTATTCTCATTTGCCATGAAAGACGGTGTCTTATTATTACATAACACAAACTGCCTAGTTTCCCGGTTCATCAACTAAATCCTTCATAATCCTCTTCATGGAGTTGCAAATAAAGTGAATGATAATTTATATAGAGAAAGAATTTCCGAATAGTATGAAAATATTTTAATATCCATTGCATCATTTCTATAGTGAGAACTATTTATGCTTAGTAAAATGTAGACGTAAGGTAATAAATATCAAGATAAACCGATTTATATATTAAATGAATCCTAAATATTCCGCGATACTGAGAATACACTGAAGTAAGAATATTATTAAATTTCTTTCAAACTTTTTTTTTTTTTTTTTTTTTTTTTTTTGGAAAAGAAACAGAAAGAAAGAGAGAATGAAATAAAAGAAAAAAAAAAAAAAGTTTTATTTTTATTTTAATCTTATATGTATTAAAGATTGTCGGATTATTTTTATAAACTTATATTTCGAAATATCTTTTATTTTGAGAACTTAGAAAATAAGAGGTGTTTGAAATTATTTTGAATTACGCATGTATGTTTTGGATTATAATATTGCGATAAAACACTGAAATATTAAAAAAAAAAAAAAAAAAAAATCACTCATTACACAATAAGATTTTGGGTTAATTATTATGGAGTAATAGAAAATTTATGTATAAAAAAGTAAATAAATTTATATTTTAACTAACAATAGGGGATAGAGAGATAAGAAATCACACGCACTTCATAGGACAATCCTCAAAATGACATTTTGAAATGAGCGACCGTAATATAGACATATCTATGCGTCCTTTCTTAGAAATGTATACATATCACATGATTTTTTTCTATCCAAATAGCATAAAACAACTGCTTTCTTACAAGGAATTAATTCTTAGTCCTCGGGAAAAAATGTAGGATCTAGCTTGTGTTGGTATATTAATTATGGTTAGGATTGTGCAATAAGAATCTTGATTTTAATAGAATGTCATCCATCGGTGTTATACATAACAGAAGTGATATTAGGATGACATATTTTGCTTTTAAAGAAAAATATATCTAAATAATAATAATAGATTTGTGTTTTAAAAAGTGGATTATTGGGTCTCTTAAAATACTAAGATGTTTTTTAGAATAAATAATCACGGGAAGCTTTTTCAGATAACAGCAGACATTAGTGGGCAGATATTAAGCGTTTGAATTTTATCATAAACATAATTCGAATTGACTTCACAATGATAAAAGGAAATTAAAAACAAGTTTTAAAAAGATAAAGCTATATGATTTTTTTTTTCAAGTTTACGAAAAAAAAAAAAAAAAAAGCTATATATGTTTATTTGATTGAAAATGTATGTGTCTAGCTGTAAAAAATATATTGTTTTTATGAAGTTACACTTGGTATACACTTTTGATTGTCATTTATCTTAAAATATGACAAAATAAACCACTATTAAATCACAAGCCTTTATTTTAAACAGGTAAATATTTTAAAAAATACTTTTATAGCATAATGTCATATATTTAAAAAAAATTGAAGAAATAAACACTTAAATTTAAGATCAAATTCATGTTCAAATATTTTTCAACATTACAAAATACTTTTGTAAGCATTCTTGAAACCGACAAGAAAAAAAAAAGAAAAGAATTTTTTTTTTTTTTTTCATTTTGAAGAATTGACGGACAAATGCAGTTAAACTGGTTAAATACAGTGAATGCCGGTTAAATGATTTGGAATTCTTTAAAGACACTTTTCTCATAAAAAACTAAAAAAAAAAAAAAAAAGTTTGAAAAAAAATTGCTTCGGATTCCATTAAATTTTCTTTCATACAAAAATAGCTATTGAGTTCTACTTATCCCTGCAAATGTTTTCTATGGTGTCTAAATGTGTTATGTTCAGTGACAAAAAACTCTTAAAGAAGAATGTTTCTATTGTTATTTTATTTTATTTTTCTACAAAAAACAAACATTAAGTATATGTTACCTTTTGTGAATTTATTCTCAACATCAATTTAAGAAGAAATATCGATGGATAATGTTCTACACATTGTTTCAAAAATCGTATAAAAACGTGAAAATGGAATTCCACAATTCGTATATATGTATGTACATACATATAAATATATCTGTATGTGTGTATTTACCGGAAAGTTATTTATTTATTATTTATTTTATTTTATTTTAGTTTGTTTGTTTGTTTGTTTCATTGTGTAATTTTCTTTTCATGGAAAAATTGCGAGACGATCTAAAATAAAATATTTCTTTAAAATATCCTTAAATATTATTATTTTCACGTTAATCGGACGTATTCAATTTTATTTAACAAATTAGGATTTATTTGGTGATATTCTATAACTGTTTCATAGATAATGTGTGTTTTGTTTCATCTTAAAAAAATGTAAGTTTATTACTCAAATTAATTTTTTTTTGTGTGTGTTTATAATAAAGATAGTATATTTAACTTATTAGGCGCCAAAGCTGCTTCTTCAGGGAAATTTGGTTGAATTTTTTTTCTCTACAAGTAATAAAGATTTTTTTTTTTTTCAAATATTTTGAAATGTAAATTCTATATATTTATATTTATTAGGTGTCATTTGTCCCATTATAAACCAAGTCATATTTTTTAACATTTTTTTTAATTATTTAAATTATATATGATTAGAAATGCACATTGAAATCCAAAACAAACGAAAATTGAACCTTTTTCAGTGAGATTCATGTTACGTCGTCTAATGAATTAGATAGTTATTATTATTTTTTTTTTTCTATAGTCTTTAAAAAATCTTTTTAAAAAATGTTTTTTTTTTTTTTTTTTTTTTTTTTAATTACATTTTCCAAAGAAAACTATTAATTCTACTTTAGTATTATTGTTATTATTATTGTCATTACTGTTATTTACAAATAATAAAAAAAAAGTTTCAGATTTTAGATTGTATTCAATATAATAAATTATTTATGTAGGTAAACATGTGAGGAAGAATCGCTTTCCAATGAGCCCTCCTCATAAGTTAAGATAAATCGGCTATAAAATCTTGTTTTTCGACTCAATTGAATCTTATTTTATCCCTTCTATAGAAATTTGGACAAATGTTAAGCTCTGCCAAATGTTAAAAACCTAATAACCCTTCTCCTATAAGTCTTCAATATCGGTAGTGCTTCCTAACGTTTAGCTAAATATCTCTGAACAATTATTTATCCTCTCTATCCGCAAATTACTACACTGTCAAGAAATCCATCAACTTCACAAAAAATATTCAGAATAGCCCTCACATCAATCTTACTCTGAGTTATTTTGATGCAAAATTTAATTATACTACTTTCAAGTAAGTGGAACTTCCTGCTGTCTAAAAAAAAAAATTAATAATAAAAGAGTTTCTGTTCTTTTTTAAAGACTGCCTCTTACCTGTAATTGTGTATCACAAACAAGTACTTTTACATTTCAAAGAAATTCTTTTGTCAACATGAAGCTTCTGTCTTGTCCTTCTTCCTCTCTTACCGATTTTCGCAGACTATTAGATGCATTTCCTTGAAAGCACGCCTTTAAAAAAAATATTTTTTCCTTTTTGGTCTCATTACGTTGAGAAAACTTTCACATTTATCTGCACATCTCTTCACAATATTGACCACGTCTTAGAAAATATAAACTTCGTAAACAGTGATTTTCAATTTACATATGGAATAGAAAATAATAATTCATTTCCTTTACTTGATACCCTTCTCTCACGCCCTGGAAAAGTCTTCTGCATCACTATCTATCTTAAAATTTTAGTTTCTTTACCTCCCCATTCATTTTAGTGCCACCCACTTATTCAAAAATAGCACTTTTTTATTCCTTTGTTATCATTGCCTTTAATATTCATTTGATACTTTTTTACCAAGCACAGAAATCAAGTGTTTGAAATACATTGCAGTTTAGAGTTTATAAACTTTCATTATAAATAAAGCTATTTATGAATTACAGTTTCTTCGTACTTCGTCTCCTAAATTAGTTTACTTCTAATACCAATATTGTGTTACCATATTTTCCTAAAACAAGTTATTCCTTAGTTGAAGTTCTCAAACAGTACGATTTTAAAATTATTTTATCGCCTTAAAATAAATTCTCCCTTTCTCAGTGAAAAAATATATCTTAGGATGTTTACAGTAAATGTGGTTTAACATATATTGGTTAAATTAGACGCAATCTTAA